>CM076583.1:932191125-932588240 GCA_034641835.2 Pinus albicaulis
GGTCATGTGGAAGGAGATGAAAAATAAGTCAAGGTATGTTTAGATCCTTAATTTTATAGTTGAGAACCCAACTCATGGATGAAGAAGTAGAATGCAAGACTCTATTACTATATGTAAGGAGATGTAACTTAATGTTAAGGGTTGTATGGTTAAGTAATATGGAAAAATTGGACTTGGGAATAAACTTGTGGGGGTCAACAACTTTGAAATTCAGCAACTCGGGAAAACAATGGAAATGACTTGGAAAAAAAATGGCTAAGCATTAAAAAATGCAAAATATTTCATTTTTTCATTTAAAATTATGTATAAACTAGCAACAATATATAATCATATTGCCATACCATATGAAAAGAAGATACATATATAAAAGATGTAAAATTCCAAATGATCTAGTATCTACTATAAATGCCTCTACTCCTTTAGTGGGCATATATATTGGGTCATCCTCTAGTAGTGGAAGGTTCTGTGGCTGGAGTCAAACATAATGGTAGGCACTGAGTCTAGTACAAGACTTTGTCCATCCTGTAGTGGTTGGTTAAGGACATCCTCTACTGTCAGCCACTCCTGCTCATACTTGACATCTACCCAAGCAGGGAAATCCATGAAAGATTTACTGGCACTAATTAAATACTCCAGTTTTTTTTTTGAAATTGTGATTTTTTTAGAACTAAAAAAAAATTGCGATTTGTTTGGGTTATTTCTTGGGATGGGAAAATCGGAAAAAATAAATATATTCCAATATTTTGGAAAAAATTTCCATATTATTATAGAGAATATAATATTCATTGACATTGAGATGCAGGGAAAGAATTATACATTGAGGCAAAATTTTCAACCTGTTTCGCTTCAGAAGCTTATACCAATTTTCCCATCACATTTGACATAGAAAAATAAATCTTTCACTAGAATTAACAAGAAGAAACTAATCCAAAAAGGGAAAAAATGGAAGTAGACGGATGATTGCTTTGTCAAACAAAATAATGATCTATTCTCAATTTTGACATGGTCAAGTCTGGATAGAATATATGATTTCCCATAGCAACTGTAGCCAAAGTGTGTCTATGCTGACAAAAAAAACTTGAGCATGTGTCTAAGACAGTTGAAAACTGCTAAAAAATAGACCTATTTGATTGTGCAACCCCTAATATCTGGGTGGGTAGAAGAACATTTTAGACTGATGATTGTTGAAATGAAAAATATTTTCACCCCAAGGAGGTAGGCTAAGAGTTTCTCTAGAGATGCATGTACAACAACTACGTAATTGACATAAACTATTCCAAGAGTGTGCAAGTGTTCAAGTTCGAGTCTTCAAAGTTCCTCGTCTATACAGTGAAATGTCTTGAACCAATGTAGGTTGTCCTTTAATGTATATGAGACCAAACTAGGAGCATGCATTTTAGAAAGGTCGAATAAGCTCAAAATGAAAATAATATAACTCTTGATATAAATACGATTAATTCATTGTCAAGCACTTTCTTCGTTATAGGAGGATAACAAACTCCTGTAGGTAGCACTCTGCTATTATAGTGAACAAGGAAGGGTAGATGTGATATCCTTATTTTAGGCCCTTGGTGGCCTTGAAGAGTCAAGAAAGACATTTTCCTCCTGTTGACCATAGTTTTAATTTAGGGTCCTATGTAGGGCTTGCCCCACAGAATGAAGTTCTCAGCAAAGCCAAATTTCTTCATAGCTGAGAATAAGAAATTATACCTCACTCTATCCAAGGCATTCACCATATCAAGTCTTATGACTTGTGTACTTCTTTCTAGATGGGTGTCTACTGTGAGCAGCTTCCTTAACTCTTATGATGTTTTCACAGATAAGTCTGCCCTGAACAAAGAAATTTTGTTTCTCTGCGATAACACATTACATCAATGGTTTAAATCTAGAAATGTTAGTCTTACCTAGAATATTTTAGTTTTTGACGTTAGGGATGAGGGTGAAGTAGGAATTTATTTGTTCTTTAAATCTGCATTGCTTCCTTGATTCTTTCACCTAGCTTAAGAGGTCCCTATTGATATATTTCCATGCTTACTAAAAATGTGTTGAGAACTTGTCTGGACTCTGGACTAGGGAATTTTTAAAGTTTCATATTCCATACTATTTCTTGAACTTCCTTGCTTGATATGGGTCCTAGGAGTTTCTCATTATCCAGTTCTTGTAAAAGACATGGATCTTGTCCAACATTTCCTCCCGAGCACTTCCAGTATCTACTCTTATTCTGAAACCAGGTTCCTAAAGTGAGATAAGGATTCTACTTTGATTTCATTAAACCATCTGTTTTCAATCTGTCTAAGAGTTACCTCAGAGATGAAATTTTAAATTCTTCTTGAGTGTTCTTGGTAATGGAAAAATTTAATGCTCCTGTTCCTTGCTTTTAGCCACAGGCTCCTTGATTTCAATCTCCAGATTTCTTCTTCGACGATCTGAGCTTTGAATAGTTTAGCACTTACTTCCTTTTCCCCTTTCCCGAGTCTGTTCAGAGAGACCTTATTCTTGAATTTGGGACTTGACTTCTTTAAGGATTCCTGTCTTTCTGGAATGGGACGATCTTCCTTGTGTGATTTAGCCCATTCTTTCATTTCAATTTTAATCTCTTTATTTTTTTCTCCCACATGTAGGAGGAAAAGTCATGAACTGGGAGAGATCCAGAATTTCTCACCATTTCTTTAAAGTCTAGCCGTGAGAACCATACAGGGATATATTTTAAATGACTTGGACCAAGTGCTTGAGAGTTTGATACTGAGAGTAGAATCATCTTGTGATTAGATAGTGCACTTGGGATAATTGCAGAATTTAGAATTGCTCAAAGAAAAATGAGCTTTATAAGAGAAACCTATCAAGTCTTTCCACAATGAACCCTGGCCCTAGCTCTGTATTGCTCCAATTGAATTTTCCATTAAAAAGGTCCTATTATGAAATCAGGTCTTCAATGGTCCTAATGGTTAAGAACGTGTTGGTTTTTTTTTCCATTTCACTTATTAAACCTATATAAAGGGTCCATTCTATTGATTAAACAAGTGTAAAGATACCATTCCATTGATTTACCCTGAAAAGGGTCCATTCCGCTGATCAAACCCATTAGATGATTTACTGCTTGCAATTTCTTTTGCCCATGCTTGTTCCATGCATGTAAACCCAAATCATTGGCCCACCTAGAAATGTGGCCCACTTGGTGTCTTAGTGTAAGAACAATCTTAAAAATCCTTAGCTCCTCGTCAAGCTCATGAAATATTACTTGCAATGATTCCAAATTGTTTTGACAATTTTTCATCTAGGCAAATTAAAGGAATTTGCACTAATTTTCACCTATAATTAAATCATAAATCATTAGGGACTTGGATGTTGTGTATATGTGAAGTTTTTTCTAGCCTATGCTTGACAACTACCTCATAAGGAGCTTCTCCTTTATTTTTCCTTGCAAGCCATTTAGTCGCTAAAACCGTCCTTGTCCTCCATATTCTCTATGGAGGGTGTAAATGTCACTAGTAATGGACTAGTTGCCCTCCTCCTCACTTTTATCATGGAAAATGATAGAGGATATTTTTCAACTTCTTATAACCAATTCATCAAGGGAAATATAAGTAAAAGAATCACTAGTAACTGACTAGTTTCCTTCCTCACTTTTATCATGGAAAATGATAGAGGATATGTTTCAACTTCTTATAACCAATTCTTTACAACTTAAGGGAGAGGTGTTTTTCAAAGGATGATTAAAGTTATTGTCATATTTTTTTGTTTTCTTTAAATCTTTCAAGTGTTCATTAGGTGATTTGGAGATATGAATTAATTTAGTGGAAATTTTTATATATTTTAAATTTGAATGATGTTCTTTGTTTTATAGATGATGACTCATGATGTTATTGTTTTGTGTATAATGATTTATTTTTTCTTTTGGGCTTGGGCCTTGGCACAACATTTTAATAAAAAATTTCATAATGGTTTTTGTGAACATTACACTTATTTTACTTTGAAAGCTACTTACAAATATAGTAATTCTGAACTCTTGGAAACTATTGATGCATGTTTCTAGATCGATTTGAAATTTTACTTCTGGAATATTTAATGAGATGTTAAAATATAATCCTGGGAAGAAACTATCAAGGAAAATTGATGTATTATCATACTTTAAAAAGTCTCAATCCAAGAATAAACATTCTCTTCATGCTTCAAGCTCCTTTGAACAATCTGTTACTAAGAGAGATGTTAACTCTTGTGAAAATGCATCTAATATCCATATGATGGATGAAATAATAGGTTCCTCAAGTGATCAAGGTGAGATAAATGAAGTTTCAACAGAAATTAGTGATGAAAATGTTAAAGATATTTCCTTGGAAGGTGACACAAACCATTCATGGAAAAGGAAAAAAGGCCAGTGGACCGTAGGGAGAAAATTCCAAGATGATTGAGTTTCAAGTTTTCCATTTATTGAAGAAATACCTCCTACAAATGAGGATTTATGAGAAGTTAAATGTATTGTGTGTAGTTGGAAAAGTTGCAAGGTAGTGAAATTTCAGATGAAGCTAGATATAGGACAAAATCATGCATGAAATGTTTATGAAAAGAAAATTGTAAATGGTAAAGAGAAATTTATTGTCAGATGGAAATCTTTGGAGGAATGTCGACATATCCAATGTGTGAAATAATACAAAAAATATTTAATAAGAAGAAAATTGAGGCAAGTGGAGGAACCATCATATCTCAATTTGAAAAGACAATGGAAAGAAGTTTGTTATCCAAGATGATACAATTGAGCACTGTATTTCACATCTTATGTAAAGGTCGTCCTATGACAGATTATCCAGATCACATGAAATTTCTATCTTTTCTTCACGTGCCAAAGTTTCCATCTTCTCATTGGTCCATAACTAGTGGTTTGGAATGGGCAATATATCTAGCTCAAGTAGAAAATGATGATTTCAAACAGGAGATTGAAAATGCTAGGTTTTTGGCATTGTCTTTGGATGAGGTTACAACTATTGATAATACTTCATGGATCTGCATGAGCATTTATATGGTTAATGACCATATTAGGAATTCCAATCTACTTGGGATTAAAAATATGAGAGACACTTCTACAGCTGGAAATATTTATGAACTTTTTCTTAATACTTTGAAGGAAAGTGGTATGGATCATTTAATGATTGCAAAAAATTTGGTATGTGTTGGAGCAGATGGAGCATCGGTAATGCAAGGACAAAGGAATGCTCTTTTTGTTAGACTACAACTATCAGCTTTGCCATATATGCTTAATATTCATTGTATGGCTCATAGGATGAATATTTCATTTAAAATAGTAAGCAAGTTTCCATCAGTTTCAAAAGTTGAAGATCTTGTATGTGAGACTCATGCATACTTTTCTCATAGTCCCAAATGATATTTAGAGTTTCAACAATTTGCAGATGGTGTTACGAATGGAAAAAAACTATTGAAATATGTTGATACAAGATGGATCTCATTTAATGGACCAGCTCAAATACTATTTATGAGTTCAAATCTTTGTTAGGGTTGATGTATGAAAATCACTACAATGTAGACAAAGCTCAAGATCTTCTTTTTCGACTAACTGATATAGAAACATTATTGACATTGGCTAGAATTCTTCCTATGCTACATGAAATTAATGTCCTCGTGAAAATGTCTCAGAATCACACAATGTATATTTCCAAATACACAAATGCGAGAAATTCAACATGCCTTGCATTGGATAATTTGTATATGATGCCAGACTCTTTTACTGGTCTAGAGTTTACAAGTTGGACTAAGATCATCAATATAGAAAATATTGAATTTTTTTTGACATTTGATGAAAAAGGGATACTATGTATCACAGTGCGTGGGTATATGGTCCCCTTTCATTATATTAGTAAGACAGGACGAATCACCAAATATTTCCCCATGTCAAGAGACCAATTTGATAATATTGTGATCTCAGTGAGATAAAATTTGATAGAAATTGCAAGATCACCATCATCAGAGATAAGAGAACGATTTCCTCTAGATGAATTGTTGGAGGCCATGTGTGTGATATACCCTCAATATTGGAAAAATTTTCAATGTCCAAGAAATTTAAAAGTCGATTTTCAAAAGAGAATAAAATGTTTAGTAGACCACTTTTGCAAGAAAGTCTTGATACATGGAGAACAAAATGAAGGTATTTTAGATTCATCAAAATTGTATCAACAAGGTGGACACTTTGCTAAAACAATGTGGAAGAAATATCCTTTTTTGGAGAATCCTAATGAAAACGGTGCTATGACAAGATTATGGAATACTTTAAGTGCTAGCCAATACCTGCAAGAAAACATATCAGAATATTTCAAATTAGCAGATTTGTGTCAAACCATGATTTTGGGATCAGTGGAGGATGAGAGAATTTTTAATGCACTATCATTATTGAAGTCAAAGTTGAGGAACAAGCTTGATAAACATGTGGATACATGTTTTATATTATATGTAACAAAGTATGACGTTAACAATTTTCCATATGAAAGAGCACTAGCGCTTTGGCGATCAGATTGTGATAGAAGGGGAAAAAACAATATAACAAATTTATCTAATGAACTTGATACAGAACATAATGTTTTGGAGGCTCATAATGACAATACATCTGGAGAAGATCATGTTCACCATGTAGAAAATGATGACCAAGATGAGAACTGGGAAATTGAAATACCCTAGGACTCTTATTTTTGTATACATGTTTCGTTGATCAAGCAAGATTATTATATGTCAAATTCATGTAAAAATGGGTTTTTTTTTTTTTGTATTTTTCATTGTAACATTGCAGCTACATTTCTTTCATGAGCGTTATTTTAAGATTGATGTTTCATATTTAATACGTACATTGTTTGTTTCTTATTTGTGACAGGAAATGAAGCTGGATTTGATGATTCCGGGACCTATTTATTTTCACATATATAGTGTCTAACTAGTATTAAATCATAAATAACTAATTTAACAAGACTAACACAAATCATCAATGGGCTCATTCAAGTACATGAAACTACCTTGATGTCTAGGTCTGACATCTTGGAAAATTTTAATGGTATATATGTTGCTTGTGTTTGGGGAATTTTGCTGAGTTTTGAGTTTTATATTTTCTTGGAAAATAATTATTGATATTTGGAAAATGTGTGATTTTATATTGGTATTGGAAAAGAAGTTGGTTTTGATCTTTGATTGGAAATGAAGTCGGATTTGATGAAGTTGGGACCTATTTCTTTTCACATAGATAATGTCCTAGTATTAAATGATAAATAGCTAATTTAAGAAGTCTAACGCTAAGCAACAATGGGCTTATTCAAGTACATGAAATTGTGTTGATGTCTAGCTTTGATATATTTGAAAATTTTAGTGGTTTGTTTGTTGGTTGTTTAGAGGATTTTGTTGAGTTTGAAATTTTTGGTTTGTTTTGGTCAGATATTTTTAGTCCCTTGAATGCTTATGGGTCTCATATCATGCATAGATCGATAGATCTAGTTTTATTATTATAATCATTATTGTTTTCTTTATATATTTGGTGGTTTGAGGAAAGATATTTTATTTTCTTTCACTTTGTGGCATGATTTCAACATCTTCACCTTTTAGAATATAGTAAAATAATTTTCTTATTATAGATTTTTCTTGGAAAAGAATTATTGATATTTGGAAAGGGATATAAGCCCTGGGTAGCTAATCGAAGAGAAAAACTGTCTATGTACTAGGCTCCTGCGCATTCATCGTAGGAGACCTATTGGCATGAGACTGACATTCCTTTTATGTAATTACACTTTTGATGCCAAGGCAGAGCTGAGTTCGCTAACCTGGGAAGAACATTGGAAGTTGATCATAATGCTAAGGAGATTAGAATGTTGGTTTCACAAACAGCTGACCATGCCACCAATGCTGGTGGAACCAAAGGAACCGCATCAACTTATTATGATTATTTCGAGATTTCTCAGGGTGAAACTGAGGCTATTTTGGGAAGCATGGAAGGTAGTTGTGGTTTCCTAACATTTAGTAGCAAGGTATTCTTATGTTGATTACAGATTCCTGGAATATCTTGAAATATGATGGTTACAAGAGGGTCAATTGTTTGACCTTTCTAGTGACAGTCAGATTCCTAGATATTCCTGGAATCTGCAATCCTCATAAGTTCAGCAATCAGTAGAATAGCATGTGTTTAGTTTTAAGAGCTAACATGTTTAGATCCAAAAGCATTGAATACTCCTTCCTAAATTCACATATGTATTCGTTAATAGATTTTAATATTCAACTACGTCTTTATTATTGTAATTAACTACATGGAGACTTTTTTGGGCACTTTGATTGTCTACTGGGTGTTCTATGTAGATGAATGATTGTATTAATGTCATTTGTGTGCAGGAGTTCTTGATACGAAATGTGCACTCTCTTCAGGAATACAAAGGGCATGCAGACAATTTTATTTTCTATCTTCTGCCCTGAACACCCTATTCACATGCTCAATATACTCTAGGTGATCTCTTAGATTTTACTGGCATTGAAATATAGTACACTTGCTCTCTCTTATTCTAAATTTAACACTATATGTTGTTTTGTAAGCAGGAGGTCTTCTTTACACATTGCAGGATACTAATTTGTAGTACGTTACATCTTCTTCCTTCTTGTTCTTGACATATGAAAAATAATTGAGCTCCTCCAAATAAGTAGTAACTTGTGGTGGGACAATGACAGTCACTCCTCACAGGCTAAAAGCACTCGCAAAATGGTAGGTATAGATTTATAATAGCCCAATGCTTAATTTTCCTATTATTTCAAAAAGTTGTTAATGTATGCAGGATCTAAATCAATTTTGTGTTGATGAAGGTTGATTACAGACTGGGAGATAATCCTATGAGGATGTCATACATGGTTGGATATGGTTGCCTCTATCCAAAACTTATTCATCACAGAGCCTCTTCTCTGCCCTCTAAGGCCAATCATCCTCAACCCATTCCCTGCAAAGAAGGATTCCAATATCTATACAACAGTGCACCCAATCCCAACATCTTGGTTGGAGCTGTGGTGGTAGGCCTAGACAACATGGATAGGTTTACTGATGTGAGAAACAATTATGATCAATCTGAATCTACCACCTACATTAATGGACCATTAGTGGGTTACCTTGCTTATTTGGCCCAGAGACTGATGTTATACTTCTGAAATTTCTTTGTGCTAGAGATTTCAGGGTGAATGATATATTCATCATGTTGCAGAATAGTGTGGCATGGAGGAAGGCATTTGGAGCTGATAGTATCGTTGAAGAGGATATAAAATTTGATGAGAATCTGAATTCAATTGCCTTCATGCATTGTTATGATAAAGTGGGCCACCCTGTGTGCTACATTGCTTACGAGAATTTTCAAGACAAGGAGCTCTACCAGAAGATATTTGGAGACGATGAGAAGCTGAAGAAGTTTCTGAGATGGAGGGTCCAAATTCTGGAGAAGGGCATCAAGCTCCTTGATTTCAAGCCTGATGGTGTCAATTCCATGATTCAGATCACAGATCTGAAGAATATGTGGAAGAGAGAATCGAGAGCCGCATCAAACAAAATTCTTGCACTTTTTCAAGATAACTACCCAGAGATGGTAGCAAGAAAGGTCTGTAACTACTCAAAACACAAATGTTTTTTCCTTTTCCGATCTTGCCTAGAACAATCTATCTAAATGACTATAAATGATCAGAAGGATGATGGTAGATGTCCTCGTAGATCTGGTGTTTTGAGAATTTTGGCACACAAAAAATTGGAATTTTTGATGCATCTCTAGATATATATATATATATATATATATATATACACACACATACTTAACAGGAATAAGTAATCTAAGATACCTCTACCTAGATATGATCCTGTGATTTGAAATGGAAGCATGACATATATGTGCCCTGGATTCCTCTTCTAATGGTTATTTTGATCGTTGATCAGTTTTGGGCACCCTGATCCGTGATTTGACACAAATATGATTGATTTTCTTGATGAATCGAGTATAAACCATGACAATGTAAGCATCCCTATAAGCTCTTAAGACATTCACATTTGAGGAATGAAATCTTCCAATTTCATTAAATATCTTAGTTCACACCTGAAGTTTGATCAAACTACAGTGGCTTGTTTATTGTTTTGATATCCTACCTTGAATGATTGGTTATGATTGTACTAGAGCATACCTCTGATTAGTTTAAGTAATGACCTAATTGAAGACGTGTTACTTTCACTTGGTATATTTAAGTTGAAGAAGCGAAAGGGCATCAGAATTAAGATTTCATCATTTCCACATTAGTAGTGTTGTCAAGTAGTCTCACTATATACAATAGCTTTATCTTATTGCAGCAGTAATCCTCAAGGTTCATCATTGCCCTGCAACAGTTGCTTAAGAATATCATTGCAGTGTTTTGATACAACACCCTTGTGACAATAACCTTTTGTATGAAAATAATCCTAAAGTGTTCATGATAGTCCTCCTATGGGCCTAACTGAAGTATACCTGTGGTGAGTAAGTTCTGAAGATCATACAGTTTCGCTAAGCACAAAGATCTTCTAGAGTTTTTTGGCATGATACTATAGTCATTAACATTGTCTTGAATGAGTGGTTTGCAGAACAAGGCCAACAACCTGAAGGGATCCTAAAAGGCATCAACAAGAATAAACCTTGTAGTATACTGTTGATAGAAATAAGCTTCAGAACAAAAAGGCATCATCACACTTAAGGTATATTTCTCATTAACACATGAAAAACAGAGAATAGTAGGCAGGTTGCTTCAGATGCATTTGATCAATGTATGATACTAGCTAATATAACTTGACTAGAGACTTTAAGTTTGTTTGAACAAAGACGTTAGAGGAACCACTGAGAGTGATGATGACAATAATCAATAAGATAGTAACTTTTATTTACTCTGGATGTTATGTTATCCACATAAGCTAATAGTTAGTAGCAAGATATTTTATTCAAACTTTATTTCTTTCTGTTTATTATGATCGAACTGTTTCCTTACATCTTCCATAAATTGGAGTTATGGTACAATTTTCAATTCTTCATTTTACACAATTAATTGTGTTACAAATATTTTTTATTGACCTCCTTTTTTATTGATTTAAATCTTTTGCGTCTTCTAGGTGATATAAAAATGGAGTCATGTTGTCTTTATAATAAATCTGTATCAGACAGCTCAATTACAAGCTGCTAATGAATACATGACAATGATTATACACATGATCTTTTAACCCAAAAAAATCCTCTTAAGTAAAAAGTTTGCTACTTTGTCTTTTTTTTCTTGTTCTTACATAATATACCTCTATGAACTCCCTAGCAAGGAATTATTTTCCTGCCTCCTATGGAAGATACTCAATGTTTATGTTTATGAGCCATGTGCCCCTTCCTTTTTCTCCATCCTGTTTGCCTTTGCAAACTCTCATGTTCCTTTTCAAAAACTCTCTCTGTTTTTCTCTGTTGTCCAATTCGTTGGCTATTTGATTAGGTTTAGTTATTTATATAGTACTTGATGGCTCTCGTGAGAATTAATGATATATTTTGGTGGATTATAAATTTGTAATTTATTATTTCGTGAATATTTTATTTTGCCATCTCATAGTTAGCCCTCCTGTTTTGCTTTACACTGAGAAAATTTATGGAATGTATACTGGCCATACCTCCTCTATTTGGGAAGTTTTAGGTTCAACACTAACTTATTATGTTAAAGAGGAGTGTGGTTTATTTTTGGTCATCTCCTCAATTAATATCACTTGGATATGCTTAGAATTTTACCTTCTAAACCATTCTGTAAGTACTCTTTGGCCACTTCCTATAAGCAGGAATATTTATTTTCAATATGATATCATCTACAAGTTCAGTTTGCATACTAGATATCTCCTCAACTACTAGAACTATTCTACATCTTCATCCACATCTGACATTGATGGTTCAAAGACTTCAACTTTTCATCATTCAATATGGAATGGATTTTCATTTATAATGGGAGGTACAAGTTGAATGAATGCTTCCAATCCGTTGTAAACTCTTGAATGGGCCATAGTGACAACGTTTCAACTTTTTCCCTTGTCCTTGGAATCTCTTTTTTCTTAAACGTAGCCACATAAAATCACTAGGGGATTCAAACTAGGCCCCCACTTACATAGAACTAGTAAAATGCCCAACAATATTAGCAACAACGAGTTGAGTTATCTCTTTCGACTAAATTATGAGTAGTTATAGTCTAATCATGCCTTGATTTATACATTGTCTGAACTTTTTAGATTTTTTCTTGTATCTTCTTGTGGATTTTTTGTATTCTTTCGATCAATTTGGATGATTTTCTTAAAGTATTGTCTACTCTGTGTTGCATCAATACATTTTTTAGAACAATGTCAAAAGGATTTTGAGTTAGAAAACCTAAATTTGTTTGAGAAGAGGACTAATTGGTTGAGCAATAAATTTCTCTATTTTAACAATGTTGAATATAGTGTAGGTATGCATCCTATGTTTTTGGGCTTTTTTTATTATACAATAATAAGAGTTTGTACCATTGTCCTATTTACAACTTTAGTTTGTGCATTCATCTATGGATAATGAATTGGTCTATTGTAGCAATGTTGAATTTAGTGTAGATACACATCCTATATTTTTGGGCTTTTACGATCATATTTTAATAAGAGTTGGTATCATTCTCTTATTCACAATTTTAGTTTGTGCATTGGTTTGTGGATAAAATGTTGTAGGCCTCTTCAACTTGGTTTCCATATTTTCCCAAAGCATGGTCCAAAACTTAAGGAATCAAAATGCAGATCTAGCTAATCCAAATGAATTTAAACTTCCTTTTAGAATGTGTGTTTCTTTTTGGACTAGGCAATATTCTTACACGAGATTAACTCTTTCAGGAGGCATAGGACATGAAAGAATCCCAAGAAAAAAATTTCAACAATCTACATAGAGTCCTAGTATAAATCATCAAGGGTGTTCAAATGAAGTTGGATCTGAAGATTTGGTTAAATTGGAAGCATCACAGATTTGTGACAAATCAATTGAAAATGATGGTAAAATATTTCCTATTGTATCTCTTTAGAGACTCAAGATTACAAGACCCCACTAGAAAATCAAATTTCTCTGGAGGACATGCAGCTAGAGACAAGAAATTTTATTGCTCCACTTCCAACCAACCAACAGGTTGTATTCTCTTAATCTTTCATTGATTATGTCGAATGTATGCATGTACTACTTTTGGTAATGATATGCATGTAAGAAACAATACTGCCATTTATTCTTGCTGATAGAAGCCAATATTCATCTATTTTTTCCATATTGAAGTCATCATATTTATGTTCTTGAAATATGGCTCACGAAATATCACACTTTATCCAAAGGGACCTGTACTTGGTTTTTGTGCTAGAAAACCAGTCTATCCTTGAACATGTGTCCAGAGTCTGCACACAGAAGAACGGTGGCTACGAGAGGGATTGCAAATCAAGAAAGGCGAAACCCCTGTAGAAATTTGAATAACTGTTAAATTATTCACTGAGATTATCCTGATCACACACTATTTGAGCTTCATGCATAATACATAACCTCTTCTACTATTGATCATCAATTTGCGGAAATTAAACAATCGCATGCGCACATTAAAACCATAAACAATCACACATATAAACACAGTATTTATAGGAAAGCTTAAAGCTGAAAACCCCCAACTATCTGTATATTATAATGATAGAGTTCATGTAACAATAAATAGCACAAAGCCCCTCACAAGCTCTCAGCACTATCTCACATGCTACACACTACACAAGCTCAGATCAAGCAAGTCACATGCTCAAATCTCCTCCACCTGTTAGCCAGCCTCTACTGCGTAATCCAATATGGATAATCATGAGATCAAGGTTAAAATCCCACCAGTATGTACTGTGCAATCCTCATTGGCTTCTCAATCAATGTGTGTGCAAATCTCATGCACCAGTATAGTCACAACTGATAGTCAACCTGCTCTTTCACCTACCTCCATCATTGATCTCTACTGAAACTGTCCATGCACTGAAGTTAACTGGTGTGTTCATTAGTTGATTTATGAGTTAATAATTAGTGAATTAATTAATAATTAATTCACACCACTCATCACTAGTGTATTAATCAGTTAGACTAAATACAACTAGTTCAACTAAGTCAAACTGAACAAAACTCCATAAACTCCTCAATCAACTCCACCAAACTCACTCACATGAGTTCTAGCTGAATTCATCATGCAATAGCTCCACTTAGACCCTAGGAATAGCGTAATTCCTTCTGTCAGCTGCATGTGCCACATCCAGGCATCAAACTGAAGTGCTCCAAGAGGATAAGATAATGTTTATAGTCCAAATATTATTAAGAGCTAATAATATTCGACATATCTATTTTTAGACTGGAAATCTAAAAATAGATTACGCCCAGTATGTCTAAAAATAGAAGTCCATATATTTTTCCAAATTGACCATCCCTCCACAAATAGCATACTGCAACTCATAGAATCATGATCGACATGTCTAAAAATAGACATAGTCTAAAAATAGACTTTGCGCCAAAAATAGCCTGCGGGCCCACTTAGTGAAGGTGACTTCTTTCCACTAAGCTCTGTCATCTTGTTGCATTCTCAACACTCCCTCTCAACAAGATACAGATTATCTACAACCCCTATCCTGCCCTTGTGGTATTCTAATTTTCTCCTGGTGAGTTCCTTCGTCAAGATATCAGCATCCTGATCCCCCGTAGGAATGTATGAAAGTAACATGATCCTCCGCTGCACACAATCTCTGATATGATGATACCGGATGTCAATGTGTTTGGATCTATCATGAAATACTGGATTAGCCGAGAGTTTGATGCAACTCTGGTTATCACAATAAATCATAGTAGGCTCCAAGTGTGAACCGAACAACCCGACCAGGATCTTCCTCATCCATATAGCCTCGCATGCAGCCAAACTCGCTGCCATATACTTGGCCTCTGCTGAACTGAGTGCCATGGATCTCTGCTTCCTGCTGTACCAAGAAACTACTGTTGACCCGATACTGAAAATCCCTCCATATGTGCTCTTTCTGTTCGTTGGGCTCCCTGCCCAATCTGCATCCGTGAAGCCACACAGCTTCACCTCATCCTCCTATCTGTACCACAATCCATATCCCGATGTGCCTCTAAGATAACGCAATACATGCTTGCTTCCGAGAAGAGCTTGGTGAGCTTAACCATAGCTTACAATTTGGTAAGCTGCATAGCATATATCGGTGGGTGTATTGACCCCAGATACATAGCGACCCCACCAATTTGTTGATAGCAAATTGGCATCCACTATCACGCTGAAGTAGCATCCTCCTTCATCCAACCACCAAGAAGAGGAGTATCAACAGGCTTGCAGACATGCATGTTGAACTTCTCCAGTATCTCCCAAGCATACTTACCCTGAGAACAAACAGTCCACCACTGCGCTACAAAATTTCCAATCCCAGGAAATAATGAAGGAGGCCCAATTCCTTCATCTCAAACTCTTTTTCAAGATCCTCCTTGCATGAGAGTATCAACAGCTCATCACCTGTCAAAATCAAATCATCTACATAAAGTACAATGATCAGCAACTTACCCTCCACCACAATCTGGTATAGGTTCGGATTCGCCTCACTCTTGGAGAATCCAAGTCCGGTGAAATAACTGTCTATCCGTGTGTACCAAGCACGAGGTGCTTGTTTCAACCCATACAGTGCTCTTTTAAGTCTGCACACATGCGACTCACTTCTGAAGATCTCAAAACCTTCGGGCTACTCTATGTACACCTCCTCCTCAATGACTCCATTGAGGAACGCAGTCTTCACATCCATCGATTGAATGTGCCACCCCATCTGTTGAGAGAGCAAGACTCGTCCATATCGTCCATGTGGAAGAATACCTTGCGGCAGTGCAAAGGTTCCTCATAATCGATCCCCTCAATGCGCGAAAAGCCTCGGGCAACAAATCTTGCCTTGTACTTCTCCACACTCTTGTGTTTGCTTGCTTCACTTTGTAGAATCCATCTCGAACCCACCAGCGATTTCCCTTCCGGTCCTGGGGACAATCTCCCATGCTTGTTTCGACATTCGAATCGTATATTCCACTGCCATGGCATCTACCCATGCGGGGGATCCTCCAGCTTCCTTGAAGAAGAGGATGGCTGCGATACGATACACTTGCTCCTGGAAACCATGTATCTAGTGTCTGCCGTCAGTGGCTTGTCTCTTGTGCGCCGATGCGCTCAGCTGTAGGTGGTCCTACAACTACATCTTGAGCTAGTCGCTCGGCTTAAGTGCGCTTCCCTCTGATGGTTGGCGCTGCATGAGTGGTTTATTCCACTCCATGAACCTCCTCTTGTGGGTGATCCACATCCTGAGGCTCATCCTTAGGAACTAATAGCTCCTCATCTGCATGCAAGTGTGGCTCCCTCTCAAGCGAACACTTCATGGCTTTCTCCTCATGAAATTTGATATCCCGTCGCACAACAGTCTTGCGACTGTCTGGAAAATACACACGATAGTTGTGGGGTGTATCAGTGTACCCCACAAATATCCCAACCTCTGCGGTCAGCTCCAGCTTCTTCCTGGCATCCTTCGTCACATGAATGTAAACAGGTGAACCAAAAATCCTCAAATGGGAAATATCAGGCCTCTTACCAGAAAACACCTCCTTGGGTGTACTCATGCTAGGTATCCTGTGAGGACAACGGTTCTGCACATATACTGTAGTATTGCATGCCTCCGCCCACAAGTGAATGGGTAGGCCCTGATCATGCAACATCGCTCGTGCAGCACCCACGATCGTTCTGTTCTTCCGCTTAGCAACCCCGTTCTGTTGTGGGTTATGAGGTGCTATGAGCTCTCTTCGAATTCCTTCTGTGCTGCAAAATTCCTTGAATTCACCAGAGATGAATTCACCACCATTTTCGCTCCTAAGAGGCTTCACCTGCTTCCCCGATTCTTTCTCCACCAGTGCCTTGAACTCACAGAACTTTGAGTATGTCTCGCTCTTCTTCTGCATGAAGAAGATCCAAAACTTCCGAGAAAAATCATCAACAAAGATCACATAGTACCTGTGCTTTGTTGTCGAAGCTACTAAGAAAGGTCCACACACGTTTGTGTGAATTCTCTCAAGGATCGTCGTGGCATGAATATCCTTCTCGTGAAAGGTGGCTTTCACAAATTTTCCCAAGGTACACCCCTTGCACTGATCTGACTGTGCAAGAGTGCCTTTAGGAAGCCTAGTAGAAATCTACTGCAGTATCGTCAAAGATCCATGGTGAAGGTGGCCCAAACTCCGGTGCCACAACTCGCCATCATCCCGGCTCACCACTCCTTCTGCCTTGCCTGCCATTGCTGCGCAGCCATCGACCTGCAATTGATAAAGGTTCTTAACTCAAACCCCTATCCTCCGGGTCTCACTAATTGCCTTACTACGCAGGAAAGCCTTTCCCTCGCTAAAGACAACATCATATCCCTTGTCTTCTAACATCGCCACAGAGATAAGATTCTTCTTCAATCCTGGAACATGCATTACTTCCTTCAATATGAAGGGTTTACCAGACTCCCTCTCAAAGGAAATGGTACCGATACTGGTCGCACTGTATCTACCATCATCGCCCATCTCGATGTGCACTCCAAGATCTTTCTAATCCAGATCAGTAAACAAATCTCGATCTCCTGTCATGTGAAAAGACGCACCACTGTCCAGAAACCACACTGATCCCGCCATACTTGAGACCAAGCATGCGATCAGCGAAAAATCCAGCTCAAACTGCGAGGCTAAATCCTCTCCGGTACAGAGATCCGGCGGCCTGCTTGTTTTCTTCTTCTGCGGACAATTTGTGGCATAATGTCCATGTTGGTGACAGTGAAAGCACTTCACCTTGGACATGTCCTGCTTCTTGCCTTTCGCACCGGAATGAGAAACTTTCTTGCTCTTCCCCTTCTTTGCTTTGGCAACCAAAGTGAAATTCTCTTCATCAGAGTTCTTTGATGACGATCTGTCCTTGGTACTCCTCCTTATCTCCTCTTGCACAAGATCTGACCAAAGTCACTCCCATCCTGGCAATTTCTCCCGAACATTGACAGAGTCCTGATAGGAATGCCAACTCTTCAGAAGCCCAAGGAGAGCCAAGCTCACTAATTCCTCATCATCTACAGTCACCCCCACACTTCCCAGCTCATCCCTGCATTGGGTGAACTTCGTGAGGTACTTGGGCATACTGTCGCCTTTCTCCATCTTTATGTTTCTGAGTTTATCCTTGAGCACCAACTTCCTCTGGTCGCTCTTGCTTTGGAATAAATCTGTCAAGGCTTTCCACATCAGGAATGGAGAAGCCTTACCATGCAGGCTGGACACTATGTGATCCTTCACGCCCTCCAACAGAATCCTTCGACACTTTGCTATCTTCTTTTTCCAAGCCTCAATTACGGCAGCATCGCTAGAAGTAGGCTTTGGGACTTCGGCATCTATGAAATCATTCAACCCATTGTCATCTAACACGCCCTGTCAAATCGCTTCCATGAAATCTAATTCGGCGCCTCAAGACGTAACAAATAACGTCCAGGTTGAAAGACATCTCAACTTCGACACCAAGAAAATGCTAACAACTGCAAATTCGATTCCACCGACACAAACTGTTCTGGCTTTAATGTTTCAATTGCTCCAATCAATGCGCTGCGATACCATGTAGAAATTTGAATAAGCATTTAAATTATTCAACGGGGATGTGAGGATGGTTCACACTAATGAGCATAATACATAACCTCTTCTACTATTGATCATCAATTTGCGGAAATTAAACAATCGCATGCGCACATTAAAACCATAAACAATCACACATATAAACAGAATATTTATGGGAAAGCTTAAAGCTGAAAACCCCCAACTATATGTATATTATAATGATATATTTCATGTAACAATAATAGCACAAAGCTCCTCACAAGCTCTCAACACTATCTCACATGCTACACACTACACAAGCTCAGATCAAGCAGGTGACATGCTCAAATCTCCTCCACCTGTTAGCCAGCCTCTACTGCGCAATCCAATATGGATAATCATGAGATCAAGGTTCAAATACCACCAGTATGTACTTCTCAATCCTCATTGGCTTCTCAATCAATGTGTGTGCAAATCTTATGCACTAGTATAGTCACAACTGATAGTCAACCTGCTCTTTCACCTACCTCCATCACTGATCTCCACTGAAACTGTCCATGCACTGAAGTTAACTGGTGTGTTCATTAGTTGATTTATGAGTTAATAATTAGTGAATTAATTAATAATTAATTCACACCACTCATCACTAGTGTATTAATCAGTTAGATCACTAAATACAACTAGTTCAACTAAGTCAAACTGAACACAACTCCATCAACTCCTTAATCAACTCCACCAAACTCACTCACATGAGTTCTAACTGAAGTCATCATGAAATAGCTCCACTTAGACCCTAGGAATAGCGTAATTCCTTCTGTCAGCTACATGTGCCACATCCAGGCATCAAACTTAAGTGCTCCAAGAGGATAAGATAATGTTTATAGTCCAAATATTATTAAGAGCTAATAATATTCGACATATCTATTTTTAGACTGGAAATCTAAAAATAGATTCCGCCCAGTATGTCTAAAAATAGAAGTCCATCTGTTTTTCCAACTTGACCATCCCTCCACAAATAGCATCCTTCAACTCATAGAATCATGATCGACATGTCTAAAAATAGACATAGTCTAAAAATAAACTTTGCGCCAAAAATAGCCTGCGGGCCCACTTAGTGAAGGCGACTTCTTTCCACTAAGCTCTATCATCTTTTTGCATTCTCAACAACCCCTGCAAATATTTGAACAAGTAATATTTTTTGCAGTGAAGGTTCATCCATTTATGATAATTTTAGATGGTTGAGTTTTGAGTATATTATTTCACATCGTTGATATTTATGTAATAGTGTTTTATTTCAAGGTCGTGAAGCCTTCACGAAATCTAGCCAAGGAATGTTCTTCCAGTCCTAAATTATTGGAAGATGACTGTTTGGAAGGGCACAACACTACACTGTTTGGGAAATGCAAGACAGAGATGTTACAGTTTCCCTATACTATGGTTGGGTTTGTGCCAAAGTTTACTGTTAAACTCAAATATGTAACTAAGCATATTTGGTATACCTATAATTGGAATATATTTTCGTGTGCATCATATGTATTACCCCTTTCAAAAATTGGCATGTTTTGGTTTTGTATGCCTTTTGTATCAACTAAATTTTATATTTGAAAGCTGCCAAAAATTGCCAGTAAGGGTGCACATCTCTTTCAACAATTCCTATTAAGCTAGAGGAGTTCCCTTTCATCTGATGGTCATCAGTTAGTGGAAAAACTTGAGAGGTGGCCCCTTTTTTTCTTACCATAAATAAGGCATGTTGAGAGGGAAGTCTGTAGGGTAGCTAATAATGCAAAAAAAAAAAAAAAAAAATCACGAATTTTTGTTTCAGTGAATTCCAACAAGGACTACCCAAAAAGGAGCCCTTTGTCTATTCTTAAGGGGCATCTCTGTTTTGGTATTTTGTCTGTTAAATTAATCAAGGTGTTCCCATATCTGTTTTATTCGGTTTATTTTGGAGGCAGTTATAATGTGTTGTGATATGAAATGTTATGTAAATTGTGAATTTCAAGATTTGAATCTTTTAATTAACTAGTATCTGAAAAAAAGTCACACCTATAACCTTAGTTAAATCCATTGGAAATAAATTCCATATAAGAAAGAGGATGCATGTTCTGATGAAATACTATCTAAACAAGAATCAAGAGATAATAGTGGTTGATCATACTTAAATTCACCCAATTTCGAGCATGTATTCATATCTAAATAACATATAATGTTTACCATTTCTAGCATGGACTTCACTGCAAGTCAAATGAGTTTATGTTGTAATATCTGTAGAATATAATTGTCATTTTCTCCTCCCTTCGCAGGGATCAAGCTGCCTCGTCCGTGATTAATTAATCACCTTGTTTTGTGGCTGCAGGTCCAGGTTTGTCTCAACGTTCTCTTTATAAAATGATATACCATCCCTCTACAGGACTGTGCCTGCAAAGGTGTTCATTACTTGGGTTAGACATTACACTTGGCCCCTGTACAGAAGCTGAGTCATGTAATTATACTCCCCAAGGCAACATCGTCCTCAAAGGAACTATTTTATGTGTGGAAGCTATTGGACTAGGAAAGGCAACGAGGCTGGGTATGTCCTGTATGGGTGACAATACCCAATGAAGCATGATGTCTTATTATAAATTGCATTTATATACAAAGGTAGAAGACAGAACTATAGTGTGTCTTGATGGTTCATCCATGCCATCTGTTTTAACTAACAAATGCAATTGTTTGAGGCGAGATTATAGTTGTGATCCATCAAGTTAGTGGTTCAAGATCATCACCACAACTAGATCACTGTCACTTGTTTCCTGTATATAATAATATCAATGACAATAGTGCAGATACTATAACATAACAGAACCCTCAATTTTCAAGGAAATAACTGTATAATAGCACATCACAAACCAACGGTTTTCTTTTCATTGAGTTGGCCTCCCCAAAATTGTAAGTGACCATGATCCATCCTCAAATGTAAATGCCAAAAAAACAAAAAAAATCCAGAGGGAGGTATCAATATTCAAAAGAATGGACTTGATGAAATGCTATTGGATCTTCTGACTTTATACAGTATAGGAACTTCGAAGGGTATCCTTATCCTTCTTCTTATAGCTGGTACACTTGGGTGTTAGGTTGCTCGTAATATTATGGTAGGTTCCATTAACTTACATGAGAATGCATCTTCCACTCAGTACTTGTCTTTGAATTTAATGTGTTTTTTTTTCAATATGTAGGCTTGGGGTGTTAGACATATCACGTTAATTGGCCATGATCATGTGGCTATGTTGAATCCTCTGTGCTAGTGTTTATATACTCATGATGATTTTTTAAATGGATGTCAACTAAAAGGTAATGCAACAACATAGAATTTGAAGCACATTTTTCTTGGTGTGGTAGTTTCTATATCCTTTAGTGGCTTGATTTCTTAGTTAATTATTTTGAGAGGCATGTGACTATATTTTGCGATATTTTTTTGGTTCGGACCTTACTAAGTAGGAAGAGAGGGTGTTTCTATGACCATTCCAATGCTTGGACATTTTGTGACAATAGACGAACTATAAAATATTATCAAGGACTGTATGCAGCTTAATATTTGATTGACATCCATGATGTCATTTTCTTGCTGACCAATACAAGAGAAATTCATTGCCTTCCAAAACTTCTATGTGCTAATGCTAACAAGGTGGGATGAAATTGATTCAAAATATCTACAAAATATCTACTGAAAAACTCTAAAATATGCTTGCTACATGTCATATGGCATGATTTTTCACCTGTGATATTCATTTCAATGGATGGTCTTGGACTGTTGCAACAGGGTACATATTTAAATTTGATGGATTAACATATTGATGCACACAAGGAGAGAGGAATATCACTAAGATGGATGGTATGCATTCTCAGATGCATGCATACTAAACTAAAGGGTACACGTCCCTAATTCTATTCTTGGCGGCATGCACAGGAATTTTGGGACTTAATGTGTGGGTTTTAAGGAGGAATATATTTTTAAAATAAGAAAAAATCATTGCAACGAGGATGAATTCTAGGAGTTTTGATCTCTACCATTGCAGATTCAGAATCTAAAACACTTGTAAATGCCTGAAAATCTAGAATGAGTAAAGCTTGGGCACTTGTTCGTCTTCCTCATGTATTTTCCATTGTTGGTGAATGCTTACATCTCTATTTTTCAGCCTATTCAAGTTAATTTTGTGACATGGTGTGGGCCTTTTTCCCCTGGTTTCACTAAGATTGTTATGAATTTTCCTCGTGGTCCTTGACCACAAAGATTGGTAAGGTAAGAACTTTCCTCTGATTAGGTTTAAACAATAAGAGTAGGGTTGTGTCTAGGCATATGTTGTAGGGTTCAAAATAGTGTTATGTAGTGAGATTCATCTAACATAGACGCCTCACTAGAATTCTCTATCTCTTATTTGACTTCAAGGCCCAATGGAAAACACCTATTGTGGGATCCTTCCCAAATATTATTACTAATTTCCTTGTTTATTTTACTTGATGGTAGAGTTCATTCTCAGCGATTTATTTGTAGATCATAGACAGGTGATACATATACCCCTTTTTTGTTGGGAAAAAAAAACCAAAAGTGAGAGGATTTCAAGAGGTGATAGTTCTTTTTCTATGAAACATGCACCCAAGGCTCATTTTAGGTGTCAAAACATTCCGTGAAAATAATTGTGCAGACAAAATCTCCAATGATCTAAGGAAGTGTACCACATAAGCATCAAGACAAGGTCTAGAAATTCCCGTAAGAAAGTTATCTTGAGTGTGAATATCCATCATGGCACAACCAAGGGTTATTAACATATCATACACCCCACATCAGATGAAGAGCCCCCAAGCATGATTTATACACTTTTTCCTTGCACCTATAAAATGATAGGCTAGAGTTTTAGATCTTCAACCCACCTTCTCATTTTATTTTTATGCATTCTTTCTAAAAGAATTTTTTTTTTTTGTGGGAAATCCACACTAAATTTCCTTTTAAGGAGGGCCTTATCATACCCGGATGGTCACAATACACACCAATATGTGGTGTTGTATTCCTATACTTGTAGTATTCTTGTAATACTAGGTACAAAGTGTGAAATATACCAGTACTTGCTTTATGTGCTCTGGGTTTGGGTTTAAATACCCATGATGCATACGTTTGTGGCCATTTTTTTAATATATATATTACATATGAATTTCTACAGATGTTCAAATTTCTAAAATTCTGCCAATTGTGGCATGAGTATTCTACCACCATAGGTATATGAAAGTTCCAAAACAAAACTTCCTAAATTTTTCATTCACTTCCATCCACGCCTGAAACCTATAAATGATTTTTTATCTCAATGTTATAATATTACTCCATATTTTCATAATTAATAAAAATATTTCATCATACTTTTAGTTCCAAATCCACCTTATTAGCAGCTTGTAATGAATGGCACTAGTTAACATCAACTACAGGTTAGCACAAGCCCCCTTTCATAAAACAAAAATATATATGCTTGTAGTTATTGGTGAAGGTCAATGTGTGATATTTGAGGTTGTTTTCACTTGATGTCTTGTATCCTCAATCCTTAATTAATATCGAAACATATACTGATTCACACATAAACAAGACTTGGCCAAATGTAGGTGTTCCTTTATTTTTGGTTCACATAATCTCTGATGTTGTTGTTAGACTACGACTATTAAGAGATTGTTAAGCATCCCAATGAGAAGGTTGGAAGGTGAGTTCATGGAATACTTTTTTGTAACAATATTCTTGAGGAAGCTATAAAATTATTTTAAAAATTCTAACATAGTTGTGCTACTAATAATTTTTTGTGTATATATCTAACACATGCTATTTAAGTAGAATAAATTTATGATGACAGTTTGTACAGTTCCTCATATTCTTTACTTGAATTTAAAAACTATATGACTTGGTAGGTGCTTCTTGGTTTTTATAACCCATGCCACCTTCCAACCAATCCTGGTTGGCCACTTCAAAGAGGTTAATTTGGATCCAAAGAGGTTAATTTGAGTAGCTTACTTTTATCAATAAGATAAATGATATGTTAATTACCTTATAGGTGACACTACTTCCAGGTTGGCTATATCAGCAAGAGTTCTAATTTTGAAACTTATTAGATGGTGTGCTCTACCATCTCTAGACTTGAAATGATTTTCATCTACAAAATGCCTTCTTCTTGGAGCTGGTACACTTGGGTGTCAGGTTGCTCGTAATATTATGGTAGGTGCCATTAATTTACATGAGAATGCATCTTACAGTCACTACTTGTCTTTGAAGGTAATGTGTTTTTTTTTCAATATGTAGGCTTGGGGTGTTAGAAATATTACGTTAATTTACCATGATCATGTGGCTATGTCGAATCCTCTATGCCAACATTTATATACTCATGATGATTTTTTGAATGGAGGTCAACTAAAAGGAAATGCAGCAATAGATAATTTGCAGCATATTTTTCTTGGTATGGTAGTTTCTATATCCTTTACTGGCTTGATTTATTTTTTCCTTATTTTGAGATCCACATGACTGTATTTTGCTAAACTTTTTGGTTCAAACCTTACTCAGCACGAAGCAGAGGGTGTTTCTATAACCATTCCAATGCTTTAAAATTTTGTGACAAGAGATGAACTATCGAATATTAGGAAGGATTGTATGTAGCTTAAATATTTGATTCACATCTATGATGCCATTTTATTATCGACTAGTACAAGAGAAATTAATTGGCTTCAAACACTTCTATGTGTTGATGCTAACAAGGTGGGATGAAATTGATTCAAAATATCTACAAAACACTTGATATTTTTTTCTTGTTAAGACCATCTAAGCATTGTGCTTTCTGATTATCTCTGATAGCAGATTCCCATCTTGTATAAAATCCATATTATTTGTAGGTGAAGAGAAAATAGAGAGATTTTTTAAGGTATGTATTGAGTTGAGTGATACCACGTTAGAAAGGATTAAGAAAATATTTTTATAAGTCTAGGTTGCAACAATTTGTTTAATGAATATAGGAAACATTGTGTAGTTGTGATGAGCTCATATAAGTATATTTTGTGATTTATAGCAACTTCGCTCTCATATAAGTTGAATTAGATAAATATGTAGATGTATTAACTACAATAAAACCCACTTGTAGAAACATTTCTACTAAAAGGCTCCATACCACTACGTTAACAATATTACAGAGAAAAAGCTACCAATAGACTCCAGGGTTCCCAATATATTTTCCTTTCCCATCATGTATGGTAATATAATGTTATTAATGTCTACGAATGACCAAAAAAATTAGGTCAATGGGACTAAAAAATACCATCCAATTGTCACATACTGTGGGAGTACCAAAGCAACTCGTAGAAGCTAAAAGGAGATTTGGGAGCAACACTATAACTAGGAATTGGGACTGAAAAATAACTCAATTTCCACTAGATTAAGACATGAAACCACTGCTTTTTTTCTAATCCAACAATACCATAGAACCATGACCCTTCCCATATTAGTGGTTTCATGGCGCATGGATCATGGGTTCCAGATTAAATCAATGAAACCACAGCTTTATTGCTAATCCATCATTACCATAGAACCATGAACCTTCCCATATCAGTGTCTCTTATGACTTCAAAGATTCAAAAGGAAAAATAAATAAAATTTGGAGCATGGAATAAAACCGTACATGCTTCAACCCATTTAAAAAATTGGCCTTTTAGTTCATTTTCTGAGACTCAAGATCGACTACCTATTAAATCTCCAAATCAGATGGTTGTCCATGTATTCTTTTTTATTTTTTGCTATCTCTCCTATCATGAAATCCAGAATTTTAATAGTCTTTACCTTGTCACACCCTTTTGATACTATATAGGACCAGAACTTCCATTTTTGGTATTGAGCCACCATGTGAATGGGCATATTTGAACAAAAGGATCAAGTATCCTTTCATTCCCACTTTTTCTAAAGGCCAGATGACCTACTAGATATCCTTGATGAGACTTGGAAATCACTTCGAGTCCCAAAAAACCCATATTTCCAGCCTTTTAGTGTAGCAACAAACCTTCACACATGGACTTGGAAACCCTTTCTTTTTTCTAATATTTTTTTTGTTCCATCTCAGATTTAACCTATTATATATTAAAGTTGGCATTGATGTGGATAATATTTTTCCATTTGGATTAATTTTTTCACACTAACATCATTGTTTGATCATTTGGATAATTTTTTCATATTGTAATTCCTCATTTCTTGTTGAATTATATTTTTATTGTTATTTTTTGCTATGAACTAATTACTATGAATGTGTAGGAGAATTCAATATTTAGTGTGCATCACTATTAGTTGATATAATCATAAAGACCTTGTTCATATATGATGAATGGCCATATCAAGTAGTTGTGGAGGATGCCATATCGAAAGCACTAAGAGAACCCGCATTTGTAAAAACATTTTCTGCTCCACTTGTTAGATGGTCATTTAATTTTTAGACGATCATGTCTTGATGTAGGGGCATAATTTAATTTTCTGATCTTACCTTAGTAATTTCTAGAGAATTTAGTTTGTTAGATTGAACAGTGATGTGTGTCCAATAAATGGCTTTATTTCCAGGTGGAGCTCGAGATCATCTGGAGGATCATGAGATAACCATTGTGATGATAATTTCCGTCCTATTTTGGGTTGATTGGATTCTATATTTTTGGATCTAAAACGAATTGTAATTAATGTCGAAACATATTAATAAAAAAATGTGTTAATTTTTAGTTAACGATGGTATTTTCTATGCTTGGAGTAATTTACTTCAAACTTTTAGCCCAATTCAATTTCCTATTTAGCAATCACATTAACATTGACAGTAAATGTTGATAGAACATAATAAAATAACTAGAAGACAAGCCAAGACAAGAGGACACAATATTTTGGCAGATGCCAGGGAAAAACTCCAATGTGGGAAAAACCCTTTGATCAAATCTTCTTATTATTCTTCAAATTCAGCAGAGAGAGAAAGTACAAATTATAGCAGTCAACATGATACAATACATCATACAATACATAGGAGTGCTATGGCTGTGAAGTTCAATATGAAATAATCTATTAATTGCTACTATTACTATTATATAATAGGTGCTCTTCCAATGGCCATTTATTAGCTATGTGAAGAAGGATTTGTGGAATTTGTATTTACTATAAGATTATGTATAGCTGAGTTGCAGACAACTAAGTAGAATTTGGTAGGAAGTTTGGAGTATGTGTAATTCATAATGATATTTTCTTCTCTTCATTGACGACTTTTCAATGTGTGAGTTTTGACCTAAGACATTGCATTATCAATGTGTCAAGGCT
Organism: Pinus albicaulis; assembly: GCA_034641835.2. Lineage (NCBI taxonomy): Eukaryota > Viridiplantae > Streptophyta > Pinopsida > Pinales > Pinaceae > Pinus > Pinus albicaulis. The sequence goes on from CM076583.1 coordinate 932,219,134, forward strand.
CAAAACTCGACCTATATGTCAACTAATTCTTATGATCGTTCCTAGGAACATGAATCCTAATTTTTGTAGGTTTAAAATTTATCACAATTTTCCTCTATTGTGGTCGAATTTGTGGATGTTATCTCAAAATTTATTTAAGGTACCATGGATCTAAATTTCTTATGAACTTTCAACACTATAACAAACTTTGGTGCAAATTGTTGGTCAATTCTCACTTGGTTAGGGTTATAGATGTTAATGAAAATTTGGTGTGCATGCATGAGAGTTGGGTGAAAATGCTCAATGTTGTGTAGCATTAGTGTTATAAATATAGGATAGTGCAAAGCATAGTTTTGAAGATTAGTTTAAGTTGACTCATACCTAATCAACTCAATCAAGTTGATTGTTGGTTGAACGGTTAATTGTTGGTTCAATGGATAGAAGATCTTGCAGGCCCAAATACCAAAGGGAAAAATGGAGCCCATCATGGGGTTCTATTTGTAATTCTCCACCACTTCTACCTTACATGCTTCCTCAATCTCCTCTCCAACCTCAATATTAGTGCTAGTAGTAGCATGAGAAGATGCACTACGCTTAGTAGAACTAGAATGAGTTTTCCAAACTGCACAAGAACTACTTCCCTCATGAGTCACCATGTGCCATGCTTGGTCTTGGTGGTTCACTTCCTTCAACTCCTAGTTCAAATACCATATCTTCATTGGAACCAACACCTCGAACTCCACTAGACAACGATTCACCATTCTGTACTAGTGACTTTCCATTTGTACTCATGATTCGCTATGATTTTACAAGATAATATAATCTCGTGAGAGATTCGCCAAAAAAATTATATATACATATTGTATTATTAATAAAATCGCCTTCTATTTTTCCTATGTATCATGGGGATTCACCCATTTATTATACATATAAATTTAGGGGGGTTCTTAAAAATTTCGCTCACATTTTCCAATGAGAAGGATGTGATTTTGGTCATTTATCTTGATGACATAACATTTTTTTCCAATACGGATGAAGAACACTTGCGGAACTTAAAGACAATTTTCCAAAGGTGCATAAAATTTTTCATATCGCTGAATCCAAAGAAGAGTTTGTTTGCTATGGAGGAGGGGAAATTACTTGGTCATATCATATCTAAAGATGGAATTTGAATAGATTCTTCAAGGATTGAGGCAATTCAGAGTCTGAACTATCCCCAGAGTAAGAAGGAAATTCAATCATTCAATGGTAAGATCAAATTACTAAGAAGGTTTATTCCTAACCTTGCTGAACACTTAAGGGAAATTAATGATATTTTGAAGAAAGACAACAAGGTGAAATGGTCCGATGAGGCTAGAAAATCATTTAATCAAGTGAATTTTTCATTGTTGCATGCTCCCATTCTTATCAGCCCAAATTATACATTTGATTTTATCATATTTTCCTTTGCTTCTGAACGCACATTAGCTATTGTCCTCATGCAAGAGAGTAAGAAAATAGAGCAGCCAATTTCTTTCTTTAGTAGGACCATAAGGGATGCCACATTGAAATATAATATCATTGAGAAGAATTCATTAGTGCTAGTTAAATATTTGAAGGACTTCTCGGTTTATATCCTTCATTCTCATGTTCTTGCGTATGTTGTGAATGTTGTTGTCAAAGATGTGTTAACACAGAATGATCCTGAAGGCAGGCGTGCTAAGTGGATAGATTATACGTTGGATTATTATTTAGAAACTAGACCTACAAAACTAATCAAAGTACAAGGCTTAGCTAAGTTCATGGCAGACTCTAACTTACATGCCTTAGACATCAAATTTATTGCTACACTTTCCGAGGAGCAAGAAGCTGATTCATTACCTTAGGTATCTCAAATTTTTACTTCATCACCATGGTATTCAGATATAGTTCATGTGCTGCAACATTTGAATCCTCCACCGAGTTTTCCCAGTAGTAAAGGTATATATATGAAATTGAAGGCTCTTAAGTATTGTATACTTTATAATGCTTTATATTGGAAAGATCCGGGAGGGGTTTTATTAAATATTTTGGTAGAAAGTGAAGTAGAGAAAGTGATGAATGATTTCCATAAAGGTGATTGTGGTGGTCATATTTTTTGGAAAACTAAAAAAAACAAGATATTGAGGGCTAGTTTCTATTGGTTGAGCTTGTTTTCATATGTGTATAAAATAGTCATGAGTTTTCATGAGTGCCAATTTTTTCAAGGAAAGAGAAAATTGTTACTGCTGCCCTTGCAACCAATTGCAGTCTACGCACCCTTCTAGCAATGGGAGCTTGAATTCATCGGTGAGATTCACCCTCCATCAGTAGCTCATCATTAGTGGATACTCAATGCCACTGACTATTTCACAAAGTGGATTGAAGCCATCCCCACGAGATAAGCTACATACACAGTAATTATTCAGTTTTTGGAGAGTAATATTCTGTATTGTTTTGGTTGCCCATAGAAAATAATTATTGATAATGCAGTAGCCTTCAAATCCAAAAAGATGATAGAATTTTGTGATAAATATCACATAATACTCAGGAATTCGATATAATATTATCCTAAAGGCAATGGATTGGTTGAATCATCAAACAGGTCATTGGTGAAAATAATCAAAAAATTGTTGCAAGAGAACAAAATAAATTGGCACAAAAGGTTAATTAATGCTCTATGGGTAGACAAAGTTAGCACAAAGAAGTCTATCATCATGTCACCTTACAACTGGTCTATGGTGTATATACAATGCTAATGACTTCCCTAGCAGTGTCAGTGATGAAAATCCTACAAGATATTGAAAGTGAGCCAAATGACATTCAACGAAGAATCAATAAAATGATCCATTTGCAGTAGTCTAGGGAAGAAGTTTTCAATAACACCTCAAAGCTTTAGGATAAAATCAAGAAGATCCATGATAAGAAAACTAATTCCAATGATTTCAACTTGGTAGATGTTTTTCTCTGGTGGGATACCCGCAATGAGGATAAAGGAAAGCATGGTAAGTTTGAGAACTTGTGGAAAAGACCCTAGAAGATTTGAACATTCAGAGGGAATAATTCTTATTTATTAGAAGATCTTGATGGGAAAGTAGTTCCAGGAGGACCAGTGAATGGTAGGCTCCTCAAACACTATCTTACCTGATCTTGAAGAAAAGGTTCACTTCCATTGTAAATAACATTTCATTTTACTGTCAAAGGATAAGGAAGTTGTTAAAGAAGCTTGAAGCATGAGGAGAAGGCCACAAGGCTTGTATGATAAACTGTTGTTTTATTTTTAAATTTCAAAAGTAAAATAAGTTTTTGAGTCAAGTCAATTCATTTTTTCAGTTATTCATTTGAGTGTCAAGGCTTTTATTTTGACTCCATCGCCCAATGGATGAGGCTACTTGGTCTACAATGTTCTTGAAACCTCCTAAAGGAGCTGCCATCCCCAGCTGGAGCCAATGTTAGTATCTATGAGTCACCACTAATCAAATGTACTCTTTCCATATGATTGATAGGGTCATTAGGTAAAATTTTTATATTTTCAAATAAATTTTGACATTATTTTTATTGTAAGATGAGTATTGAGTCATGTCCTAGGTGTCATTACTACTCCCTCCATTTTCAAGGTCATAAAATTTCATCATGGTCATGTCATCATTACTTGTGATAGGTCATCAAATGAGTGTCTTGGTCATAGTTTTGGTCATTAATTCATTCACATGCATACTTAAAGGGTTTGAAGTTCCAAATCATGGTTAAGATATGCTTTAGGTGTCATCATTTTCTCATGTCATCAAAATCTACATGGGAGTCATGTAATCACCATTGTCACCATCATGGGAGTTAGTAATTAGGGATAATTTTTTCAAAAAGGTATCAAAATTACATTTACCCCACATGGAGATGTAAACTTTCTAAACAAAGTAATAAAGCTGCAGTACACTACCTCATCAAGTCAATTTTCAAAGTACATGATAATGTCACACCATCACCAAAGCAAAAAAATGAGTTTCAAACTATTAAAAGATCATCCAATAATTCAAAAACTTCATTTAATACTCAGAGATCTTATCCACCATTTTTTCTCATCTAAGCCATTAGAGCATCGATTTTCATTACCAAATCTTTTCCCATCAGCTCACTACGTTTTTGCATCAGCATGCTACACTTATGGATAATTCACTGCGTTTTTGGGTTTGGAGGTCAAAGAAAGAAAAAAAAGGTTCATTTCTTACCCCACAAGATTCAGAGACTCTTGAGCAAGTAATTAAAGCCCTTCATCAACTCTTTGATGCAGTCATTTCTCATAAAGAGTGAATAGAATCCATCTCCTAGGGTTTCGCTGCACTTTTAGTTTTCATGGTTTTTGCTTCATCTCAGAGAGACTTTCCCTAGTTTTTCTGCCCAACTACCCTTGTATACACTTATCAAAACTTCCCCAACCATTTATCACACTAATTTTCTTCATCCCACTATTTTTCCCCAAAAAACCCAAGCCCACACTACGCTTCTGCTGTGTTTCTGGGTTTTGACTGTGTTTTTCACTTTTTTCCCTCCTTCCCTCATCCATTCAGTAAAATTTCACTACCCATGTGTCCCTAACATCTACCCCTACCCCCTGATTTTTTCTTAATCCCTATCCCCTCTATTCCCCTCCCTAAATTAGCTTCTCCTTTTCCCCTAATTTCCAATCCTAAAACCAACCCCTCCCTCCTATCAAACTAGGGTTTTTTGTCAAGAAAACCAAACAACATGGCCATTGAAAAGAAAAATACAACAAGGGGGGACATATGTCAAGATATGAGCCAATTCATTTGTAGGGGATAAATGCATCAGATTTTGTAAAGAAAACATTTTAACAAGTAGGTTGCCTAGGGTTTTGGAAGAAAGTGTAGGAGGTGGATTATAACTGTGACTTAACAAGTTTATTTTCAATCAATTTTAGAGGAGATAATGTCACAATTGTAGGGGTAAATTTCATGGTGTCAACAAAGATTATATCTTCAGCCACTACAATCCCTAATTAAGGATATATTTGGTTCAAGGGGATGGATTTAGACATTGAGCACTATAAGTCTTTCTTGAAACCACAATACAAAGACTCCCCTTCCCATATCTTTCCTAGTAGACAATCGTTGGACAAGTATACTCCCTTGATGAGTACTATCATGAAATACTTCACCTGTGAGGGAAAATTTAGTAGGTTTTATTAATATCACATAATGTTTTGTGTTAATGTTATTTTCGGATCCATCGCATTAAGTAGATTTTCTTATCAACGTTTCAAACCCACTACCGAGTTTCATTATCAAGGTAAAATTTAAATGAGAGAAAACTAATCTCAAGTAGGATATATAAATATGTAAAGGTTTGTTAAAATATTTTGATATGAGCCGATAAGAAAGAGAAATTAAAAATTAATGGTTTATTTTTAAGTATTAAAAGTTTATAATTAGTGTTAATTTAATTTTACAAAAGGTTCTATTATTGTGTTGTTTTAAATTATGTTACTTTTCTTAATTTAATTTTACAAAGGGTTGATTGAACTGTTCTTCTATTTAAATTATTATGCTAATTAAATTGAAAATGAGAAAATGACTCCCAAAAGAGCCCAAGTGTTCCTTCATCATCTAGACCACAGGAGGTTGGGTCATCAAGTAAGCTATCAGTGTCAAAAACACAGCCAAGAATATAGATTGCAAAGAGATATAACAGAGGTAAGAGGTCATTTTTTTCTCATGAAATAGAAGAAATGCCTACACCTAGACCAAGAACTAGGTCTCATGCTAAGAAACTACATAAGGAGGCTATGAGTGATAAATAAGTGCATATTGAAGCCATGATTGAATCACCTAGAGATAGAGATAATTCACCTTTCCAACATAATGAAGAAGTGCCTCCTTCAATAGAGATTCCTAACCTACCAGAACACCATGAAGACAAGGCAGCTAAAGACAAACTCAAAGAAAAATATGCACATATAAGAGAGCTCAAAGATGATCTTGCCAAGGCAAATTTCACGGTGTATTTTTTGCAAAAAGAGAATAGGAAGCTCAAATAAACCTACTGTTGCAAAGAAAACCACAAGGGAACCATCCATCATCTAGAAAGGCAGATGTTGTGGTAGAAAAATACAAGGGAAAAGCTATAATTGATGTGGAGAAAATAGAAGACAAATACATTCAAGTGCAACCAAGAAGGCCTAGAACTAGAGGAGAGGCAAGAAGAGAAAAACATGAAAAATAACCATCTCCTCCTTAAGCCCACGAAGACATCAATGACATCATAGATGATGAAGTTGAAGAAGACAAGGAATCATGGATTGGGGTAGTAAATGAACAACTAGAGAATCTATTGAGGAGAGAAAAATGTGACACTTCCATACAGAGGCACATGGCAAGGTACTATTACACAAGAAATATGATTTGCAACATTAGGGTTAAGAACCTGAAGAAAAATCTCAAGAAGACCTTAAGCAAGCTCAAGAAGAATGATAAGCTTAACATCTTGGCTGATGCATCCTTAGTTCTTTGAAGGCCTGACAGAAAAATCGAAAAGGAGAGAAATATTTGCAAATTTTGAAAATTTTTGAGTTTTTTGTCACATACGCAAAACTAGTGCACATAAACGCTGTGTGTGCTTGCTGCGCTTTTTCCCAGAGGCTCCAAATGAAAAATGGAAAAAATGTATAGGTGTCTTATGTTTATTAAATCTCAGAAATATACTTCTGGTATCTTGTCAGCTCATGGATTTGCAGGAAAAGGTCAAAAACCACTAAAATTTCACCTTTTTGCCACTATTTTTTGGTCACACGTTGCGCTTCTGGAGTAGTTGTGGAAAATTGAGTTTTAAGTAGTCTTGGAGAAGTGTTTTTGTTGATGTAAAGTTTCAGTGATATATAGGACATCCTAAGCTACCTGTACCAACCTTCAACAAAGTTCAAAGATCCCTCAAATTCATCCAAATCATCCTCCAAATCTCGCTGCGCTTCTGCTAAATTTCGTTGTGTTTCTGAGATATTTCACTGTGCTTCTGGGTTTTAGGATGTTTCTGGACATGTGGAGGTCAAAGGTCAAATTTGGAGATGTAAAAATTGTCTCACGAGTTGTTTCATGGTTATTGAGCCTATTTATGGTCATATTTGTTAAGGGATGTTATGTTTAATGACTTGAGACAAAAACTCAACATGTTAGCTAAAAAAGGGGAAGTTGTTTCTAACTCCCTTAGAATTAGGCTATGAGTCATTAGGTGCATTAATTAATTTCTTTGGATGAAGTTTTGACCCATAGAGGTGGAATACTATTTATTTTTCTATATGTACTCAAACTTGAGTCAATTTGAGGGTGGGATACTTGGTAATCATAGTGTGGAGCTAGTGTACACCATTTTACAGTGATATTAAAGACAGTTGCAACAATAATATTGAGATTCCCATTGTATGCTTATTGGTAGTGTTTTTTCTTAATTTCGTCATCAATTTGAATCTTTTTTTCTCCTTAAAACCATATTTATGCTTTCATGTGATCATATCATTAGTTTTTAAGCAGAATTCATAAGTTTTATGCTTTGTTTTGATGAGATATTCATGTTTGTGTTCCATTTCTTCTGATGAATGAATTCATAGTCATATGCTCATTTTGATACTTCATTTTTCAACCCTATACCACAATGAAAACCCAGATATGTCGCTAAACATACCTACTTTGCCTCATTTCATCCCTGCAATTGATCATTCGAAACCTTGAGCTAGTTTCTAGATATATGATTTTGATCCAACAAACTTAAATAAAAAACCCTAATCTAATTTTGCTGAGCTTATAACTAGCCTTAAATACTTATTCTCTAGTAATTACCATTGGCTGTGAGATTTATTTTGAGAGAGCCCTCTCTAACTTGGTAGGGCTAGATACCAATCTAAAGCTGGTCTGTGGTTACCCCTTTAGCTTCCTTTTTTAGCCTTGGGAAATTGTAGGGTGATAACAGAAAAATTGGGTGCTAAGCCACAGATCAAGTGTTGGTAATACCTAGGAGAGAATGAATCGTCAAATCACTACATATCGTGACCGTTGGATTATAAGTTACAAAAGTACATACTAAAGAAACACACTTTACTTAAATTTACACTAGACCAAGTTATACTTAACTATTTCCTATGTGTCGGAATAACATAAAATCACCCCTTAATAATGTAGGAATTTACAGGGTAAGTTCCATAGATCAAGAACCAAAGGTCACCTCTCACAAACAGATCACAAATCAGTACACCAGTCTAATCACACGGTTAAAACCCTCAAAGAGGGAAGTAGTCCATGGCCTGAGCCAACGCGGCCACTTCAGGAAATTTATTAATATAAAAAGAAAAGTTACACATGTTTCTCTCATAAACGGTTACCGGAAAAATGACCCTCCATGCTCTTTAAATAGAGATCATGGACCAATCGGGTGTTAAGCCATAGATCAAGTGTTATTAATACCGAGGATAGAGATAACTGTCAGATCACTACAAATCGTGACCATCAGATTATAAGTTACAAATGTACATGGTAAAGAAACACACTTTACCTAACTCTACACTAGAATAAGTTATTCTTAACTATTTCCTATGTGTCGGAATATCCTAACATCCCCCCCTTAAGAACAACTTGGGATAGGATTGAAGGATTTATAAAGGTGACACAAAAGGAGCCTATTTCCTATGTGTCGAAATATCCTAACATCCCTCCTTAAGAATAACTTGGGATAGGATTGAAGGATTTAAAAAAGTGACACAATAGGAGAAGGAAGGAGGCATTAGAGCCTATCCCCCCTTAATGAAAAAATTCCTGAATTCCAAGCATGGATCGAAGTTTGGTAAAATTCTCTTCTTTGAGAGCCTTTGTAAAGATATCGGCTACTTGATCATTGGTTGGATAGTACTGTACTTCAAGAACACGATCATGAATGAGCTTTCTGATGAAGTGTGTGTGGAGTTCAATGTGTTTCATACGCTGATCCTAAACTGGATCTTTACATAGCTGATTATCACACCAAAGTGTAGTTGGATGCTGCTGATGAAGACCAAATTCAAACAGGATCTCACGAAGCCACATGGCTTCCTTGCTGGCTTCAACTGCACCACGATACTCTGCTTCTGCTGAAGAAAGAGAGATGGCTCTTTGTTTCTTACAAGACCAAGTAATATGTCTTGAACCAATAGTGAATACATAGCCTTTAGTAGAATTTCGATCATTAGGGTCACCAGCCCAATAATAATCAGTGAAACCAATCAACAGTGGAGATGCTCCTGCACTGTAATGAATCCCAAACTGAATTGTACCTTGAATATATCAAATTATTCTTTTAGCTTCTTTCCAATGACTTTCATGAGGTTGGTGCATAAACCGAGCGACAAGACCAACAGTAAAGGAAAGGTTAGTACGGGTATGGGATAGATACAAAATTTTACCAACAAGTTAACGATATAAGGTAGCATCAACTTCAGGGGTAGTACAAGTGACTGAAATCTTGACTCCAAAATGAAAGGGAGAAGGGGCTGGCTTACAGTCTTCCATGTGAAAGTGGTGTAGAATATCACAGGCATACTTGGACTGAGAGAGGGTAATGCCTTGGATTGCAAGACTTGAAGACCAAGGAAATAATGCAAGTGTCATAAGTCTGTCATTTCAAACTTCTTTTTGAGGCTAGACTTCACATGGTTTATATGGTTTGGATCACTACTAGTAAGGATAAGATCATCAACATAAAGAACAAGGATGGTGAAGGACTTACCCACTTTCTTGGTGTAGACAGTGTTTCCAGAATGACACCTAGAAAAGCCATTATCTAATAGAAATCCATCCATTTTGGCATACCAAGCCCGAGGGGCTTGTTTGAGACTATAGAGAGACTTCCTAAGGTGAAAAACAAGGCTAGAATCGTTTTGGATAAAGCCAAGGGGTTGGTCCATGTAGATTTATTCATGTAAATCTCCATGTAAGAAGGCAGATTTAACATCCATTTGATGGACTTCCCATTTAAAGGAGGCAGCAAGGGAAAGAACAAGGCAGATAGAATTCATTCTGGAAACAGGGGGGAAGGTTTCAATATAGTCAATGCCTTCAACTTGTGAAATCCTTTAGCAACAAGACGAGCTTTATGTCTATCCACTTTTCCATCTGGTCCAAACTTTTTTTTGTAAACCCATATGCATCTGATAAGTTTTCTTCATTTTGGAAGAGGAACAAGATCCCAAGTATCATTTGCCAATAAGGAGCGATATTCTTCATTCATAGCTTCATCCCAATCTGGATGACCGAAGGCTTCTTCAAAGGTTTCTGGATCAGGATTTTATGGAACTTGAGCCAATAAGGAAGAGGCTCTTTCAAACTGAGAACATGTACGTCGTCGATCGGCAGGGTCACCTGCAAGAGAACCTGCTGCATCTCGAGTAGAGCAGACCCATCTTAGAAGCAGTGGAGTAAAAGGAAAAATTTCAAGAGCTAGAGGAGGATTGTCATCCTCGTTTTCATCATCTGAACTAGAAGGAATGGTATTAAAAATAGAAGAGAGAGAGAGAGAGGTGGCACATATGTCGAATCAGGCTCGCAGGCCAAAGGTGGCACACCCGTCGAACGAGGCTCGCAGGCCAATATATTTTCATCAAATTTTACATCTCTTCTAATGATTTATATTTTTGGATTTTGTTTGAAGAAGTCTATATCCTTTGACATCTTCAAAATATCGAACAAAAATGCATTTTTCACTCTTAAGTTCTAAGGCTTTATGTTTCGCATATGGAATATGGGCCCAAGCATCACTTCCAAAAACACGAAAGTGACTTATATCTGGTTTTATTGAGCTCCAAGATTCATTTGGAGTTATATTCTTTAAAACCTTAGTAGGAGTGCGATTTACTATGTTATTTGCACAGTTAATGGCTTCTACCCAAAAATTGAGACCAATTCCTTTAGATTGAAGCATACAATTAGCCATTTCTTTTAAGGTGTGATTCTTCCTTTCAGCTACACCATTTTGTTGTGGAGTATATGGAAAAGTATGTTGCAATTTAATGCCATGCTCAGTGCTGAAGTTGATAAATTTTTTGTTAACATATTCTCCTCCATTGTCTAATCTTAACTTAAGAATTTGATGTCTAGATTGTTTCTCAACAAAGGCCTTAAAGGCCAAGAACATGTTAAAAAATTCACTCTTGAGTTTTAAGAAGTATACCCAAGTGCATCTGGAAAAATCATCAATGAAAGTTAAGAAGTACTTGCAACTAGAGAAAGAAACAATAGGAAGTGGATCACATAAATAATTGTGCACAAGTTGCAAAGGGGTTGAAGCGTGCCAAGAGGCATGTTTGTCAAAACTATCCTGATGATGTTTTCTGAGTACACATCCGGAGCAAACACCATCTCGACAAGATACCATAGGAAGACCTGTCACCGTATTTTCCTTACATAGAGTTTGAAGAGAGCGATAGTTTAAGTGACCAAATCGCTCATGCCAAAGTTTGCTCACTTCATCATTATGAGCAACAAAAATGGAGGGAAGACATGATGATCCAAAGTTGGAAAAATTATACAACCTTATAGAATCATCAGCAATGCCAGTAGCTAAAATATATTTAGGATCTTTGAGGTCCTTGATTACAACATCATGAGGTGAGAATTCTACTATTTTCCCTTCACCTGAATGAGTTATCTGATAAATAGAGAGAAGGTTGCATGACAAGGTAGGAACACATAGTACATCATTAAACTGACCATTATCGAGATGAATGGTTCCAGATCCTACAACACTAAGAGATCTATCATCACCAACATAAATATGTTTGGTGTTACAATCATTTAAAGACGAAAACATGGCTTTATTTTTGGCCATGTGATAAGACGCTCCAGAATCAATGAGACACTCATGAGAATGAGAAGAGGAAGATAAATTTAATGCATAACCAAATCTTGATGCTTGACAACCACAAGAAAAATGTGTCATTCCTGAAGATGAAGGTGAAGAGTGCTCCAAATTGATTTTGCGTTTTTTCATTGCTGCTTCTAAGGCTTCCATATTCTTAAAACATTTGGACTCTATATGGCCATCATGATTACGAAAGTTTCAATTTCTATTGGTCTTCTTCACTTTGTTTTTATTTGCCTTATCATTTTGGTGAGTTGCTTTTTCAATTTGCGGCTGAAATTGCTTAGGACCCTTGTTTGGTTTCAGACCATATTTTTTAGGAAACTGCTTCTTGGGATTCTTTTGATATGATTGTGGTTGGGCTGCTAAGGCTTTCTTAGAAGCATTTCCAGGAGTGATAAGACCAAGGTGTAAGAGTTTTTCTTGTTCTCTTATCAAAGAATCACAAAAGTAATCAAAAGAGGGATTCTTGTAGGTGGTTCCTGAAGAAATGATGGCTTCTCTAGTGGAATGGAAGGCAGAAACAAATACAAAGTATGCAGGGCCAAGCTTAGCAAGAATGCAATAGATGAGGCTACTATCTTCCTTTTTGACCTTAAAAAATTCTAAAAGAAGTCTAAGGGTCTTGAGTTTGGACAAAAAGTCTTCAATAGAGGAGAAATTATTGGGGTCCAAAGTAAGCAACTCATTTTCAAGTTGATGGGCCCTGATTTCATTTTGAATGCCAAAGACAGTATTTAGCTTGTCCAAGGCTTCATGAGGTGTGTCAATGTCAAGGATATGAAATCGAAGATCTTGAGAAATGGACATTCCTATCAACCCTCGTGCTTGCTCTTGTTTATTTTCCCATTTAGCGACTTTATCATCATCAGAAGGTTTAGTTTCTACTCCTATGGCTATTCTATAAATCCCTTTAATTCTAAGTATATCTACCATGTGAGGTAGTCATTGGAAATAATTGGTGATGTTAAGAATAATCTGGCATGCACTTTCCATTTTAAAAAAAAAACAGAAGCTAAGAAAAGCTGAAACTAACTGCTCCAATGGAAAGATCTCGAAAAATTAGGCCGTTTAAAAAAAAACGGCTCAAAAAATGACTTTTGGACGAAGAAGTTATGCCTTTTTGAAAAAACGAGTTGAAGATGCTGAATAGTTACGGGAACGGGATGAAGCATGGATTTTTTTAAAAAATCTGCCCCTTTCAACAAAAACTTTTTACAAAATAAGCTTGAGAAGGAAACTTGAACCCAAGACTTCTATTCTCATAAACTAACTCCTCACCAAGTGAGATAGTAAAAGGATTCAATTATTGTTTGAAAGGAGGAAGGGGTTTTTTTTTTTTTCTTACTCTTCTGTGTGCGTGCCTTTTCCTACACAAAAGAAACACAAAAACCGAGAAAAACAAATGTAATCCTTACGATAGAATGTTAGATTTTGGTTAGCCTTACTGACAACTATCAATTTTTTCACTATTTATGATTTGCTGAGATCGCACGCAGCACAGAGCAAAGAGCATACACAAAGAAGAGGGTATAGATCCGACAAATAAATAAAACCTAAAAACTGAAAATAAACAGAGGGAACCGAAGTAAGCAGAACTATTAAAAAATATAACTGCAAAACAGATGCTTTATACCTCCAGATCTAAACTGTCATAACTTGGGCAGCCAGAAACCTTTTCGCATGAAACGAAAGGCATTCCTGACTGTAACAGACGCTCCGAGCACAAAAATATTCAAAAATAGTAGATCTACAAAATGGAATTCACATGTAGTCAAACCGGCTTCGAATTTTGATCAACAACGGATGTGGCCCTCAAAATAGCTCTGATACCATGTAGGTATTTACAGGGTAAGTTTCATAGATCAAGAACCAAAGGTCATCACTCACAAATAGATGAAAAATCAGTACACCAGTATAATCACGTGGTTAAAACCCTCAAAGAGGGAAACAGTCCACGCCCTGAGCCAACGCGACCACTTCAGGAAATTTATTAATATAAAAAGGAAAGTTACATATGTTTCTCTCATAAACGGTTACAGGACAAATGACCCTCCATGCTCTTTAAATAGAGATCATGGACCAATCGGGTGTTAAGCCACGGATCAAGTGTCGTTAATACCGAGAAGAGAGATAACTGTCGGATCACTACAAATCGTGATCGTCGGATTATAAGTTACAAATGTACATGGTAAAGAAACACACTTTACCTAACTCTACACTAGACTACATTATTCTTAACTATTTCCTATGTGTCAGAATATCCTAACAAACAACAACTTGGGATAGAATTGAAGGGTTTAAAAAGGTGACACAATAGGAGAAGGAAGGAGGCATTAGAGCCTATCCCCACTTAATGATAACTTTCTTGAACTCCAAGCATAGATCAAATTTTGGTAAACTTCATTTCTGTGCTTGGATTTAAGGAAAGTTATCATTAAGGGGTGATAGGATTTAATGCCTCCTTCCTTCTCATATTGTGTCACCTTTGTAAATCCTTCAATTCTATCCAAAGTTTTTTTTTTTTTAAAGTTCGCCTTCCCCTCCCACCCCCCTTTCCAAACATAATATAATAAGCTCACCTTAAAAAAAAAAAGTTTATGTGACTCACTTTTATAAATAAGTGAGAGCCACTTTTACAATGTTACTTTATGAACTAATGACCAAGTAGACTGAAACTTAAATAAAAGATAAAGTGACTTTAGACTGTAAGTGACTCACTTTTTTATAATGGATGAGAAACATTATTACATAAAATAACTTTAAAACATAAGTTACATGTGATTTTTAAAAAGCTTGATAATTTTTTTTTTTTTTAAGTAACTTATCAATTTTTTTTTAGAAAAAATAACTTTACAAAAATATTTTTAGAAAAAGTAACTTGACAAAAGGAATTGAACCCAAGACCTCTATTCTCATAAAGTAAATTTAGACCAAGTGACCTTCTTAAAATATTTAGTAATTGTTGGAAAGGAGGAGGGTTTGTTTTTTTATTTTTATTTTTTTATGCAAGCCTTACGTCTGTTGAAAATGCAGCAAGATGATGGAGCTTAGTGAAATGAAGTCGCCTTCACTAAGTGGGCCCGCAGGCGAATTCTGGTGCAAAGTCTATTTTTAGACTATGTCTATTTTTAGACATATGGAGCATGGTTCGGGGATTCCAGTTTGAGATTCTTGGAGCATTGGTCATGTTGGTAAAAATAGATGAGACTCTATTTTTTAGGTCAAAGAGGTCGAAGTCTATTTTTAGACTGCCTCTCCTTAAAATAAGGAAGTCAAATATTATTTACCCTTAATAATATTTGGACTATAAACTTCAGTTTACTCTCTTGGAACACTTCAGTTCGATCTACAGAAGTGGCTCATGCATCTGACAGAGGAATTACGCTACTCCCAAGGGTTTGATGGCATCATGCATGGTTGACTTCAGTTAGGACTTCAGTGGCAGAAGTTTGGCAGAGTTAATGAGACAGATAGTGGAGTTGTGTTCTATTTATTTTAGTTGAACTAGTTGAGATTAGTTTAACTAGCTAATCAATTATTTATGAGTGGAGTGAATTAAATATTATTTAATTCATTAATTAGTAACTCATTATTCAACTCAAGAACGCATCAGTTCACTACAGTGCATGATCAGTTCAGTGGAGACCAGTGAAAGAGGTAGATGAAAGGGTGGAGTTAGCTATCAGTGGCGACATCAGTTGTGCATGAGATTTTCACCACACTTGGAGGATTTGTCCATGACAATTGCGCAGTCAAGCCAAGGAGATTCGAACCTTGGATCTCTATATAGACAGGCCTGGATTGCGCAATAGAGGCAAGGCAATTGGCGGTGAGTTTTGAACCAGTAACCTGTTCAAAACTGAGCTAGATTGTGGGTAACTTTATGAGAAAGTACCGAGTACTTGTGAGGAGTATTGTACTGAGTTTGTTACTTGATTTTTCCATTATAATATACACAATAGCTGCGGGGTTTTCAGCTATAAGCTTTCCCCATACATACTGTGTTAATGTGTATGATGATTTGATGTGTTATCGCTTGTTTTATTTTCCGCATGTGTGATGATCTGAGTGGAAGAGATTATGTGTTGCATATAAATTCGAATTTTATGTGATCAGGATAGTCTCGGTGGATAATTAATCATTATTCAGCAAATTTCTACATGGTATCAGAGCTATTGAAGCAGAGATTGATCATCACAGTGATTACAAACTTATTTCGGTAGACAGAGTCTGCATGCGGGCCAGGTAGCCTCCGGATTCATCTTTCTTCGAAAAGTGAAAGGTCTGGTAAATGCCCCTTGCAGTCAATCTCTGTGCTAGAAATAATTTGTTCTCACAGATCTAGAGCGGCTGAGCTTTGAGGTGGAATTTGAAATTTTGCAGCAGTTTTGTTTTCTTGGTGCCAGTGTTGAAAATGTCTTTCAACGGTTTGTGACTCGAATATGCTCTTGAAGGCAGTTCGAATTATGTTGCATGGAAGGATCGCATGGAGGCAGTATTAGAAGATAATGGTCCGAAGGAGTTCGTAGATACGGATGTCCAAAAGCCCACTGATCCTGCTGAAGTTGAAGCATGGCAAAAGAAGATGGCGAAATGTCGAAGGATCCTGTTGGAGGGCGTCAAGGATCATATTGTATCCAGCCTGCATGGAAAGGCTTCTCCATATTTAATGTGGAAAGATTTGACGGATCTATTCCAGAGTAAGAGCGACCAAAGGACGCTGGCGCTCAAAGATAAGCTCAGGAACATCAAGATGGAGAAAGGCGACAGTATCGCCAAATACCTCACGAAGTTCACTCAATGCAGAGATGAGCTGGGAAGTGTGGGGGTGACTGTCGAAGACGAGGACATGGTCGACCTGGCTCTCCTTGGTATTCCGAAGGCTTGGCACTCATATCAAGATAGTGTCAATGGTCGGGAGAAGCTGCCGGGATGGGAGCGCCTTTGGGCGGATCTCATGTAGGAGGAGATAAGGAGGACTACTCGAGATGGATCTTCATCAAAGGGAGCTGATGAAGAAAACTGTGCTTTGGTGTCCAAAGCAAAGAAGGGGAAGGGTAAGAAAACCTCTCATTCTGGTGCAAAGGGAAAGAAGTAGGATATGGCGAAAGTGAAGTGTTTTCACTGCCATGATCACGAACATTATGCTACCAATTGTCCAAAGAAGAAGAAGAACAAGCAAGCGGGAAGATCTGCAGATGGAGAAGCTTTGGCTTCATAGTTCGAGCTTGACTTTTCACCGATCGCATGCTTGGTTTCAAGTGTGCTGGGATCGGTATGGTTCTTGGACAGCGGTGCGTCATTTCATATGACGGGAGATCGGGAGTTGTTCTCAGATCTGGAGGACAAAGATTTGGGTGTGCACATCGATATGGGCGATGATGGTAGATACAGTGCAACTGGTATCGGTACCATATCCTTTCAGAGGGAGTCTGGTAAACCCTTTGTATTGAAGGATGTCATGCATGTACCTGGATTGAAGAAGAACTTGATCTCTATGGCGATGTTGGAGGATAAGGGGTATGATGTGGTCTTCAGCGAAGGAAAAGCCTTCCTGCGCAGTAAGACTACTGGAGAGACCCGGAAGATAGGGGTTCGAACCAAGAACCTTTATCAGTTGCAGGTAGATGGCTGCGAAGCTATGGCATGCAAGGCGGGAGAAGTGGTGAGCCGAGATGATGAGGGCGAACTGTGGCACAGGAGATTGGGCCACCTTCACCATGGAGCTTTGAAGATTCTGCAGCAGATTTCTACTGGGCTTCCTAAGGGCACTCTTGCGCAGTCAGATCAGTGCAAGGGGTGTACTTTAGGGAAGTATGTGAAAGCCACTTTTCACGAGAAGGATAGTCGCGCCACGACGATCCTTGAGAGAGTTCACACAGACGTGTGTGGTCCTTTCTCAGTTGCTTCGACAGCAAAGCACAAGTATTATGTGATCTTTGTTGATGATTTCTCTCGAAAGTGCTGGATCTTCTTCATGCCGAAGAAGAGCTATACATTCGCGAAGTTCTGTGAGTTTAAAGCACTGGTCGAGAAGGAGTCGGGGAAGAAGGTGATTGCTCTAAGGAGTGATAACGGTGGTGAATTCATCTCGGCTGAATTCAAGGAGTTCTGCAGCGCAGAAGGGATTCGGAGAGAGCTCATCGCACCCCATAACCCGCAGCAGAACGGGGTGGCTGAGCGGAAGAACAGAACGATCGTGGGTGCTGCACGGGCGATGTTGCATGATCAGGGCCTACCCCTTCACTTGTGGGCTGAGGCATGCAATACAGCAGTGTATGTGCAGAACCGTTGTCCTCACAGGGTTCTTGGCATGAGTACACCAGAGGAGGCTTATTCTGGCAAGAGGCCTGATATTTCCCATTTGCGGATTTTTGGTTCTCCTGTCTACATGCATGTGACGAAGGATGCGAGAAGGAAGTTGGATCCAACCGCTGAGGTTGGAATATTTGTGGGGTACACTGATACACCTCACAACTATCGGGTGTATTTGTCAGACAGTCGCAAGACTGTTGTGCGACGGGATATAAAATTTTAGGAGGAGAAAGCCATGCAGTGTTCGCTTGAGAGGGAGCTACACTTGCATACAGATGAGGAGCTGTTAGTTCCTAAGGAGGAGCTTCCGGATGTGGATCAGCCACAAGAGGAGGTTCAGGAGGTGGAAGAAACCACCCAGGCAGCGCCAACCATCAGAGGGCGCATGCGCACTGCAGAAGCTGAGCGACTGGCTCGGGATGCAGAGAAGGTTGTAGGACCACCTACAGCACAGCGCAGACAGAGACAGTCACCGGATCGGTACACTGGATACATGGCTCTTGTGAGTCAATGTGTTGTGACGGAGCCATCCTCTTTTGAGGAAGTCGTGGAGGAACCCGCATGGGTTGATGCCATGATCGAAGAATATGATTCGATCATCAGGAACAGTGCATGGGAGATTGTCCCAAGACCGGTTGGGAAATCAGTTGTAGGTTCCCGATGGATCTACAAGGTG
Source organism: Pinus albicaulis (assembly GCA_034641835.2). Lineage (NCBI taxonomy): Eukaryota > Viridiplantae > Streptophyta > Pinopsida > Pinales > Pinaceae > Pinus > Pinus albicaulis. Next base: position 932,237,993 of record CM076583.1, read on the forward strand.
AAGCAGGCGGCTGACGGGAGTGTGGAGAAGTACAAGGCGAGATTTGTCGCCCGTGGCTTCTCACAGATCGAGGGGATTGACTATGAGGAGACTTTTGCACCTGTCGCAAGGTACTCTTCCATACGTACGATCCTTGCTCTCTCAGCGCAGATGGGGTGGCACATTCATCAGATGGATGTGAAGACTGCGTTCCTCAATGGAGTTATTGAGGAAGAGGTGTACATAGAGCAGCCTGAAGGTTTTGAGATCTTCAGCAGTGAGTCGCATGTGTGCCGACTCAAGAGAGCACTGTATGGGCTGAAGCAAGCACCTCGTGCTTGGTACACTCTGATAGACAGCTACTTCACCGGGCTTGGATTCTCCAAGAGTGAGGCGGATCCAAACCTGTACCAGATTGTGGTGGAGGGGAAGCTGTTGATCATCGTACTGTATGTAGATGATCTGATTTTGACCGGCGATGAGCAGTTGATACTTTCATGCAAGGAGGATCTTGCACGAGAGTTTGAGATGAAGGACTTGGGCATCCTTCATTATTTCCTGGGATTGGAGATTTGGCAGCGCAGCGGAGGACCGTTTGTTTCTCAAGGCAAGTATGCCCGGGAGATTCTGGAGAGGTTCAACATGCAAGGCTGCAAGCCTGTTGACACTCCTCTTCCTGGTGGTTGGAGGAAGGAGGATGCTACTTCAACGGAGGTAGTGGATGCCACTGTCTATCGACGGTTGGTGGGGTCGCTTATGTATCTGGTCAATACACGACCCGATATATGCTATGCAGTTAACCAGCTTTCGCAAGCTATGGTTAAGCCTACCAAGCTCTTTTGGAAGGCAGGCAAGCATGTATTGCGTTATATTAGAGGCACATCGGGATATGGTCCATGGTACAGACAGGAGGATCAGTTGAGGCAGCATGGCTTCAGAGATTGGTATCATCATATCAGAGATTGTGTTCAGCGGAGAATCATGATGCTTTCATATGTTCCCACGGAGGATCAGGATGCCGACATCCTGACGAAGGCGCTCACCAGGAGCAAGTTCGAATTCCACAGAGGCAGGATAGGGATTGCAGATAATCCATATCTTGCTGAGAGGGAGTGTTGAGAATGCAGCAAGATGATGGAGCTTAGTGAAATGAAGTCGCCTTCACTAAGTGGGCCCGCAGGCAAATTCTGGCGCAAAAGTCTATTTTTAGACTATGTCTATTTTTAGACATATGGAGCATGGTTCGGGAATTCCAGTTTGAGATTCTTGGAGCATTGGTCATGTTGGTAAAAATAGATGGGACTCTGTTTTTGTGACCTATAGGTCGAAGAGGTCGAAGTCTATTTTTAGACTGCCTCTCCTAAAAATAGGGAAGTCAAATATTATTTACCCTTAATAATATTTGGACTCTAAACAACAGTTTACTCTCTTGGAGCACTTAAGTTCGAGCTACAGAAGTGGCTCATGCATCTGACAGAGGAATTACGCTATTCCCAAGGGTTTGATGGCATCATGCATGGTTGAATTCAGTTAGGACTTCAGTGGCAGAAGTTTGGTGGAGTTAATGAGATAGATAGTGGAGTTGTGTTCTGTTTATTTTTAGTTGAACTAGTTGAGATTAGTTTAACTAGCTAATCAATTAGTTATGAGTGGATTGAATTAAATATTATTTAATTCATTAATTAGTAACTCATTATTCAACTCAAGAACACATCAGTTCACTACAGTGCATGATCAGTTCAGTGGAGACCAGTGAAAGAGGTAGATGAAAGGGTGGAGTTAGCTATCAGTGGCGACATCGATTGTGCATGATATTTGCACCACACTTGGAGGAATTGCCCATGATGATTGCGTTTTCAAGCCAAGGAGATTCGAACCTTGGATCTCTATATAGGCAAGGGCAGATTGCGCAATAGAGCAAGACGGTGGCGGTGAAGTTTTGAACAGGTAACTTTGTTCAGTAGAACTCGTTCTGTATGTAACCACATGAGAAAGTTTCGGTACTTGTGAGGAGTATTGTACTGATTTTGTTACATTATTTCTCCATTATAATATACACAATAGCTGTGGGGTTTTCAGCTATAAGCTTTCCCCATACATACTGTGCTAATGTGTATGATGATTTGATGTGCTATCGCTTGTTTTATTTCCGCATGTGTGATGATCTGAGTGGAAGAGATTATGTGTTGCATATAAATTCGAATTGTATGTGATCAGGATAGTCTCGGTGAATAATTAATCATTATTCAGCAAATTTCTACAACGTCTTGATGTTAGATTTCTCGTTATTTCTGATTTTCCGAGATTGCACAAAGTCGTGGGGAAAAAGAATACGTAGGAAAAAAATCGCATAAAAGTGCAAAGCAAATAGCATACACAGAGAAGAGGGTATAGATCTAGTAATAAAAAAAATGACTACAAACTAAAATAAACAGAGAGATAAATAAATATAACTGCAAAAAAATACTTATACCTCCAGATCTAAAATGACATAACTAGGGCAACCATAAACCTTTTTTCATGAAGCAAAAGGGGTTCCTGACTGGAACAAAGGCTCCATAGACAAAAAATAAGTTCTCTCGGCCCGAAAGTGGCTAGACATAGTAGATCTAGAAAACGACAGTCGCATGCAGTCACAACCGACTTCAAATTTGGATCAACAACGGATGCGGCCCTCAAACAACTCTAATACCATTTAGGAATTTAAATGGTAAGTTCCTTACATCAAAAACCAAAGGTCACCGCTCATAAACAGATCACATATCAGTACACTAGTATTTGATGTGGTTAAAACCCTCAAAGAGGGAAACAGTCAATGGCCTGGGCCAATGCCATAAACGGTCACCGGGCAAATGGCCCTCCATGCTCTTTAAATAGAGATCATGGACTAATCAAGTGTTAAGCCACGGATCAAGTGTCAATAATACTGAGGATAGAATGAACCATCAAATCACTACATATCTTGACCGTTGGATTATAAGTTACAAAAGTACATACTAGAGAAACACACTTTACCTAACTTTATGCTAGACCAAGTTATACTTAACTATTTCCTATGTGTCGAAATATCATAACAAAATAAATTAAAAAAAACCTTAGTTAAAGATAGAAAACAAAAAATAGTACCATTTCATCAATTTCCTTAGATAAGGAAGTTATAGCCATATGAGTTTTTATTACAGCTTTGAAATTACAATATTATATCAATCAATGGAAAATTGCAGCCAAAAGAAAATAACTGTCACTTTGAGATGGATGCAACTCACTTTATAAGAGGAAATCACTTTGAAAACTGTGGATATGTGCTTCATTTGTGAGGTATAAATAATGATGTGGCTTGGGAAAAGGCCAACCCTCCTTCCCTTTTTCTCAAGTTGCCATATCTTTCTTTTGTCCAACGTTGTTCTTTTGTGCATAATTCAGTGTCTTTCGATTTCGAAAATGGGTCTTTATGGATAAAAAAATATTTATTTTTAAAGTGAAAGCTTAAGTAATATAGCTATTTATTTAACAAGTTATTTTGACTGAAGAGGTACTATGAAATTTTTAATCAGCTATCCCACAATTCCAGATTTGGTGAAATAGAGTTATCATTGACATGTCTTCTATGTACTGCCTTCGAAACTCCTTGTTTGACTGGATACATCAGCTAGCAGCGGAAATTATCTTTCAACCCATAGTTTCCATTTACCTGTAATCAATTAAATACATGTTTATCATAATATTAATCATCAAAGTTCATCATAATAAATGTGTCTAGTCATTTATTAGTGCAGAAGTAGAATGCCTTCAAATGTTGGTTATCTTCATGGATTGATTTATTCATAGTTTGCCTTCTTCATCATAGGGTCATAGTGTCATCTATGTCATTATATGCTCTCCAACCATGTCATATGTCATAGAGAAACATCATTTATTTCATCTACGGTAGCCAAATTTATTTCTTATCAACAAATAAATGAGCCTAATTTGTTTTCCTTGTTTCACCTTAAAGCACCAAACCTGTTTGATTTTTTTCCAGAATAGCATCATATTTCAAGCTAATTTCCTGGTGTGCATTGATATAACCTTCATTATCTTCAAGGACCGTGTAGAGATAGCCTTAACTTGAAACATAAATTCACAGACATATGAGAGGATACATATATAATTCATTCAAAAAACAAATTCAAAACATAGTCATAGATACTACAATTGACAAATATATTTGAATAATATTAAAGAATTCAAATATATCCTCAAGATGTAGAATATCAATTTGATATAACCTTAAAGAATTTAGATATACCCCCGAGATGTAGAATATCAATTTGATATGTAGCATATAAGACTGAAACCCTATCACGTACACCTGTGTCGCTTGTTTGTGGGAATTAATGATCCCAAAAGTTTAAAAATAATATATCGTTCAAACAATTATCACTTTTTTTTTACACACCTCCATCTATTGCATGCGTCTTATCAAGCTTAACATTGTGAGCGTCCCCACCTAGCCCCTCGTCCTGTCAGTAGGTTACCTTCGCCTTCTGCAAACAGTGGTTGGTTATTGTACTGATTTTTTTTCTGCTAAAACAACACTATATTCAGTGAAAAAAAAACAGAGCATACATCCATTTTCCTCGGTGTTGCTTAAGCTACAAACACCCAAAATCAATTACTAGTTTAAAAGAGTACAAAATTTCTATGCAAGAGATGAGAAATTCCATTCTCTAACTCTGTTATACAAATCTTCATTAGCAAGGAAATGTGCGCACGATGATGAAGATAAATTTAATTGGTAGACAAATATACAATGGTGGCATGATTATCCCCTTGATGAAATGAGCATTCGACCTGCTATTTGATTTCAAATTAGACCTTCCCCTGCAGAAGCCTATCTTTCATCTGCCATAAAATTCCCAGGTGGAGATGAAACAACAAAAATCTCTTGGGAAACAACATTTTGTATCACATTGGACACCGTGCTTCTTCTTCGATATCTTCTATCAGGCCTCTACACAGTATCATCTATTATTAAAAATGACTTCAAATGGCTCACTTTTTTATTTGAAGTACTCATCTCTGTTGCCAGTTTTCTTACAGGAACAGAGGTCGTGCACCCGAAACTTCGCTCGCAGAGTGATTGAAGTTACTAAAAATGGAGCCGCCCGAAGCCATTGTGGTGTAATTGTGGACAATTGTCACTACAAAATTATTAGACAAATGTCATCGACTCAACAAAAAGTAGACAGAAATGGAAAATTAAATAATTCAAAAGAAAGTCATATCAACCAAACTAAACATTTGATGCTTAGATTGTTTAAAATTTTGGTTGTCAATATATACATATATACACAGTCAAGGAAAGGGCCGCGTTGTTTGAGTACTACAACACTGGCTCGAAATCATACTGTCATTGACAAAGCTACTCCAACCTAGGTCGACAAATTTCCTATTTTGATTGGGTTGAAGTAATTAGTAATAAATTTCAAAGAAACAAGATGAATCCAACCCAAAAGGGCCACCTCATGAAAATGGCACTACCTACGATGTCAAAACCCACTTAACCTAGGCCACCTTAAACATCAAGAAGGAGATGGTGCACCCCTCCCAAGCTACCTTATCTCAAGGATGGGTAAGAAGGTGTGTTGCATCCCACTTGTTCTAAATCCTTATGTTGTTTAGGACCATGAGAAAGTCCTAAATAAGGTTAAATTTTGTGCTTTTGAAATTTCATTTCATGCCTTAAACATTAAATTCACAATGATATTAAATTCATATCAGGCCCTAATGGGGGCTAAATGATAATCCTAATGAGGAAAATAGGGAATTCATTGTTATTGATTCGTAAAGAATAAATTAGTGTTAAGGACTTCAATGATTTTCGTAGAAAAAATAATGTTTATAATAAGGACCTTGCTTTATAATTTTTACTTTTTTTATATTCAAGAGGTGAAAAATGGAGTGAGTTAAAATGTGGACAAACTTTACCCTTTCAACAAGTTTATTTTTTTGGTGAGTAAAAATTCCACCTTGAACTACTCAATTTTTTTGAAATTATGAGTATCTAGGTCTTCTTAAAAGTAACATACCCAATAGCTTATGTGTACTTGAGGATATGGGGTACTTCTTTTAGCCACTTAAGTTTGAACCAATTTACGAAGGAATCAAACTCAATCGTTTTATCATTAACTACTTACTATTAAAAGGCATAAAACTAAAAATGTATGCCACCTTAATGTAGTCATTCCATTATTCATGACAATAATCATAAATGCAAGCTAACATAGGAAATTAGAAGAAATGGGTATAAATTAATTCAACCATGACATAAATATAAAAATTCAATATTAAATTCAACATAATTTATAGAAATAATTAGGAAAACCATTTTGTTTGGAATTGTTCACCAACTGACTATGAAAAAGGGACATTCCACCCAACCATAAGCACCCCACTACACAAATTCTCTTTGCAATAAAGGCCACCCCTGATTTGAGCCTATGAATCCACAAGGGACACACTTTTCCTATGGTATAGTTCTAATTTCTACAAACCCAATTCCGAAGTTCACAATCACTTACAATAATTCCCAATCAATAGCCCTCTTCTTGAATTCCTAAATGAAGGATAGTTAGCATGGAGAATCCCTAATTTATGGTAAGTTCAACTTTCTTATATTGAACAAAATTCATCTTCAATCTTCCTCTTTTGGACCTTAAAAATTTGAACCACCATAATAATCACAATAATTTTCTTACATGGTGAAGGTAAACTTTAATTTCATGGAATCAAGGGTCTATGTATCCCTTCATGCACTATTCCACACTAAGGTTTAATAAAATGGTAATTTATAATTAGCTGATAATCAAGGACATAATTAATTTCACAAGAATTTTGATTAGCTCCCTTACTAAGGTCCCTTACTTAAGCTAATAATTTCTCTTGTCTTTCCCCTCTTTCGGGGTCATAGCCCCACTTATTTTTTCCTTATATTATGCAATTGATGATGTACTTTCATTAATCATTCAATGTTAAGTTGAAAATTACAACCTTCAACTTATAGTCATCCATCATTTATATACACAATAATAAATCAAAGAATAAAATTGGAGTATTAAATTTCCATCCCTCTCAATTTTGCATCATCTGTAGTGCACATCACCAGTATATACAATTGTAGAAAAATTTTTACATCAATATTTTAAAAATAAATATGGACATGCCTCCTTAATTACATCCTTTGGTACCCACATTACTTCATTAGCACTACAGTGGGTCCATTGGATTTTCACCTACCCTAGAATCTATTCTTGAGTATTCTGACCTTCCTATCCAATATGAATATTAGTTGTACCTAGAAGTCTCATTTTAGTTCCACTTGAATCAAATTCCAATCAATGACATGGATATGCCCATGCACATACTTTTTCAATAATGACACATGAAACATATTATGCACTTTTATGGTAACACAAAATGAAAAAATATATGTAGTAGATCATATCCAATCTAAGATCTCAAAAGGATCATAATATCTACTTACTAATTTATTATAGTTCCCCAACTTCAACAAATTTTGTTTTGTTTCACTTTTAGAAACACATGCTCCACACCTTTAAATTCCCATGGTATTCTACCTTTATCTACGTAATTATTTTTCCTATCATGTGCTGATTTTATATTCTATATGATTTTTAACCATTTTCTCTTCCATTTATCTAAGAAATTATGACCCAAGTACTACTTTTTCTATTGGATTGTCCCCACTAATTTGAGTATTACACTTTCTATGATATTATGCCTCAAATAGACTCATCTTATGTGAACATTAACATCAATTATTCTAGGAAAATTATTTCAAATGAAGGAAATCCTCCAAATTAAATGGCTTATACATCACATGATATTCTTGACATGTCCTCAATCACTTGATTGACTCTCTCTATTTTTCCATCAGTTTCTAGATGATAAGTTGTATTTAAACTCATATTTGTACCAAAATCCTTGAATAATCATTTCCAAAAGTTTGAAGTAAATTTTGGATCTCTATCTGAAACAATTATTTTTGGTATCCTATGCAGCCTGCCAATATCCTTCAACTAAATATATTCTATATTAGTTGTTTATGAGCCAATTTAACTTGAATAAAGTGAGAATATTTGGTTAATTTGTCCACGATTACCATTGTTGGAATGTTTGCATTTCTATCTTGAGTGACCTAGTGTTAGAATCAATCATCACCACTTCCCATTTATATCATGGAATTGATAACAATTGTACTAAACATACTAGATGTCTCTACTCAACCTATACTCTTTGATAATCCATGCACCTAGTTATTACTCAACCACATCCTTATTCTTATTTGGATAAAAATTTTGACTTCTTTTTGTTACAATTGTCTTCCAATAATGAGGTTTCCTAGAATATTAAGCATTATGATTCCATTTAGTATAAGTTTCCTTAATTCATAAGAATTGCAAAAAATGGCGTTGTTTCCATCAATTAATAAATTTTCTACATAATTTGTTGCATTACTAATCTAAATGTGCATACCTTTGTCTAGTCCCTCATTTATGACAATTGATTATAACTTGTTATAAATAAGTCAACACTCTTTTCTTAAATGAATTTATCAACAAATTTTAGGAACATTGTGCCCTTAGGCAAGAGACAAGAAAATTGAGAAGGTTATGCTTATTTTACCCATCCACAACCTTCTAAAATGATAATGCAAATTAGTTTCTATTATTCATGAATGTGTTTCAAAATATCAACAATCTCTTAGAAGGCTTCATTCTCAAAGCGCAAGAGGAAGGATGGCATCCAAATAATATTGATTTATTGTAGAAGCATCAGTTAATCCTAATTCAAGCTTTATTGTAAACATTTGTTGATAATATTCTTGAATAGAACATATTTTATTATGAATTTATAGTATGGTTTATCAATTTGTATTGAATATTTGATTATTTGGATGTAAATAATCTTAGTTGAGGATAAAGCAAAGGTGGGGATTTTTTTTAATCAAAGCGACAACTTGTGATTAGGAAGAAATCAAAGTTTATTGTAAAGTTCATTTTATTGATATCCATATTAGTACTTGGTGACCAACATTAAGTTGTTTATTTGGGGTAGCAGGTGTCGGGGAGGGGGGTGGGGGAGCGGGGCAGGAAGCGATTTTATGCTCCTGATTACAAGTTGAAAAATTATATTCCTAGAACCTAGGCATTGCCATAAATAATCAGGAAAAGTGGTACGCCTTGTGGCAAGGAATATAGCTCACAAAAATTCTTTTAATAAACAAGGTAATTATAATTGGGGATTGAAACAACATCATTTGACATCTAAAATTAGGCACCAATCCATTAGTCCTGAAGTTGCAACTTTTTCACAAAAGGATCAATCTCAACTTAAACATTATTCCAATATTCAAAGCTTTCCATGTTCTTCGGGAACTAAACACCACAACATATGCACTAAAAAATGAAGCGAAAGGAGTCCCTTGGAAACTTGTGGGTGTGTGATGTTGAGATTCAACAAGATGATGATCCTAGTGAAAATTAAGCACCTTCACTAGGTGGGGCCCGCAGGCTATTTTTAGGTGTATGTCTATTTTTATAATGGTGAGCATATTATAAAATTAGCAGGATGTTGATTCTAGATGGTTGAGAAAATTATATCTTTATATGAGTTTCTATTTTTAGAACATGGACGAAGTCTATTTATAGATCGCATATCTAAAAATAGAATGCATGTCGATTATTATTAGCCCTTAATGATAATCAGACAATAAATAATAACTTATTCTCTTGGAGCACTTGATTTCAGTTAACTGATGTGGAAAACTAGTTATATGAAGGAATTACGCATTCCAAGGTTGGTTGGTGACTCATGCATGATGGAATTCGTTGTAACTGAGTGTGACACAGTTGTAACAGAGTTGGAAGAGTAGTTGTGTGAGTTGTTATTTAGTTTAACTTAGTTAAGTGAGTTAAACTCAATTGTGCTAGTTGTAACTAAAGATACACTAGTGAAAGATGAGTGAATTAATTATTTAATTAATTTAAAAGTAGTGTCTTACTTTCAACTGAAGAAATACAACAGTTAATTACTTACATGTCAGATCTAGTGGAAACCCAGTGGAGAGATAAGTGAAAGGGTGTGTTTGACTATAATGATGCATTCAATGCATCTACACACACATTGGAGTTTCCAATGAGGATTTTACAGTCAAGGCAAGGCAAGATCGAATTAATTCAGGGATCTTCTTCAGCAGGGATTGCGTAGTGGAGGTAGGCTGTCAGGAGGCAGTAAATTGGTGCATGTGTGAGCCAATTTTTGTATGACAATGTGAGAAGATTGTATATTGTACTGAGAGCTCTATGAGCTGAGCTTTGTATGAGATTTTTTCATGATTCCATGATATACATAATATATGATAGTTGGGGTTTTTAGCTTTAAGCTTTCCCGATAAAACATCTTTTTATGTGTGATTGATTTTTCTTGATATGTTTGCAATTGGAGATTTAATTTTCGCAAAGAATTGAGTAGAAGGATTATGTATTTAACAGTGGATTTAATTCTTAGATCAGGGGAGTCCAGTAATATATATGCATATTGTATATAATTTCTACATGGTATCGGAGCTGTGTTAATCATTGAATATTGCAATATTGAAGCAGTGTTGAGTTGTGTTGGTGGAATAATTCGAATTTGCTGCAAGAATTTCTTGGTGTGACAGTTGAGTAAACATTGAAATGGCTTTCAATGGGTTGCGGTTGGAGTATGCACTCGAGGGTAGCTCGAACTACATAGCATGGAAGGACAGGATGGAGGTGGTGCTTGAATAAAATGGCTTGAAGGATTTCATCGATAGCAATGTTCCTAAGCCCACTTCGACAGATGTTGCATTACTTGATGCATGGCAAAAGAAAGTAGCAAAGACGAGAAGAATTCTATTGGAAGGTATGTAAGACCATATTGTGTCAAGCCTTCACGGGAAAGCCACTCCATTTGCAATGTGGAAGGCTTTGACATATCTTTTCCACAGCATTAGCGACCATAGGAAGTTGGCGTTGAAAGATAAACTTAGAACGATCAAAATTGAGAAGGGAGATAGTATTCCAAAGTATCTCACGAAGTTTTTCCAACGTAGGGATGAGCTGGGGAGTGTGGGAATTACAGTTGTTGATGATGACTTGGTGAGCTTGGCTCTCCTTGGACTTCTGAAGGGTTGGCATAGTTATCAAGACTCTGTCAATGGGCGGGAGAAACTACTGAATTGGGAGTGACTTTGGTCGGATCTAGTGCAGGAGGAGATAAGGCAGAGTACCAGGGATGGCTCTTCATCAAATCATGATGATGAAGAGGATTTTTCTTTGGATGCCAAAGAGAGGAACGAGAAGGGGAAGAAACCCCATCCAAAATCCGAGGCTAAAGGCAAGAAGCTAGATTTTTTCAAGGTGAAGTGTTTTCACTGTCACGAACATGGGCATCTCGCCACTAACTTTCCACAGAAAAAGAAGAACAAGAAGGCTACTGGAGTTGCATCTAGTGAGGCCCTTGCCTCGCAATTTGAACTTGATTTCTATTTGATCGCATGCTTGGTTTCAAGCGCAATGGGATTGGTGTGGTATCTTGACAGTGGTGCTTTCTTCCACATGACGAGAGATAAGGAGCGTTTCAACGACTTGGAGGAGAAATATCTCCAAATGCATATAGAGGTGGGCGACGATGGACAATACAGTGCGACCAGCATTCGTACCTTTACCTTTGAGAGGGATTCAGGTAAACCATTTCTGTTGAAAGATGTTATGCATGTTCCAGGTCTAAAGAAGAACTTGGTCTCAGTTGCGATGTTGGAGGATAGAGGTTATGATGTTGTTTTCAGCGATGGAAAAGGCTTCCTGTGACATAAAACAATGAGTCAAACCAAGAGGATAGGGATTCAAGTCAAGAATATCTACAAGCTAGAGGTAGATGGCTGCATTGCAATGGTGAGCAAAGAAGAAGAAGTGGTGAGCTGGGATGAGGGAGAATTATGGCACATGAGATTAGGCCATCTTCACCATGGCACCCTGAAGATTTTGCAGCAGATTCCTACTGGACTTCCCAAGAGTACACTTGCGTAGATAGATCAGTGTACGGGATGTACTGTGGGTAAGTTTTTGAAGACCACCTTTCATGAAAAGGAGAACCGTGCTTCGATGATCCTGGAGAGAGTTACACAGACGTGTTTGGGCCATTCTCGGTTGCTTCAACAACAAAACATAGGTATTATGTTATTTTTTTTATGACTATTCTCATAGATGTTGGATATTCTTCATGCATAAGAAGGATCAAACATTCTCAAAGTTCTGTGAGTTTAAATCATTGGTGGAGAGAGAGTCGGGGAAGAAAGTGAAGGCTCTGCGGAGCGATAATGGTGGTGAATATATCTCGAACTAATTCAAATAATTTTGTAGCAAAGAAGGAATTTGAAGAGAACTAATAGTGCCTCATAAACCACGGAAAAATGGGGTCGTGGAGAGGAAGAACGGAACGATCATGGGTGTTGCACGAGATATGCTGCATGATCAGGTCCTACCAATGCACTTGTGGGCGGAAGCATGCAACACTGCGGTTTATGTGAAAAATTGTTGTCCTCATAGAGTACTTGGCATGAGTACACCTAAGGAAGATTTTACTGGTAAGAAACCAAATGTTTCTCACTTTAAAATTGTTGGCTCATATGTTTATGTTCATGTGACCAAGAACACCAAGAAGAAGCTGGAGCCGACTACAGAAGTTGGGATATTTTTTGGGTACACAAAAACAACCCGTAATTATCGTGTGTATTTTCCAAACAATTATATGAATGTGGTGCGACGAGATATAAAATTTAATGAGGAGAAAGCCATGAAGTTGTTGCTTGAGAGGGAGCTACACTTTCATGTAGAGAAGGAATTGCTTGTTCCCAAAGATGAGCCTCAAGATGTGGATCAGCCACAGGAGAAAGATCGTGGAGTGGAGGAGTCCACTCACATAGAGCCAAACATCAGAACTGGTAGAAGGCGTACTACATAAGCTGAGAGGCTTAAGATTGATGCGGCATAGAATGTAGGAGCCCCTACTTCACAGTGCATAAAGAGATAGTCTCCTAACCGATTCACTGGATACATGGCTCTCATGAGCAAATGTATTGTGACAGAGCCATCTTCTTTTCAAGAAGTAGTGTAGGAGCCCACATGGGTAGATGCAATGGTGGAGGAGTATGACTCCATTGTCAAAAATAATGCTTGGGAAATTGTTCCGACGCCGGTTGAAAAATCAGTGGTAGGTTCAAGATGGATCTAAAAGGTAAAAGAAAGTTGCTGATGGGGGTGTTGAGAAGTATAAGGCAAGATTTGTTGCTTGGGGCTTCTCACAGATCGAGGGGATTGATTATGAAGAAGCCTTTGCACCTGTCACACGGTATTCTTCCATAAGGACCATCCTTGCTCTCTCAGCGCAGATGGGTTGGCACATTCATTAGATGGATGTGAAGATTGTGCTCCTTAATGGGATCATTGAGGAAGAAGTGTATATTGTGTAGCCTGAAGGACTTGAGATCTTTGGCAGTGAGTCACATGTGTGCAGACTCAAAAGAGCACTGTATGGGTTGAAGCAAGCACCCCGTGCTTGGTACACTCGGATCGACAAATATTTCACTCGACTTGGCTTCACCAAGAGTGAGGCAGATGCAAACCTATACCAGATTGTGGTGGAGGGTAAGCTTTTAATCATTGTTCTTTATGTTGATGATTTAATATTGACTGGTGATGAGCAACTGATACAATCATGCAAGGAGGACCTTTCAAAGGAGTTCGAGCTGAAGGATATGGGTCTCCTTCATTATTTCCTTGGATTGGAAATATGGCAACGAGAAGGTGAACTGTTTGTGTCTCAAGGAAAGTATGCAAGGGAGATACTCGGTAAGTTTCACATGGAGGGCTGCAAACCCATGGATGCTCCTCTTCCAGGAAATTGGAGGAAAGAGGATGCTACATCAGCAGAGGTAGTGGATGCTACTGTCTATCGACAATTGGTGGGTTCGCTCACATATTTAGTTAATACAATACCAGACATATGCTATGCGGTGAACCAGCTTATTCAAGCGATGGTTAAGCCTACCAAGCTCTTTTGGAAGGCAGGCAAGCATGTCCTAAGATGTCTCAAGGGCACATCTAAGTATGGCTTACGATACAGACAGACGGATGAGGTGAAGTTGCATGGCTTCACGGATGCAAATTGGGCAGGCAGCCCAACGGACAAAAAGAGCACATCAGGAGGGGTTTTCAGTATCGGATCTATAGCTATTTCTTGGTACATCAGGAAACAGAGATATTTGGCACTCAGTGCAGCGGAGGAAAAATATATGGTAGCAAGTTAAGCTACATGTGAGGCTATCTGGATGAGGAAGATCCTGGTCGGTTTGTTCCGTTCTCATTTAGATCCTACAGTGATTCATTTTGATAATCAGTGTTGCATTAAAATCTTGATTAATCCTATGTTTCATGATATATCTAATCATATAGATATCTGGTATCATCATATCAGATATTGTGTGCAATGGAAGGTCATGTTTCTTTAGTACATTCCTACAGAAGATCAGGATGCAGATATTCTGACGAAGGCATTCACCCGAAGAAAATTTGAATACCATAGAGATAGGATCGGGGTGAAGGATAATCCCTTTCTTATTGAAAGGGAGCATTGAGATTCAACAAGATGATGATCCTAGTGAAAATTAAGCACCTTCACTAGGTGGGGCCCGCGGGCTATTTTCAGGTGTATGTCTATTTTTAGAATGGTGAGCATATTCTAAAATGAGCAAGATGTCGATTCTAGATGGTTGAGAAAATTCTATCTTTAGATGAGTTTCTATTTTTAGAACATGGGCGAATTCTATTTATAGATCAGATATCTAAAAATAGAATGCATGTCGATTATTATTAGCCCTTAATGATGATCAGACAATAAATAATAACTTATTCTCTTGGAGCACTTGATTTCAGTTAACTGATGTGGCAAACTAGTTAGCTGAAGGAATTACGCATTCCAAGGTTGGTTGGTGACTCATACATGATGGACTTCGTTGTAACTGAGTGTGACATAGTTGTAACAGAGTTGGAAGAGTAGTTATGGGAGTTTTTATTTAGTTTAACTCAGTTATGCTAGTTGTAACTAAAGATACACTAGTGAAATATGAGTGAATTAATGATTTAATCAATTCACAAGTAGTGTCTTACTTTCAACTGAAGAAATAAAGTAGTTAACTACTTGCATGTCAGATCCAGTGGAGACCTAGTGGAGAGATAGGTGAAAGGGTGTGTTTGACTATCAGTTATGACTATAGTGATGTATTCAATGCATCTACACACACATTGGAGTTTCCAATGAGGTTTGTGCAGTCAAGGCAAGGCAAGATTGAATTCATTCAGGGATCTTCTTCAACAGGGATTGCGCAGTGGAGGCAGGCTGTCAAGAGGCAGTAAATTGGTTCATGTGTGAGCCGAGTTTTGTATAATATTTTTTTGTGACTCCATGATATACATAATATATGATAGTTGGGGTTTTTAGCTTTAAGCTTTCCTGGTAAAACATCTTGTTATGTGCGATTGATTTTTCTTCATATGTTTGTAATTGGCGATTTAATTTCTGCAAAGAATTGAGTAGAAGGATTCTGTATTTAACAGTGGATTTAATTGTTAGATCAGGGGAGTCTAGTAATATACATGCATATTTTATATAATTTCTACATGTGATTCCCTCATTCCCACCCAATTCCATGAATAGTGAAGCTATGACATGTGATGATGGTTGGTTGTGTAGGTTGTCGTCAATGGAAAGTGGTATGAGTACCCTAACACATTGAGTGATTACCTAAATCATAGAAGCATTAAAAATTTTACTAAGCCACCTCCCTTTGCTTATGCAGACAATATGGGATAGTACACTCAGATTCTTGACACAACATGGGAGTTAATTGATGTGCACAAATTATGGAGCCATAAGATTTACAAGCAAGGAAATTCCCAATTCACAATCATGGGGTTTTTTGGGATGGTGTTGATCTTAATTGGATCATTGTATTATTTGTCATCAAGGGATGATATTGATTCATATTGTATCATTATATTTTTTTTCATCCATATCAATGCTACCAATGTAGAAACATTAGAGAAATTGACTTAAAGGTGCATTTTTAGTGGTAGGACCATATTTGGAGAATTGGGGTCAAAAATTGTTTGAGGCCTATTTGAGGTTTTAATGATGTTTTTTGGGGGTTAAAATTTGTTCCTTAAGAGATACACCCCTTAATGGTATTCTATAGTCGAATAAATTTCTAACAGTGCAAGAATCATGTCAATCAGGGTTCAGACACAAAATTTATGCCTCTCAGAAGTTGACCACCATAATTCAAGAAGATGCCATGTCAGCCCCTGTTATTCATGGAAAAAGAGCTAGCCACATAGGTATTATGAAGAATATTCATATATTTTTATCATATTTTTTGTGACAATATGTGTAGTGAAATATCCATGGAATTTCAACGATTATATGTGATTCATCTGGTCTGGTTCGGCTCATAGCCATCATTCTCCAGTTCACATGGATCTATAGTTGAATTTAATTGGTGTTACACATCATTTTTTCACCATGACACTTGATAGTTAAAATGGATCCATCACCATCCATACTTATGTTCCAATACACTCCTTTGCAAGTCATACATTCATATTCCTTGACCAAATCATGATTTTTGGTTAAAATGGCTCTTTGACCTCTTAAATATTACGTGCGCACTTTTCCTAGTCAATTTCTATGCATGCGTTGTTACTGCCATAAATACCTATGTAGATATGCACTCTGTTTCCCATTAAAAACTATGCAACTGACTCAAAGAAAAGTAAAAATAAAAAGTAAGTTCTAGAAGCATAGTTGGGTGGATATATCCCAACTAGAAGCTTCTGAGTCATATCTATTCGAGCCAAACCCCTCTAACCATGGAGCTAATTCCCTTGGATCATGGAACTCTAATCCCACTATTTGTGGATATCATCCTTCTTTTTTGTATCTAAAACCTCCATTTTTCCTATAAATTGAGCTGAGACTTCAGGTTAGAGGAGTTCATTTATGGTAGTCTTATGCTGATAATTTGGATTGGAAAGCTTATCATCCAAGGAGGAATATTATATGAATTTGGGAGGAACCTTCATGACATCAAGGCTTGGTTGTAAGGATTCTATTTTACCTCTAAATAATACATTTGGATACTTTTTCTCACTGTATTGTCTTATTGTAATTATGAATGGTTTATGCTCATGTATTCATTAAGATAATTTCAATTTCTAATCTCCTTGATCATTAGATTAATATGGTTTTATATTATTATACTGCATATGCCTTTTATCATTTGTATGTTTGTAATTGCAGTTTTCATAAAAACATTTAGGAGCTACATCAAGACAGATTGCAGGTTCTTCTTCAAGAATTTCGTTAAAAATGTTAGAGCATCATCCTCTTCCTCTAGGTTTAATATAGAGTTAGCTTAGGGAAAGAGATATTCTTATGTCTGTTTGTTTCTAGTTTTCCTTTAGAATTCTAGGGAGATCGATTCTGTCCACAGAAGGGATTTGTCCATATAACAAATTGGTGACCATACCGGGGATTGTCTTAGTCCTCTAGTTTTTCTTTGGTTCTATTTTCCCATTCCACTGGTTTGACTGAGTCTGAATCTTGGTGAATTTGTGACCTTTTAGATCCTCCAGGTTGAATGCCTTGTTTTTATTTTTTTTGAAATTTCCCTAACCTGTGCAGTTCTGTTTTAGAAACAGAGCACAAAAGTGCACAGTTTTCATTGCTACACAGTGCACATGTGCATTGGATTACACTGATTACCAGCACACCCCCTTGAAATTTTTGAAAAATTAAATTTTATTATGATAAAAGTCTGATGTTTAATTTTTGGATGGTAATTTTTACTTGTTTCAAACTTCAGAACCTGTTTGTGAGCTTGCTTTTATTTCCTTAGTGATTTTTTTTTAGAATTCATCCCATTCACATTTTCAGGCAGGGTTTGGTATGGTTTGTTAGTTTGCTTCATTGAAAAAGATAGATTTCTACTTGAGATCACTTTTTTTTATGTATTTTTCTTTTGAATATACTAGATTAGTTGTTAATCTTTCTTGTTTAAGCAAAATAATTTTCTTATTTGTGAACGAAAACTTCTATATTAGTGAAGTTAGGATTGTCTCAAAAAAGGTAGTGTTTTGCGAAAAAGCGCTTCTGTTTTCTTAATGTAAAAGTGATTTATTCTTTTTTCAGTCTGAAGCAATCATGAAATTTCACTTGTAGGCATCATTAATCAAAGTATTGATTAAGAACTTTTAGTTTTTATTTTTTTCATAAATTTTAGAATTTTTTGCAGTTTTTCATCAAATTTGAAAATTTGGAAATGATTGCTTGCAAAAGAGATTTGTGAGTTTTGATTTAAGCGAATGAAAATTTTCATCAAAGTTTCTGCAATTGTATGATTTTCAAAGTGAATGGGCATTTCATAAAAAAAATGTTTTGGGATTTTAAAAGTTTTTCATTTTGAATATCAAAGAACCTCTTACTTTACCTTAACTAGGATTTCATTGAAACGAAAAGACTACATTTTCATTGTTGAATGCATTATAGTATTTTGAGTCGGTCAAAATATCATTGGTTTCACTTTAATATCCCTCTGAGTAAGTAACAACCAAATAACAAAATTTTAATTAAAATAAATCTAGAAATTTTTATAATGTTAGGGCTCATTCCACCAACATAGATCAGGTTAATGCTTTGGAATAGGGAAGTGAATAGAATTTCCAAAACAATACAAAAAAATAGAATATTGCAGTAGAGAGGAAATCCAGTCATTAAATCTTTTCTCTGTGAAGCTCTTCTTATACAGAAGTTAATCATGAGTGTTACAGCATTTTTTTGGTCATCTAACCCATTATCATTAGATGGACCCAAGTACACCATGTAAGACCAATTTTACCCTAAGTAAAATTGCTTTCACTATGTGAAATAACTTAGTAAAACACCTTTATTAAGTTGTTTATGGTCTAAACAGGAAACCCCAAAAGGAAATAATAAACAAATCTATATTTGTTTATATTCCCTCAAGGAATAATCAGTTAAACATCAATTTAATCATTATTCCTGGTCATATTTAACCCAAAACAAGGAGATCAATTAAATAAATCCTTATTTATTTGATTATTTCCTAGGAATAAGTTATTTAAATAATATTCCTAGTTAAATTTGACCAAATCATTTATAAATAATTAAATAAATCATTATTTATTTAATTATATTTCCACCATTTCTTAAAAAATATAAATAAATCATTTATTTATTTATTATTTACAAATAAAGGATTTTACCCAAGACAAAATCCTTTTCCCTCTAACAAATATAATAAAATATTCCCAAAAGGTGGTTCTAGAAGTTGGTTAATAATATTTTATTCATGCACCAAGTTCTAGACCTCCCTAATATTTTGTTATAAATAGAAGGGTTTTCCCATTCATTTGTCACCTTTCATTACATTAGATCACTCTGGATCTATACTCTTGGTCTGACTTTGAGCCATTATCATTGTCACATTTTCCATCATTTGCCTTGTGAGCTCCCTTTGAGTTCTATGTTTGTCTGGGTTTTCTACACCAACAAGAGAGAGAAGTTTTAGATCTAAAATGCCGAGGACTTTCAAGAACCCATCCCATTGAGGAGAATTGGAAACACCTTTCTTGTTTTCCTCTTAGGTGCCCCTTTAATACAAAAATTCTTTCAAATATATTGTTCTTGTCTTATCTATTGGATGCATGGAGCAACATGTTATTTTCACTGCTTAATATCTTTTATGCATAGATCTGGATTTGTGCAGCTTTATTTGGATCAACTAACTGCATATTTAAAGATATTGGCAGCCATAATTGATGTTAGGGCTATTTGTTATGCGTAGCTAAAGTGGTCTTTTTCCGATGAAAGAATCATACTAACAATTTGCGACTCCACACGAGTTTTCTTTTTCGATCGCTATCGTTTTATCTATTCCTGCATATCCAGCTATTTCAGATTCTAGGGTTTCTCTTCAGTTTGTTGTTTTTCCTATTTTTATGGTGCTTTTCACCTCTAAAACCCTCAAACACTCATATTTTTAACTTTCGTGTGTTTCTGGCCCTATTGCGCAGGTGACAGACATTAGCCGCAGCTGAGACGGCAACTTTTTCTGAAATCTGCCGCCAAGAGACCCAGATCTGCAGGTCGCACTTATCGGCCCAAAACCTGCGACCTGGACTGGAGGATGCACTTTTCTGCCTAAAAACTGCGAACTGGACTGAAAATAGGTCAGAACCTGCGACCTGCACTTTTTTCTGCACTTTTCCAGCAATTTTTTTGGGTTTGTCTGAAGCTTCTGTCAGGGTTTTCCAGCCTCTGTCTCCACCTGTTTAGACCTATTTCTGATCTGTTCTACTCAACTAAGTGGGACTCTCGCCCCTTAGGGCTTTAGTACCCTCCACTTTTTGTGGAATATTTTTAGCTGTTTCAGACGTCTGAATTTTCAGAGTTTCGGCCTTTTCCTTTTCAGATATGATACCTCATTTTCAGATCCCTCTAGATCAGCTCTTCTCCCTTTCAAATCACCTCATATAGTTTTTTTTGGGTTTACCTCTAGGGTCACCTCCTTGTCCCTTCTACCTTTAGCTGATTCCCCCCTCTTGTTGCAGCAACCTTGCCTCTGCCTCTTTGCTGTTTTTTGCACCTCTTTTCAGCAGATTTCTCCTTTAGATCCCTGTCCCTCCTGACCTTAGATCTACTGGCCTATTTTTAGTGTGTTCTGACTAGATTTTTTCCCCCTAATTAGACTAGTTTTGAGAGACCCGCCTTTTTGGGTTAGATCGATGCATTGTTAGTTGTTATTGTTTTGTTATTCCAGTCTTATTTACTGTTCTCTGCATATATATTTTCAGTTACGCAGCACACTTTTTCTTTTACTCTCAAAACGTCTGGGTTTAAAAATTAAAATTAACACACACCACACACTGACCCTAAGTGAAGAAGAGCATGGTTAACACTTCCTGGCAAAGACTTTAAAATCAATTGACACTGCACCTCTCTGCCCTTGTTTCGACATTGAACTCACTTGATTTTGCACCTCCCTGCCCTTATCGGTTTTTCTTCTTCCCGTCATCATTGCGCCTCCAAGGCGTTTGTCCCGGAGACTTCTTGGCCTTCACCCTCAGTTTCCGGTTGGTCGACTTACTCCTTCCCGTCGTCGTCGAGTTAGTCCTCCCCCGAGTCTGCACTCCGACTCTTCTTCTGCTTCTTCAGGTTCTCCCCCTTCTTCTGGTTCTCCTCCTGTTACCTTCACCATGTCCAGTTCAGGACCTAACACTAGCAACACCGGTCCTACTGTTGGGTCTGTGTCTAGCGGAACCACCACGGGAACTACCTCGATTGCCCCTTTGCTCCCTTATATGGCTGGGCTCAGTCTCCCCGATTTTAATCAGTTGATCAACGATCCTATCCGCCACGATGTTAGTTGGCCTGTTATGCCAACCAAGCTCCCCTCCGACATTCCCAAGTTCGAAGGCCTTGCTAGTGAAGATCCCTCCAACCATATCCGATCTTTCCACATGTGGTGTTCATCCAATTCCATTACCGATGATTCCATCCATCTTAGATTGTTCCAATGCACGCTTACTAGCGAGGCTTCTAAATGGTATGTTTATCAGGCCACCTCTTCCCATACCACCTTTGCGACCATTTCCCAAGCCTTTTTATCTTATTTCTAGCTCCCTCTCCGATACGACACTGGTACAGAACTTTTCACTTCTTTCCGTCAATCCTCTTCGACCCGCCTTTCCACTCATGTCCATGAATGGTGGCGAAGAAGGAGCTTATGTCGAGCTCCCACCTTTGAATATCAAGTTTATATGGACTGGTTCCTTCCCTCTCTCTTACCTCCCACTGGAAAATATGTCGCATCCCGCTTCCCTCAAACCGAAGAATCCGCCCTCCAAATAGCCTTGAAATATGACCTTATCTATGCTCAATCTGGTTATGTTTATACCGTCCTTTTCTGACCTCCCCAAACTCGGTGGCACTGACGCCCCGGGGGCATCTCACTCTGCCGACGGTATCATTGGAGCTCTTTCACATACTTACACTCAACCTCCTATGGGCTATAGTTTCCCTCCAGGAGGGGACAACACC
The DNA here is from genome assembly GCA_034641835.2 of Pinus albicaulis. NCBI lineage: Eukaryota > Viridiplantae > Streptophyta > Pinopsida > Pinales > Pinaceae > Pinus > Pinus albicaulis. The sequence continues at coordinate 932,260,235 of CM076583.1, forward strand.
TCCAGCACTTTCCCCCCTCCAGGTAGCATGTATCCAGGATGTGGCATGCCTCCTCCTTTTTCCCACCCTCGTGCTTACCTCAATGTTTCCCATCCTAACCCTTATCCTTACCCATTTCTTGGTGTCCCAGCTCCTCCAGCATTTGGACCTCCACCTCCCTTGCCTTCTCAACCCCCGCACCAGCAACTACTACCCCCTCCAAGGCAAGTATTTGCACAGCAGGGTGCGAATAATCCTCCTCCTTCTCAAAGAAAGCAGAAAGGAAATCAAAATCCATCTGCCTCTAGTAATCGTGGACCCACTCCTCCAAGTATTGATCCTAACACTGCTACCCAGCCACAGGGCTCTCAACCCAAGCCAGAAAGGCCTATTTGTACCAATAAGCCATGTTTGTGTTGCGGTGTTTATGGTCATTACACTCACGATTGTCCCCTATTACCATAGATGCGGCAGATGTGGGAGTCTCAAGACATCATGCGGGGATATCATTCCTCCCCTACTAGTCCTCCCAATGCGGTTGCTTCTCAACTAGCCATGTTTACCGATCCTTTTCCTCAACAAGGATTTGTGGCTACCCAACCACCTCATGCCCCAGTAACCACTCAACCTTCCCCTTCTGGTTCCTCCGATTACCAGATTCTCATGATGACTTCTGACCAACCTCTCCCCGTCAACCTTAACCTTCAAACTCGGTCTCGTCAGTACCCCACACCTCCTGCTCCGTATGTCCCTGAGTCACCTTCTTCAGGTCCTACAGAGCCTCTTTCGACACCAAATGGTCCTTTGTAGATTCCTCAACCCAAAGTTGAGGTCCCTATAAAGGTTCCTAAGGGCCCATTATGTCAAGATTCTGCTTCTGGTCGAGCTTCTCATTCGTATAGCGTAGTAGATGATTTGGCGTAGTCTCCTGCTGCCATTTCAACACTGGAACTCCTCCAGTCATGTCCTTCCCAAAGGAAGGCTCTACTATCCGCCATGGGCACTATAGATCCTGCTGATGACCAATTGATTGTTTTCAACGCCCGTCAGTCAGATCATCCTCCCCTTCCTGCTTCCTTCGCTTTCCAAATCCCAGTCAAAATCCGGAATGCTAACATAGCTCGGTGTATTATTGACGAGGGGGAATCTACTTGTGTAATGTCTGCTTCAGTTTGGAAAAAACTCGGATCTCCTGAGCTGGCCCCTTCCACCATCACCCTTCGTGCATGGGATGGCCATGCCTCCCAGCCCATTGGCCTCTTACGTAATTTCCCTATCACCTTTGCAGGCAAGACGGTTTGCGTTGACGTTGAAGTCATCGATGCCCCTCTTGATTATAACATTCTTTTGGGGCGTAGCTACACCTATACCATGTCTGCTGTCCCTTCCGCGGTTCATTGCAAGATGTTTTTCCCTCATAATGGAAAGATAATCACTATTGACCGGTTGACATATCATGAGCCAAAATCTCAGACCTCCCCTGAGTCGATCATCTCTTCGGTCGTCAATAAGAACACCGTCGATTCTTTGACCACTATCTCCCCTGAAATTTACAAAGAATACTCCTTGCTTGGCACCTTCCCTAGTCTTCCTCCTCCTCTTTTCTCTGATTCCAGCTCGGTGAATGTTTGCATGATGCAATCGTCTCAGGCCGACCTCAAGCGGCCCGCTTCAGCTAGTCAGATACCTCAACCTCGCCCGCTGCAACTTACTCCTATCCCTTCGCCCCTGCCAAATGGACCTCTTCCTTCTAGCCCACCCCCTACAGCTGATACCCCTGAGCCTCTGTATCCTCCTGGGTCGGTTCCCCCAAGTCTCAACCATCTTGGCGCCGTCCCTCCTGGCCATTACCCCGCTGGTCAAATACCCTTTCTTACTCCCCCTCCTGGAGTCTATTCGGTCCCCATCATGGCCACCCTTTCCCTCCCCAACCTGACCCTAGGAATTCCCGTCTGGTACCTCGATCCTCCGGCCGCCACCCCACCAGGTCACCCCAAACCATACCTTTCTTTAACACCCATTCAACCAATTCCCTTAGCTTCTTCTGTCGCTATAGTGCCACCAGCACCTCAACAAGACCATCCTCCTACTGTGACAGCTACCGGAAAGAAAGGAAAAGCTCGCAAGAGGGCATCCAAAGACAAGGCCACCTCGCCCGAACCTACCCCTCCTCCACCCGCCAAGCCTTTTGCCTTGTTTGATGGCGTCGGTCATGCCACCCATACTTGTTTCGAGTTGCCCCATATCAAACCCATGGTTAAATTCGCGTTCCCTGAATCTACGGTCCCTAAATCCTCTGCTTCTTCCTCGTCCGCAGCCAAGAACCCAAAGTCTCTTCGCACCAATAAACCCTGTGCTTTGTGTGGTGTCCATGGCCATCATTCTCACCATTTTCCTCACCTCACGCGTTACCGAGCCTCTCTAGAGGTCATTCGCGAGTACGAGGTTGAACAAAATCAATCCGCCTCTCCCATCCTTGCGCAATATGCGTCCGGCCAACTCGAGGATCCCCCTACTACCATTGACATTCCTCCCCCTGATGTTGAGATGTCGGAACTTGCTGCCCCCCTCCTATACCTATCATCATCCGTGCGACCCCCGGAGTACATTCCCCCTGAATCCGCTCCATATGTTTTGCTTGATTCCCCTTCAGCAACATTCTTGGGCTCCACGTCCTTTGACCATCTTTTTACTTGTTCTTCTGTCATCCCCCATGGCGATCCGTATGTGAGCCTTTCTTCCCATGCTGATGATTTAGGTAGCTTTGAAGTGTCATGTGGTTTCCTCGACCTTGTCCTTCCCACCCATACCCAGGATGATACCATCTGTATCTATGATGTTCTTCGCAGCCTGAGCTCCAGCTATTCCTCCCATATCCCTCATACATCACCCTCTAGTCAGTCTATGAGTCATAGCCATTATAACCAGACTACTAACTCCCATAGTTGTCGTTTGATGTCTACCCTACACTCACACTGCCATCATTACTCTTCCTCCTCCCATTTCTTGTCTTGTGACACTATTCCGCTAGACCTCTCCTCCACACATTATATTGGCTATGTCGATGGGGCAAGTCGCTATTCCTAGAATCTAGCCTCGGCAGCTTGGGCCATCTTTACCCCCTTGCATACCGTCGTTCTCTCTAATGGGGTCTGCATTGGTAATGCCACCAATAATCAGGCCGAATATGATGCAGTACGTGGCCTCTTAGCTGATGCCCTCTCTCATCGCATCCTCCATCTGCATGTTCGTTTAGATTCTCTGCTTCTTGTCTTACAACTCAATGGTGTCTATCATGTGCATAACCCTATCCTGTTTAGAAGATATTTACGAGTGAAACTTTTGATACGTGAATTTAGATTCATTACTTTCAACCATGTACCTAGAAGTCAAAATCACTACGTAGATAGCATTGCAAACCATGTTCTAGACTGGCATTTATCACACACAAGACAATAACATTTCACATCATCAACACAATGCATCTGCATAATATATATCATATAATATGTTTTTAGAGTCCATCTACTCTGATACATATGACATGCCCATAGCATGTTACAAAAAACAAAACTCACAACTAGGGGGCACCACTTGCCCCTACATACACACTAGGGAGCACCACCTGCCCTACATATAATCACTCTCTGGAGGATCTCAAGCCAATGTCTCTGCTCCCATAGCTCGTAGATCACGCACAGTCTGACCAGCCATCACCATGCTCCACATGATACCTCGTTGTTCCGAGGGTAGCCCAATACATAGATCTATGTACTAGTCGTCTAAGTCCTGCCAACCCCGCTCCGAAACACCGGTCAGCAGCCCCTCACATGATGAATGTCCTCCAAAAGAGCGGTCATATCCTTGTTCTATGCTGTTATCGATCCACTATCACCTGTAGTTCCTGCTACTGCAAGTCTTCCCATATATCCGGCCAGTTTCACCGGAGCTACATCTGCATACCAAAAGTATAAGGATCAGTACCATAAATACTCTTCACAAACTTTAACATGCACATAACAGATTAGTTACTTTTCACTTACCATCAGGCCCCCATACTCGACCAGGCGGAAGTGGCAAGTCAGGATCTCCCCAATAACTCATCCCACTATAGGGATAGTCGTCTATGTACAACGGCATCTGATCCCAATGGGCAAAGAAATCTGGTCGGAACACCCGTCCGACCACCCCTCCTCCTCCTCTGCACAGTAGTTTCACCCACCGATTCATCCTGGGTTCTCTCGGACCCCCATCAGGTAGCTTTACACGAGGTCGCAAGGTCGGGATCTTCTCAAAAAATAAGGAGCACAATAAAGTCCCATAAGCACAATCATGGTTCACTTGCCGCTTACAAAGTGACAGCTGTCGTTTCAATGACACCAACATCATCTGGGCCCACCCATAGTAGGTCCCACTCAACACACTTTCTAAAATCATCATCTGCCCTCCAGTGATGTGATGGAGCGCCTGGTTGCCCAGGATCCGCAACATTGCTGCCGCCACTACACGGGTCTCCAACCTCTCTAGATCCCTAATCGATATCCAAGTCCCTTTAACTCGGACACCTGGTCGACAATGTCGCTCTACGAACTCCATGATGTTACGCCCCCGCGGTAACACTGGTTGTGTATTTCCCACCATCCCTAATGGTGGGAGACCAGTCATGAAATACAGATCCTGGATTGTCAGCTCAATCCTGTGCCCCTGCACTATAAAAACCTCATGATCTGGATCCCAATAATTGACAATCCGGGCCAACAGGGGCTCCCCAGCTCTCATCAGAGGGTTCTCCACAAATTTCAGAACCCCAAACCTAGCCAATGCACGACGGACACCTTGATCCGCTTGAATTTTTTACCGTAATGTACCCAGGTCTCTCTCTCTCCACTTGATCTATATATCTGCCATATCTGCACAAACACATCATCTTTGTCAGTCTACAGATAGGAAAAACTGCATTCAATAACACAAAACCTGAATCTCAGCCCACAAAAGCACTAAAATCACCTCCCTCTGATAGGTCGCACTTTTCAGGCACAAACCTACTTCCCAGGTCACATTTTTTGCCCCAAAAAGTGCGACCCGATTGTAATGATGAGGTAGGGGTTGTTCCTAAGATTTGGGGCCCTAATATGAACTTTTAATCCATCAAAAACAAAGAATAGGATTAGGCCTCTTACCTGCAATTGAAGGATCTCGATTCCAACGTTCAGTTTGTCCGCTACGATTGCCGCAAGAATTAGGGCCTTCTCTCCTCTCCACATTCACCACAGCTACACAAGCAAATGAATGTATTTGGAGGGAAAATGGCTTATTAGAAGAGAAACCCCTACTTTTTCTTTTGCCCGCTGCGACCAAACCGTAGCCCCGTTTTACACACTGTCTACACCGTTGGAAAGCTCGCTCCGAGCACTCAAATGGGTATCTATTAGTTTTTCATTTTTTGACACTTCACCACGACAAATTTTTTCCACGAAGTGTCTCTTCACCTCCCCTCCAAATCGAATTTCCTCACTTACAACACTTGTACTTGGGGCACCACTTTGCCTCCTTACTTGTCCTTGTTCGTGTTGATTTTTGTCATGATCTACCCTATTGTACTCATGGTTTTATTGTCCCCATTGGACGTTTACTATGTGGCAGCACCATTGAGTCGCCCTTGTTTAGAGCATCTGAGTTGAGTCATCTTCGCATTCATGGAGTCTATCCCGAGTCCCTTTGTATCCCGCTATAGTCCTCCATGCTTAATTGCTTGGTACCTCTCTCGTGTCGCACATTATGGCCTTCAGTCCCATTGTCCCCTATCCCTCATGATATTGTGTCAGTCGCTGCCAAGTCATTCATGCCCTTTATGCTCTAACAAGGGAAGTCGTCCATCCACTACTCAGTATCCCCCATTTCATCATCATCATTAGTGTCCGTCTGTTCGTCGCTCTACTGTTTTCTCTCGTACTTTAGTTGGGGATCCCTTATTGCCTCACCTATGGTAGACCTCCTTCTGTCGACATCAACTCATTCACTCCAGAAGACAGGTCCAGAGGGCGGTGTACCTTGGCTCCATCTCCTTTCAACATGATCGAGCTTCGTATACTTGATGGTCCAGTAATGCAGGAGCATCTATTGGTGATTCCCGGGTGTGTGTGAGATGTCTCAACCCTCATGAGGGGGTGGCCCTGCAGGTAGCCCCCCACATGCCTGGATGACCTCTTCATTTCAGCCCTTGATGCAGCTCCTTATATTTGATGTTTTCGGCCTTAGCTGCTTGCAGCGCCTTTTCTATTTTCATGTATCAGTCGGATTTTGCGAGCCCTTCCCCGTTTATAGGGGGAATTTGGGTTGTATTTGTATCTCATGTACTCAGATATTATCATATAAGTCCTGGTTATTATCCTAGGCACAACATATATGTGGGATTCATAATTCTATTTTCTGGCTCAAGTTTATGCCAGCATGTACTTTATAGTTCGGTTCCTTGCTTATTGAACACACTATTCTTTTGTACTTTGTCTCGACGGGCATATGTATGCCTCCCCCGCCGCCTTTAGCACAGGTACCATCTCCTAAACTAGAGATTTGTTGCACCTGTAAGTCTCGTCTCCTCAGGGTCTAGTCCTTTAGCACATTAGACTACCTTACATTTCTCTCTCTGACTTCCCTCTTGATGTCTAGTGATTGAGTTCTTACAACGTACTTCGGTCATACGATTTGCTCCTAACACTCGTACGCTGGGGGGCAATCTGTTACACCATTTTTTTGGTCATCTAACCCATTATCATTAGATGGACCCAAGTACACCATGTAAGACCAATTTTACCCTAAGTAAAATTAGTAAAATTTCTTTCACTATGTGAAATAACTTATTAAAACACCTTTATTAAGTTGTTTATGGTCTAAACAGGAAAACCCAAAAGGAAATAATAAACAAATCTATATTTGTTTATATTCCCTCAAGGAATAATTAGTTAAACATCAATTTAATCATTATTCCTAGTCATATTTAACCCAAAACAAGGAGATCAATTAAATAAATCCTTATTTATTTGATTATTTCCTAGGAATAAGTTATTTAAATAATAGTCCTAGTTAAATTTGACCAAATCATTTATAAATAAATAAATAAATCATTATTTATTTAATTATATTTCCACCATTTCCTTAAAAATAATAAATAAATCATTTATTTATTTATTATTTACAAATAAAGGATTTTACCCAAGACAAAATCATTTTCCCTCCAACAAATATAATAAAATATTCCCAAAAGGTGGTTCTAGAAGTTGGTTAATAATATTTTATTCATGCACCAAGTTCTAGACCGCCCTAATATTTTGTTATAAATAGAAGGGTTTTCCCATTCATTTGTCACCTTTAATTACATTAGATCACTCTGGATCTATACTCTATCATTGTCACATTTTCCATCATTTGCCTTGTGAGTTCCCTTTGAGTTCTATGTTTGTCTAGGTTTTCTACACCAACAAGAGAGGGAAGTTTTAGATCTGAAATGCTGAGGACTTTCAAGAACCCATCCCATTGAGGAGAATTGGAAACACTTTTCTTGTTTTCCTCTCAGGTGCCCCTTTAATACAAAAATTCTTTCAAATATATTGTTCTTGTCTTATCTATTGGATGCATGGAGCAACATTTTATTTTCACTGCTTAATATCTTTTATGCATAGATATAGATTTGTGCAACTTTATTTGGATCAAATAACTTCAAATTTAAAGATATTGGCAGCCATAATTGATTTTAGGGCTATTTGTTATGCGTAGCTAAAGTGGTATTTTTCTGACGAAAGATTCATACTAACAACGAGGTCATATTGGACCTGGTGAAGTAATCGTACCTGCTTCATTGGTAAAGATAGAAGATTTGCACACATTAAAAATGGTGCCGAAAGGTGCTTGGGGTCACTTATTAGTAAACCTTGGGTTTACTATGTCAAGGAGATATCAAGGGGATTGAGCTTAGTTACTCTTCCTTTGCGTGTACTGTTAGCCACCTATAAATTTTTGACTGAGCAAACAGGTGGCTAAAGATGTTTCTGAGCCTTCAATAGACACATTTCCTCTGAAAATATCTCATTCTTGAAGCCTCTGTGTGTCCTTTGCCTTTGAAAATATATTCACTGTTGTTTCCATCAAGAAAGCCTCACTGTTTGTGAAAAAATTGTGTTCAAGAAAGCCCCCATTTGCTCCCTTTTATCCCTACAAATTCCCCATTTTAACCCCCTTTTTCCCTTCTCAAAATCTCCCTAAAAACCCCTAAAATCCCTTCCTAAGTCATCCAAATCACCAAATTCCCCTTTTTAAAACCTTGTGGATCCCCTCATTTGGTGAAAAAATCCCTTTGTTCCTCTACCGGAACCCACTGTTAGCCTCAAAAACTCTGTTTTTGGCCTAGAAAACCCACTTTTACCATATACCAGACCTAAGCCCCTTTCGGCTAAGCCCCTAACCCCTTCTCCGCATATGACACACGCCCGAGACCAGGTGCTAATCGCAATCAGAAGTTGGTAGCGAGTGCATTTCTTTTGTTAAGTGAAATTCTCCGATGCGATGAAGTTTTTGTTCTATCGATCGCGGGCTCGATCTGAACCATTGATCTATATAGATCTAACAGCCAGCACTTTAGTTTCACTGCACCCACTACCTCATTCCATTTCCATCTCGATTGAACATTGACCGTTGATTTCCTCCTGAGATCCAACGGCTGGCACAAAATCGCATCGCTCCGACCCAATGAATCCACTTTTCTTTTTCCCCGATTGGCCAATCTTCGATTCAATCTTGGCCGTTGAATCCACAAGAACCAACGGCCAGGATTTGATCATACACTGCCCCTGTGCCCTCCATCTCTCCCCCTCTGAGTAGATCTACACCTTTGATCCCCCGCCGATCCAATGGTCCATGCGTAATCGCAAGTTCAAACATCTAAGTGTCGGCCCCTGCCTTCTCCGATTGCGATTTAGTCCCCGCCATTCATTCCCTTTGATCCGACGGCCCTCATTCTCCCCGCCCATTTCGTTTTACCCTTTGCCTCCGCTCTCCCGTTGAAATCTCCACCGTCCATCCCTTAGATCTGACGGTCGAGATTTTCTCCTCCCTTCATTATAATCATTTCCCCTTTGGAACGTTGGCACGCCCGCCTTTTAATCTCAACCGTCCATTATCAGATCTGACGGCCCACATTAAAACCACAGCTTACTTGTCCCCACCTTACAGACAGAGCAACTGTCCATATCATGCTCCATCCTGCACTGTCAGATCTCTAGGTCCCAAATCCAACAGCTGAGGCGCGTATCGCGTTTTTCCTGTGCCCGAAGGTTAACACTTCAAAATTATGCAATGTAAGCGGTTTTTTAGGGACATGTGTCGGGCGGCAAGAGATATCACGTTTTTTTGGGAAAGTTTCAAAACCACTCTATTGCAGCATGAAAACAGTGGTTTTATCCTAAAAACCACCTCCCCCCTCTGCCTCTCACAGCTCTTTCCAAAGATCTCAACCGTTGATCTGTATAGATCTATGGCCCTCATTCCATCGCATTCCAATTCGTGTTTCTTTCATCAAGCTTCCACAGAGTTTCGTCGGAAGATCCCCATCATTGATCTCCTCCTGAGATCCAACGGTCCACATTCAAATCGCCCTCCGCCCTTGCTGGTCCCACCATCTAATGCTTCGTTTTCATACATTTTTCTCTCTTTTCCTTTGTAATTTTCCCAAAGGTTAAAACTTTATTTTTTACACCTCTGCCCAACCTTCCGAAAGCAATCCCACCCGTGGATCCTGACCATCGATCTCCTCCATCAAATCTAATCCAACAGTCCAGAACCATTTCTTCACCAGACCTTCATCAGATCATGTTTTCACCATTTCACAACATTTTTGGTCGTTTTCCACCGCATTCATCACTGTTGCGCTGCCATTCCCACAATATTCCACAGCATCCATCCTCCCTCCCGCCTTGATTTTTTAACAGGTTTTTGTGTTTTGCAGGGTTACAGATGGTGAAAACCGTTATTGCTCACAGTCACTGTCACAGTGACACAGAGTGCAGAGAAAATGCCTGGGAAGGTTTTTGAACGAAATATTTCATTAAAATACCAGTGTTTAACTCTGCCAAACCTCCAGCGTCGTTAAAACTGCATTTTCACAGATAGAGACCGTCGACAGAAGCGACAAATAGTTTCAGTGAAGGTTTAAAGTGATTTAAAGCCTATTATTGAAGATTTGAAGCTTTAATCCAATGTTAGAGGGAGAATGTACTAGATTGAAGACCTTATGAATGACACAGAAGGCCTAAATGAGACCTAAAGCACAGAAACAACCCTTGTCAGTGTTTCACATCAGCAGAAGGTTCTTTCCCAGAAAGGACAAGTTCCCATAATGTTTTTTATTCTACATCGAGTTCCTGAGAAGATCACCACCATGACAGAAAGTCCTAATATTGCTAGAGAATTTGTTATACAGTATGGCATACCTGAAGTCATTTATCTGCCTTTTCTTGCCCCAGAGTACTACAGAGTACAGACAACCAAAAATTACATCAAGGAACATACCTATGAAGTTATGATCAGCCTGTCGAAGACCACTCTTTCATCCAAAGAGTACTGAAAGTCAATGCATGGATATTAAAATAGAATGGGATTCAAGCACTTCTCTTCCTTTGTGTTAATGTTTCATTAAAAGTTCTATCTACCTTTTCTGCCTCTCTTTCAGCTATAAAACTCTTAAAAAATACATTGTAAAGGTTGTTGATTGGATAACTGTGGATTGTAAGTTGTTCTCTCGAGATAGAGTTTTGTGTATTAGTTGTAAAATAGGCTGAGGATATGATTTCAGACTAAATATCAAGTTGTTGGAAAATGTTGTATATGACTGGTGTTTCTCTTTAATATGACAAGCATGTTTCATTGGATCCTGATTTAAAGTAGCGGTGATGTGTTCTATCTTTGTCTCTGTTTTCCTTCTGTAATACATCATATTTCGTTTCTCTGATAAGAAATCAGTAATATGGCTTAGGATATACCCTTGCATGGTACCCTAATTCTTCCTGCTCTTCTTATCTTTGATATTTTCTACTAATTGTGCTATCTGAGAACAAGTTCAAGGTAATTTATCCAATATAGTAGTTGGTTTTCCCTGCTTACTGATGCATGAATTTAGGACATGTTCTTAGATGTTCTTGTCTGGTTTTAATTGAAGGAATTGGGATACTGGGATATTTAGAACTGATTCTGTCTCACTAGGGTCCTTTCCCAACAATTGAACCTTTCTAAGTTCCCTTAAGTTGAATTTCAAAGCATTGAAAGTTCAAAGCCTTTCTCTGATCTCAGGCTTCACCTTTGTGTTAAATCTTTAATGTTTTCCCTTGTCTGAAGAGTTAGCCTCTTTAGGAATTTGATCATAGACGGTTAAGGCATGCCATGTCCCTAGATCAACTCCTAAGTGGTCACCTTGGAAGGTTTCCTTGCCATTCACCTTCATTCCTTATCATTTCATCTCACATTATCATCTTTAAAGATCCTCTATTTTAGTTGACTAGCCCATTGGAAAGCCTTGGATATTGAATTGCAAGTAAACCCTTTTATGAATCCATTGCCCAATGGTCTTGAGTTTCCTTTGAATTATCTCCCCATTGCCAAAATCCTCTCTGCCCATTTCTTTGTCTTACATTGAACCCTTCCTTCATGTTTCCCAACAACCAAACAAACAAACAAAACAACAACCCTTGTGCCCTATAACTAGCCTAATACCTAAAAACTGAACCTCAAGACATATATATCTTTGCCTTTATAGAGAGATCCCTCTCTGGACCCAGAAGGGCTAGATCCTAAGGTCCCAAAGTGGTTTGATGTTGTCTTATCTTTTGGTATTTCCAAAACATAGGAACCCCAACATACGTCAGACCCAAGATTGTCCCCCTAGGTTTGATTGTGATATTTGGTAACCTTAGTGACCATAATGTTAGGGTTTTTTCTCAAGGTGATGGTGGAGGGAAGGTCCCACTATACCTGGAACAGGTGTTGAATAGACTCACTTGGAATTTTTGGAGGGTAATATTCACTCGAGATGGCATAGTGGAGTTTCTTAGATCAGTCTGTTTCATTAAGAAGGTTGTCAGGGTAACTGATTCCATCCGCTAGTTTTTCACATTGATCTATGCGAGGTTGGATTTCATCACCATATTGTGATTTTACAGTGAAAATTTTTGTTTTTATTTCTTAGAGGCTTTAGGTGTGATTTCTTAAAATTTTGTGATTTTTTAATAAAAAATAATCGTGGATGAAATACTGAGACACTCATGTATAATGTAGGGGAAACCCCCTAAATAAAAATTGATTCAATTGGATAAAATCAAAGCTGAAAGAGAAAAATCAACAAGATCTCAGTTTTCTAGAAAAACCAGAAACATCCATTGTGGTAAATCTTGAATTTGAAGTAAATGGACCTAAAACATTTGAAACAGACTTAGAACAAAGTCAACCAGAAGTTACTAAAACCATTATAGTAGAATTTTTCACTGGTGAAGTCTCAGATACATAGTTAACTCAACCAAAAATCTCTGAACCTGAGTATGATATTTCAAAACCTAAATCTCCTCCAAACGTTATAGCCCCTACTCCAGCTCCACGGTAACCTAAGGTAAAACTTATCATTACTGAGATTATTCCTCATGACCTCATTAGTATTGAATAAATTACTGAGGAAGACGAAGAAGAAACTCCCACTAGTCAAAAATTTTATGGTGAATAGACCTTTCCATTAGACCTACCTCTTTCTCATTTTCAAATAGATCCTTGATATCTTACATCATTTGAATTTTCATATTCATTTGGTTACGGTCATCCACGTCCCTGTATTCCATTTTAATCTTTACCCAGAAGTAATATGGATAATATGGCTTCTAAATGTGTGTCTACCAATTCATCCATGTTTTCATCTTCTCCAAAAGCCTTATTATATGGTAGTCCTTCAGTTCTTGTTGGGTACCAGTCTCTTAATAGAGCTTTTTCAGGAGCGTCTCCTTCTTCTCAAGCTTCTACTATGTCAACTGGTTTATCAAATTTTACTGCCCAAAATTTTACTTTAGACCAATTCATTCACATGCTTTCTAGGAGTAACCCTCAAGTTAACCCATCAGGTGGTTACAATCCACCTAGGGGGAAACAACCTCTTTCGGGAGGACAACCTTTCATTCGAACATATATTACAATTGTAATGAAACCTTTACCTAGTAACTATCCAATTTATGGTCTGATGCCTCAAACTCGTTCAGGTGAACATTTTGTGTGTTAACCCCTAGTAGGCACTTCTTATCCAGGGATGAATACTATACAAAAACCTTTGTTTGGTCAAAAAAAATTGCAACCTACCCCACAAATTCCCATTAATCAACCTTCTCAGCCAGCTGAACAATTTTTTTTTACTCAATTCCAACAACATGTTCAAGGAATTCCTTAAATTATCCCAAGGGCATATGTTCCGAGTGGTTAGCAAGCTGGTCCGAGTAGTCCTCATACTCCTACCCAACCTACTATGCAAACATATCTTCAGAAACCTAGTACTCCTCAAACACCCATCCTAGGAGTACCTCCAGTTTCTATTCCTATTACCCCTCAAGTGCCAATGGAAACTATTACACAACCTATCCCTTAGACTATAGTTTATCAAGTCAAACCTATGGTCCAGTCTATACCTCAAATTCCTTTGGGACATCCTGGTGTAGAAAATTTTCAAACAACCTTTCAGAGTCATCTTTTTCAGCGCCAATTGTTTAATGTCAACCTTTTCAAGGTCAGCCTTATCAAGGAAATTTCTTTCAAGGCCAACCTTTGTAAGGCCAACAATTTCAGGGGCAATATCAATTTGGACAAGTAGGACCAAATATGCCTTTCCAGAATAAACCGTACCCTGTTCATACGTTTCAGATATCGTTTCAACCTCAGTTTGGTATGGCTAATCCTAGTTACCCTAGAGGTATGAAAATCCCAATTTCTTAGGTTATTCCAAGATATCCAAGATACCCTCCTCCAGATACCGGACTTGTCCCTCAGGGTTATCAATTTTCACAACAAGACTCTAAATGGATGTTACCTTTTATAACAACATTGGATTTACCAAACTTGTATCGACTAACAAATGATCCTATTTACTATCTTCCTTTTTGGATGGAAATGCCTACCAAGTTGCCCAGTGACATTCCGAAGTTTGAAGGTAAATCAGGAGAGGACCCTTCAAACCATGTTATGGCATATTATCTTTGGTGTGCATCCAACTCATTAATCAATGATTCCATTTGATTATGACTTTTTCAACAAACCTTGATTGGTTCAGTTGTGAAATGGTACATCAAGTTACCATGAGCTTCCTTCCATAATTTCAATGCCTTAGCAACTAATTTCTTAACCCATTTTCAGTTACCATTATGGTATGATATTGGTATCAAAATTTTGATCTCACTTAAATAGAATTCCTCTAATCATATTTCCAATCACATTCCCGAATGGAGACGTAGACGTCGCTCAGTTAAATTTTTCATCCCAGATCAGATTCTGGCTAAATGGCTCACCAAGTCTTTACTTCCAAAGATTACTAAAGATGTAGATAAGGGATATGTTGTAGCAGAAGAACAAGTTATCACTCATTCCCAATACCCGGACCTCGTTTACACACATTCTGGCACTTTGTATGAAAATATTCCAGATTTACCTCACCCTGGTCAAGTAACAACGAATCCTTCTAGCTCTCATGTAGCAGATGGTGTAATCAGTATTGTTAATACATCCAAGAATAAAAAGAAACAATCCAAATATAACACTCCAATTATAACCTTACCAGATTCACCCAGAGGAAACTCTTCTCTTGAAAAATACTTCTAAAATTAATGTTGTAGATTCATATACGAGTAAAATTAAATCAACCATAGGTAAAAACATGGGAAAGGGTAAATCCAAAAAAAAAAATTATTCAAAAGATAAAACCGATAAAACTGAACCATCTGACCGATTCATTACACAAAGGAATGCCACCATCTCACCGAGGTAACTAAATTCGTCAAAGGTTCACCCACACCCGCTATTCTTAAGGATCCATTTCCTTCTCAAGGCGGTAAAATGGTCTCTCATAATGCATCCTCTTCCAACTCATCGACACATATCATGATGATGTCTTCTCAAATTATGGTTGCTACGAGATCCCAAGATTATGGATCTAAGGGTCCTGTAAATGGAAATGATGTTGGTTCATATAGTCAAACTTCCATGTCAATTCATCCTCCCTCTGAACCATTAAAGATTGAAAACCCTAATTTTTACATGGTAATTAAACTGCCTCCTAAAGGCATTCTTTGAAAGTCATCTTTGAACCCAAATTCGAGAGATGCTCAGAATTACAACATTGTTGAAGATTTGGCCATGTCACCTTCAAGGATATCAGCCCTCGAAGTGTTGCAAACTTGTCCAGCATAGAGAAAATTACTTTTGGCAGCCATAGGAGCTATTGACTCTCAGGACTCTAATCTAATTATCTTTGATCTAGACAATTATGTACCTAGACTCCCACATCAAATTACTTTCCAGATACCAATTTTCATTAAAACGAAGCGATTTTTTTGAACGATAATTGATGAAGTAGCATCTACATGTATAATTTCTATTGATTGTTGGAAAGCCCTCAATTCTCCAATAATTAATGACTCTCCCACATTTTTAAAAGCCTTTTATGGAAGAGGTTATTGCCCATTTGGGATTCTTCAGGATTTGCATATAGAGATAGAAGGTAAAACTATTGTAGTTGATGTTGAGGTTGTTGATGCTCAACTTGACTAAAACATTTTACTAGGACGAATTTGGTCTTATGTTATGAAAAGTGTAGTCTCGTCAATTTTTTGAATGACAATGTTCCCCCATAAAGGGAAAATTTCCAAAATCGATCAAATTTCTTACTATACTTCAGATCCTACCTCTATGGGTAATGTCCCCTATGCTTGAAAGATGATTACGCTGTATGAAGATGTTGGAGTAGGTTTGCTCAAGGATTCATCTCTCATGGGAACTTTTGCCATGCGTCCTCCAAATTTTACTCGTAATATTTCTAATGTCAACATGATTACATCAAGCATAATGCCATCCGTTGATCCTTGGATTGTGCCTTCAGAGCCTGAGTTAGAATTATATGATGCAGTTCAATCACTTTACAACCCATCATCAATTGAAACTGATCAAGTGAATGTGATCAGAGATGAATATTCTCATCTATCAGGTTTAACACTGACATATTTTCCTAATCCTTTTGATCAAATATTTACAATTGAAGAAATTATTGTTGAGGTTATGGCATTGGACGAATTTCCATGGGACGATTTTCATCATCGTTAGTCTTTTCTACCTAACTTTGATAAATTTGAGAATGACTTTTCATCCATATTTTCGACTCGATATGTCAATCCTCCAATCGGATTCAAAAAATAATTTAGGAAACATGTATTGAACGATACCAATTGACATTTAAGTTAAACCATGAATTACTAAAAACGTTCGTATAGGTTCTTTGTGTTCAATTGGCGAAATCAACGAGAATAAGGCCCTATTTCAGGAATTTCGCGAAATTTTTGTTTGGTCCTACGAAGAAATGCTAGGAATAGATCCTAATATTATGGTTGATGAAATCAAGACATACCCAGATGCTAAACCTATTATAAAAATATTGCGTCCAATTCATCCACGAAAATATGTTGTTATTTAGGCTGAGGTTAAAAATTACTTAGAGTAGGTTTTATTTATCCTATTCCCTTAACTAATTGGGTATCCAATACTGTTCCAGTGAACAAGAAAAAGGGAACTATTCGAGTGTTTGTCGATTATAGGGATGTCAATAAGGCTTGTCCAAAAGAAAATTATCCTACCCCTTACATCAACCAAATTTTTGACGATTGTGCTGGAAATTTAATCTTTTCATTTATGGACAAATTTTATGGATATAATCAGATAAACATACTCCATGCCGATCAACCCAAAAATGCATTCATTTTTCCATGGGGGAAATTTTCTTATCCCAAATTACCTTTTGGATTAAAGAACATCGATTCTACTTTTCAAAGGGCCATGTCTTACGCATTTCATGATATCAAACATATTGTGCAACCCTACCTGGATGACTTACCGGCCCATTCTTTGAGACAGAAAGATCATCCTATGCATTTAAGAGTCATCTTCCTCTGGTGTAGGTATTACACTATTTGTTTGAATCAACATAAGTGTGTT
This sequence comes from Pinus albicaulis, assembly GCA_034641835.2. Classification (NCBI taxonomy): domain Eukaryota; kingdom Viridiplantae; phylum Streptophyta; class Pinopsida; order Pinales; family Pinaceae; genus Pinus; species Pinus albicaulis. Next base: position 932,277,479 of record CM076583.1, read on the forward strand.
TTTTGTGTCCAATCTAGATGATTGTTGGGATTTATCATTTCTAAAGAAGGCATTTGTGTCGATCCACTCAAGGTCAAGGTTATCATCAACTTACCTTCTTCCACTCTTCTCCAACTCCAAATTTTATAAAGAGAAATAAAACTTTTTACGTAGATTTATCCCTAACTATGTTGAGCTAACTAAAGGGTTTACTCGAATTTTGAAAAAAGGCGTTCCATTCATTTGGGATGACCTTGCTGAAAAAACTTTTGATGCACTGAAACATGCGTTGACCCATGCACCATTACTGCATCTTCCTGTTTATCATCGAGATTACTTTTTGTATTTAGCTGCATCCAATTCTACCATAGGAATGGTATTAGTTCAAGAAGATGAATCTACTGTTGAACATGTGATATATTATTTGAGTAGGAATCTTACACCTACTGAGATTAAATATGCACATGTGGAGAAATTGGCCCTGGCAGTTGTTCAGGTTGTCCAACGCTTTTGTCACTACATAATTTTACGAAAAACAAGTGTGATCTCTAATTGCAACCCTATGATGTATATTTTTATTAAAAAAATGCTAGAGGAAAAATACTCTAAATGGATTGTTATCCTGCAGGAGTTTGATTTGGAATTAAAAAAATCTAAATCAAAGAAGTCATTGGTGTTTGCTGAATTATTATGTGACTTTCCCTATACTGAATATGAAACTGTGGCAGAGGATCATCTTCCTGATGAATCCTTGTTTCTCATCATTACTCTGGATCCTTGGTATGGAGATATCATTATGTATCTTCAAACTCAAAATTTTCGACCTGAACTCTCATGAACTAATCATCGTAGAATCCGATACCAATTCCAACAATATACTATTGTTGGTGATACACTTTATCGTCGTGGTGTTGATTCTAGTTTCTGAAGCTGTTTAACACACGAAGAAGCTGAGAAGGAATTAAATGACTACCATTCTGGAGCATGTGGTGGTCATATGTTTGGGTTTTCCATTGCCTAAAAAATATTTCGCACTGGCTATTTATGGTCGTCACTCTTTAAATATTGCATAATTGTGGTTAGAAAATGCCACAATTGCTAATTTTTTTATTAAAATATGCGTGCATCTCCATCTCTTCTTCACCTAATCATAACTGTCGGTCCATTTCCAAAATGGGGCATTGAATTTGTTACATGTAAACCTCACTTAGCTGGGGGACACAGGTATATTATTATCATAGTAGATTAATTTACGAAATGGACCGAGACGTGCCTACATTCAAAAACAACGGTGAGACCAAAAACATTTTCATATTCAATCATGTGATTGCTAGGTTCGGAATACCCCAAGCCATCGTTACGGACCATGGTATCCACTTTCGAAACTTTATGATGAATGAAATTTCTTCTCAACTCGGCTTATTCCATGACAACTCTACACCTTATTATCCACACGAAAATGGCCAAGTTGAATATATAAACAATGCTTTGACCAATATGATCATGCAGATTGTCGATATTCATAAAACTAACTGGCATACCATGCTTTTTTCAACCTTTTGGGCATACCATACCTCTGCAAAAACATCTATTAGTTTTACTCCTTTTTTGGCTCCCTAAGATGTCTATTTAAAACAATCCTAATGCCTACATTAATTTTCAACCCAGGGTAAGTCTATTTATTTCAAGAGTGTTCAACATAGTTTATGCAAGTGAAATTTAGAGGTTATTAAATCGAAATCGTTGCCGAAGAAAAATATAATTCTTGAATTTTAATCAAATAAATAAAAGAAATCATTCAAAATATTCAACCAATTAACTCAACTTAATTCAAATATGTTCTATGAAAGAAGATGGAAATACTAGCTTAAAGGAATTCACATTGAACGAGAATTACGGACTAACATATACATCAATTTATTAACATCTACAACAATCTATCAGTCAGACAGGGAATACTGCAGTAACTGAACATCAAGTAACACAGTCACGTTCTGCAATGTAAATTCTCAATGACTGATTAACTAACAAACACACTCTGAATGAACAACAATCTAATTATTCAAATAACTTGCGAGAAATAACATTCATGAAGTAAATGGAAGAAATTAAGACTTTAATTCAATAAGATGCAAACCAATCGATGTTGATGAAATTCAAATCAACTATGAATTCTATAAAACACAAAAATGATTAATTAAAAAATAGGGAAATGAAACTATAACACAAGACAATAGTAGAACTCCTAGCGACTGGGCCCAGGATCTCTAGAAGTCTCTGTCGAATGATTTTCAGAATACGATTATGGAAAAGGCAATATCTCTTTCATTAAATTTAATAGTCAGGGTACAACATCACTGAGCGCAAAGGCTTGTTTTTCATAAGGAATGTACATAACATATAATTACATCAAATGGATAATCATCTCCCACTCTATTCCATCTATTGATCTTTTATATCTTTACAGAGAAATAGAACAGATAAAGGCAAATCCTTAGGATCAGGAGATCCTGAGGATTTCACAACTGTCTAACATTCTATGCTATCGAATGAGTGAAGCCTTCCTTGATTTTCGTTGGCCTATATAAACAAAAACGAGATCATTTTAATTTTTATGGCTGGTTTTGTTAAATCGTTTGGACAACGGTTAATCAATTTGGATTTCCTGCACCTAAAAACAACAGAAGTTAGCCTTTTTCCTTCATAACTAAATAATTTATTGGTAGTTAGTTTAATCCTTTATTTATAATGAATTCTCCCGGATTTACTCCTGAAATGAAGGTAAACACATGAAAGTTATTAATAAATAAAGTTAATCATGAGGGTAAAACATATCTTTTTCGTAACCCAACATACTCCCCAACTTACCTTATTGCATGTCCTCATGCAATGAGATGATTGAGGTGTAACAAATTCAAAGAATAGGCAAGGTAGACTTCCCCTTTATACAGTCTGAAGCCATGTTTTTGTTTAACTCCTACAAAAGCCTAATTTTCATGATCTTCTAGAAGCTCATAATTATGGTGGTAGCCTTCAGGAGGGTACCATATGATAGGACACCTGTAGAGGCACCCTATCCATGTAGAACCCATGCTTAAAATGATGTTACAGTAGGTGAAAAAGAAAACATCAGCTGCTTTAAAGTTTCTATAGTTGAAAGGCTCCCAATTCTTAACATTGTTGGTGGATGCCTGCCATCTCTGCTTAGCTGCCAACAAGGCATCTTCTCTAATCTCCTGGAAGTATTCTCTCCCAAATTGTACAATATCCTTGTGGATTGGGCCCAATTTCGCTATAACCCCTTTCTATGTCATAAATATTTTGTGCTAAGTGAAGATATGTAGATGTTTAGTTGGTTCCCCTCTTACCCAGAGATCTAGACCATGTTCTCTTTCCTAAAAAAATTTATAAGCTTTAGCCCACTTAATTTGATTATCAGCAAAAGTGATGAATGCTTGAAACTAGATGTCTCCTATAAATGGACTTGGGTTACTGTCTCTTTCATCTTCCAAAAAGAAATTGTGCAATTATATTTCACACAAAAGGCATTGAACTTTCTCATTCTGGTCCCCACAACACTGAAAAAAATCTGCAGTAGTCTTAAACTCGGTGGGTTTCCCTGCTCTAGTGGCCTTTACTTTAAATAACAGGTATCTTTCTAATAAGAACATAGCATAGTTAGTAGAAGGTGTTCTAAAAGACAGGACATCTAAGTAAATTGAGAATAAAGTGTTAGTTTTCTTTGTGGCTTCTTCAAGCTGAGCTTGTGCCTTCTTTACCTTTTCATGTTCACTTCTAAAGTTGGAAAAAGTCTCATCTTCAGTTGCAGTAAGCTTCTTGAATTTTTCCAGCAGCACTTGATGTACCTATAGTCGTAACACTTCCTTCTTAAAGTTGGCCAATTCTTGCTAGGTCTGTGTTAATGTGTCTTGAAGTCTTGAAATAATGACTTCTTTTACCAACGGAGTATAAAAGGGTGTTTCATATGTCTGAGTTTCCTTTGTCTACATCTCCAATTCTGTTTGGGTTCCCACTATCTGTGTCTCTAATTATTTTTGGGTTTCAGCAGTGTGTGTCTCTACTTCAGTTTGAGTCTCAGCAATATTTCTTTCTTTCTTAGGCTTCGAAGCCTTGTCTGCCTCTTTTAACCATTCTCTTAATTGCTTGACTGTTCTTTTCAAAAAAAAATTACTTCTTGCAGAATTTCCTCAGTTTAGCCCTTGCTAACTTACTTTTCCTCGTAGGGTTTCCAGTAGAAGAGGGTATAGTGCTTTCTTCAGGCACAGAGGGAGTTGTACCAATTTCTAAGCCATGATCTAGTAAAACAGTATTTTCTTCAGGCACTGAAGGAGTTGTGCCTATATCAGTGTTTTGATCCAACGAGACGAAATTTTGTTCAGGCATCATGATATTTGTGCCTATATTAGTACTTTGGTCAAGTAGGATGGTGTTTTCTTCAGGAACCATGGGAATTGTACCTATATCAATACTCTTTTCCAATGGGATGGTGTCACCTAACTAGTTTTCAGACTCAGGAGTTCTTTCTGCAAATTTTCCTTCCTCCATATATTCACCACCACAGGGTGTTGAATCCCTTGAATTTTTCATTTCCTCCTCAGATGGTAAAATATTAGTGTGACCAGAACTGCCATCAGAAGCAGCCTGGTCTAGAGGATCACTCAGTCCCTCAGATATCCCAAAGGGGTTTCTTTCTTCATTAAATGCACTCATACTTTCCAGCACTCTAGCCATTTCCTCCTCATACTCCTGTAGAATTTCTTCTTCTATGTTTAGAGGAGGTGAATGAGATGGTCCTGCCTCGTCTACCATCGTTGAACTGTTTTTTTGTGAAATTAATCACTCAGAGCGTCTTCGTTTCACCGACCCTAAGGTCATGGGATGGTTCATTTTTCCTCTGGCTTTCCTTGGAATTACTATTTCCCTTCTTGACTAGTTATTTCTCTATTGTCTAGGTTTTCTTCTAATGGGGTTAGGATAGGGTTTACAAGGCTGTCCCGAGTTAATGAATGCCCATTTAATCCATGGGTGAGGATCATCTTTATCAGACCATGATGGTTGATGTCGGTGTGAGGATTTTTAGCTCTCCTAACCCAACTATATAGGTCATGCAACAAATAATTCAAGAAAAATGGCAAATTAACTGAAATTTTTTGCTTGAATATGGCTAGAAGTTTTATTTTCCATGGTTTTACCACGCCTTGGCAACCGTCGCATGTAATATACTTTTGAACGATGATTTCTAGTTCCTGCCATGGTTCCTTCAAAAAAAAAGGGTGAATCCCATTCCCTTTGTGTACCAAATTCTCGTCTGGATTGTTGAGATTCAACAAGATGATGAGCTTAGTGAAAATTAAGCACCTTCACTAAGTGGGGCCCGCAGGCTATTTTTAGGTGTATGTATATTTTTAGACATGGTGAGCATATTTTATAAGTTGTAGGATGCTATTTGTAGATGTTTGATCAAGTTCAAAAAATATATGAAATTATATTTTTATAAGATTGGGTGAAGTCTATTTATAGATCGCTAATCTAAAAATAGATGCATGTTGATTATTATTAGCCCTTAAAAATAATCAGACAACAAATATGAACTTATTCTCTTGGAGCACTTTATTTCAATGAAAAAATTTGGAAAATCAGTGGGCTGAAGGAATTACGCAATTCCTAGGGTGGTTGGTGACTCATGCATGGAGTACTCAGTTAGAACTAATTGCAGAGTTGTGACAGAGTTGGAAGAGTAGTTATGAGAGTCATTATTTAGTTTAACTTAGTTGAGTGAGTTAAACTTAGTTGTGCTAGTTGTATCTATTTCTAACTGAATATACACTAGTGATAGTTTAGTGAATTAATTATTTAATTAATTCACAACTAGAGACTCACTTGAAACTGAACAAATACAGCAGTTAATGACTTGCATGTCAGTTCCAGTGGAGACCCAGTGGAGAGATAGGTGAAAGGGTGAGATGGACTATCTGTTGTGACTATAGTAATGCATTCAATGCACCTGACACACATTAGAGATTCCAATGAGGATCGCGCAGTCAAGGCAAGGCCAATTCGAATTCTTTCAGAGGTCTTCTTTAGCAGGGATTGTGTAGTGGAGGTAGGCTATCAGGAGGCAAGAAATTGGTGCATATATATGCAAATTTGTATGACAGTGTGTAATGATTGTTGATTGTATTGAGAGCTTGATGTAATAATATTTGTATGAGATTATTACATGATTCATTGATATACATAATACATGATAGTTGGGGTTTTTAGATTTAAGCTTTCCCGTTAAACAAATGTGTTTATGTGTGATTGATTTTTATTCATATGTGTTTTTCAATTGGCGACTTAATTTCCGCAAAGAATTAAATGGAAGGATTATGTATTTAACATAAGTTAATTTGTTATATCAGGGGATTTCTGTAATATACATACATCTTTTATAATTTATACATCGTATCGGAGCTGTGTTAATCACTGAAGATTGCAACCTTGAAGCGGTGTTGAGTTTTGTGTTGGTGGATAGTTCGAATTTGCTGCAGAAATTTCTTGGTGCGACAGTTGAGTATTCATTGAAATGGCTTTCAGTGGGTTGTGGTTGGAGTATGCCCTTGAGGGTAGCTTGAACTACATATCCTAGAAGGACAGGATGGAGGCGATGCTTGAAGATAATGGTGTGAAGGATTTCATCGATAGCGATGTTCCTAGCCTACTTCTAGCGATGTTGCATTACTTGACGCATGGCAAAAGAAGGTAGCAAAGACAAGAAGAATTCTATTGGAAGGTGTGAAGGACCATATTTTGTCAAGCCTTCACAGGAAAGCCACTCCATTTGCAACGTGGAAGGCTTTGACAAATCTTTTCCAAAGCAGCAACGACCATATGAAATTGGCGCTGAAAGATAAGCTCAGAAAAATCAAAATGGAGAAGGGTGACAGTATTCCAAAATATCTCACAAAGTTTGTCCAATGTAGGGATGAGATGGGGAGTGTGGGAATCACAGTTGTGGATGATGACTTGGTGATCTTGGCTCTCCTTGGGCTACCGAAGAGTTGGCACAGTTATCAGGACTCTGTTAATGGACGGGAGAAACTACCGGATTGGCAGCAACTTTGGTTGGATCTAGTGTAGGAGGAGATAAGGCGAAGTACTAGGGATGGCTCTTCATCGAAGAATGATGATGAAGAGAATTGTGATTTGGTTGCCAAATCAAGGAAAGGGATTGGGAATAAATCCCATCCAAAATCCGAGGCTAAAGGCAAGAAGCTGGATTTGTCCAAAGTGAAGTGTTTTCACTGTCACGAACATGGGCATCTCGCCACTAACTGCCCACAGAAAAAGAAGAACAAGAAGGCTATTGGAGCTGTAGCAGGTGAGGCCTTAGCCTCAAAATTTGAACTTGATTTCTCTTTTATCACATGCTTTTTTTTAAGCGCAATGGGATCAGTGTGGTATCTTGATAGTGGTGCTTCCTTCCACATGACACGAGACAAGGAGTTGTTTAGTGACTTGGAGGAGAAAGATCTCCAAATGCATATAGATATGGGCGATGATGGTAGATACAATGCGACCAGAATTATAACCATGTAAGTTTATGTAGATGTTCTATACTTGATGCAAATTTACTTTTCACTACAGCAATCACATAAACAATCAAGTAAAATGCTGATAGAACATACCAGTGGATCTACAGAAGAAAAACCAGAAATAGAAAAATGTGGTGGTTTGTTACGACGGTCAACAAGATGCTTCAACCATAAAAGTATCCTTGGTCAACCAACCCAGCATGTGTCACAACAGCCCTCAAAACAGCCACACGGTCAACTCAAAGTCAACCCCAGAAAAGTCAACGCTGCCTAGAAAAGTCAACGCATAACAACAAGAAGTAAAAGTCAACGTAGCTCGGTCTTCGGTCAACCTTTGGCCTCGGTTCTTATGCAAAAATGTACGGCCTTACAAAATCAAAGTCTCCACCAAAAATCAGCTCCTTTGGACCATGTTTTGACCAAATTCAACGCTGGTCAAACTTGCGTGGAAACCCTAGCTGCAGTAGATTTTTCTTCGTCCTTCTTTCCCACGTGTGAACCGAAACTACCTCCAAGGAGCTCAAACCAATCATAAGAGGAGAGATGATGTGTGAGGATGAGTTGAGTGAAATTTCTTCCAACGTTGACTCTATTTATATCAATCACCGAGTGTGTGTGACACATTTGCTGGGGGTGTAAAACCTCAAGACCGATCTGCACATATTTTGAAAGTATTAAAAATAAATTCAAAATAAATGTTCTGCTCATCAAATCAAGATGATCTTTAGATCAATATTACACCTCTTCGAAATAGGAACCCAATAAAAATATTGGTGTCTTCATGTGAGCATCACAACATGGAGTTTGGACCTAGTTGTCCAATTTTAACACTCCCTCTCAACTAGGGAGAACTCCATCCACCTGTGCAATCAAACATCGTGTGTCATCCCGCTATAACTTGCTTTGATGGCCTTTTTATTTCAGAACATAAGTGGGTCAGTCACAAAGACATCATTCCTAGCTGACAGATTCATCCCAAAGGTCTGAAACCTCTATAGGACTCACAAAGAGTCTCATACCAACCCGAAGTTGGTTTACCTGACCCGAATTCAGTTGGAGGTCTGAAACCTCACATGGACATAAAGAGTCACATATCAACCTAAAGTTGGTTTATCTGACCCGAATTCAGTTGGAGGTTCGAAACCTCAAATGGACTCAAAGAGTCACATACCAACCCAAAGTTGGTTTATCTGACCCGAAGTCAGTTGGAGGTCTGAAACCTCACATGGACTCAAAGAGTCACATACCAACCCGAAGTTGGTTTATCTGACCCGAATTCAGTAGGAGGTCCAAAACCTCACTAGACTTGATCCTAGATCAAGTGGTTGGACACGTGTCATCCTAGATAGAGAGTACCACAATCTCTGATGTGTCCATAAATCTTTGCTACTAGTCTCTAGCTTTTCCCACCTCATTGGCCAAATGAGAAGTACTTCCCATGAGTCCAAAAATCAATGGGTAGGATGCATATGGGGCATAGATCATGAGAGGCGAACCAACTCAATTATCATAATGGTGGGGTAGAAGCGCCACAAGGTTCGGCAAGCCTAGCCCTGTGTGTGCTTATAGCTCCGAGGAACTATCCCCAAGCCCCCCCAGAGCTCCCAAAGCTCATCGTCCAACAGAACCCTCAGAATAGGGTCGTTCCACGATTCCAAGATTCTCATAGAAGGTTAGGAACATGACCTTCCCCAAGGGCATTGTGAGAATATCTGCAACCTGCTCATCAGTTCCTATATGATCGAGCCATATGGCGCCTCGCTGTACCATATCCTGGATAAAGTAGTACCAGCCATCAAAACGCTTGGATCGTTCGTGGAACACAAGATTCTATGACAAATGAATCCCCCTCTGGTTATCACAAAGGATAACGGTGGCATCTAGCACATGCTCGAACAACTCACTGAAGAGATTTTCCAACAAAGTGACTTCACAATAGGACATACATGTTATAATGTATTCAGCCTGAGCGGTGCTCAAGGCTATCGACTTTAGTTTCCTGCCTGAAGCAGATCTACATGTGAAGCAACATCCAGATGTTCTCTTGTGATCCACCACACTACCTGCCCAATCAGCATCAATATATCCATGGAGTGTCGTACTCCTGACAGTGTATCTCAACCCATGGTCTATCGTGCCCCAGAGATATCTCAAGAGTTTCTTATCACCAACCTAGTGAATGTTATGATCAACCATGTGTTGACTCAAAGTTTTCACTGCAAAACATACGTCCGGACAGGTTTTCACTAAGAAAATTAGGGCCCCTATGAGTTGATGATGCTCAGTAGCATTTTCCAATATAGGCCTAGTAGCGCTGCCACTCAAATTCTTGAAGTTGAGCTCCATCAGTGTCAACACGGACTTACAGTCCACCATACCAAATCTTTCCAGAAGCTTCACAATGTATTTTCCTTGAGAAAGGAAAATCTCGCCAGGTCTTTGCCAGACCTCCAGGCCTAGGAAATAGTGCATCAGTCCTAGGTCCTTCATCTCGAACTCAGCAGCGAGCTCCCTCTTGCATTGATGAATGAGAGGGTCAACACCTATCAGGAAGAGGTCATCCACATACAACACCAGGATGAGAGGCTTCTCCCTATCAACCTTGAAGTAAAGGTTCGGATCAGCATTACTATGAGTGAATCCTAACTTCATCAGGTAGCTATCTATCCTCTCGTACCAAGCTCTAGGTGCTTACTTCAGCCCATAGAGGGCTTTCATCAACCTGCAGACATGGGTGTCCCGATCCTGGACTTCAAACCCTAGAGGTTGCTCCACATATACCTCTTCCTTTATCGCACCATGTACAAATGCAGTCTTCACATCCATCTGATGGAGACTCCATCCTTGCGTAGCAGCAAGGGCTATAATAGATCGAATGGTGGTATATCGGGCCACAAGTTCAAATATTTCATCATAGTCTATGCCTTTCTTTTGAGAGAAGCCACGGGCAACAAATATTGCCTTGAAATTTTCGACACTTCCATCAAATCCATGCTTGATCTGGTAGAGCCATTTTGAGGTGACAACTACTTTGTCCTTCGGTCTTGGAACCACATCCCAGACATCATTCTTCATTATGGACTCATACTCTTCGTACATAGTATCCTTCCAGACTTGATGCTTTACGGCTTCCTCAAAAGATCTAGGCTTAGATTGTACAATAGTACTCATGGCTGCTAGATACCCTTGGTATCTACTCGGATTCTTGCTTTCACGGAATGTCCCCCTTGGGGCCATATGTCCCTCGAAATCCTCAAGAGTGTCCCTAAGCCATGATGGTCTCTTCCCCAGTGAAGGAGGTGGATCAATCAGGTCCATCGGTCCTTCAGCATCGAGCATCGTTTCATTCTTCGGTTCTTCTTGATTTCCAGGCCTTGCTTCATTATCTTCCTTAGATCTCGGAAGATTGACTACTTTCCTCAGGGAAGCATCTTTGTCAAAGGTGACATCGTGGCATATATCCACTTTCCTTTGACCAGGAACATAGATTCTATAGGCCTTCAAAGTTTCATTGTAGCCCACAAACATTGTGGTCTCCCTCTTGATGCCAGCTTGCCTGCCAGCACTTCCACCAAGGCTTTGAAGGTACGGAACCACATGAAAGCCTCATCCTTATTCTTTAAGAAGTATATCCAGGTTTTGAGAGAGAAGTCATCTAGGAACGTCATATAATAAGAACATCCCCCCAAGGATTTCACGGGAAGCATACCAGATAGATCAAAATGGATCAATTACAAGACATCAGATGTCTTTGTGACACTTGAGGGGAAAGGTCCCCTTGTATACTTTCCTTCGGCATAGCCTTTACATACACCTTCATGATTATTTGAAAACTCAGGCATCCTTGTGACCAACTTCCTTACTTCGGAAAGGGCCTTGTAGTGAAGGTGTCCAAACCTTCGGTGCCATATTTCAGTTTGTCGGATAGTATCACATGTCATCGCTCCTAGTGGACTTCCTCCAACCTGGTAGAGTGTATCAACTCTAAACCCAATCATGATAGCTTCATTGAAGCTCTTCTTCCACATGTGTACCTTTCCATAAGTGAATGCCACATTGAAACCTTTGTCTTCCATGGCCAATATAGACACAAGGTTCTTCTTCAAATTAGGTACATAGAGTACATTTTACAAGCGAAGGACTTGACCTTGAGACAAGTGGAGGATCACAGTCCCTATCCCTTTCACGGGATATGTGGCATTATCTCCAAGGATAATTTTCAGATTAGTATCCTTCTCAACCGCATCAGAGAGTTCTTCCTTGAACCCAGTGATGTGCCTTGAGGCACCACTATCTATCAACCAAACATCCATAGTGTCGGGTGGAGATGCAACAGAGAGGGCAGATACAAGAATGTATTCATTCCTTTTATCAACAATATTTGATTCCTCATACCTGGAGTTTCTTGACCTTTTTAAAGTATGATAATTTTCGTCGGAGGGAGCCTTCCTATTTCCCTTGAACCTGTTGTTCCTTTCATTCCTTCGGTTATTTTTGTTGTCATCACCACCAGGAGAATCCTTCTTGAAAGGACATTCTCTAGCATAGTGACCTGCCCTATGACAAGTGAAACACTTGCGCTTCTTTCCTTGGGCCCCTGGTTTTCCTTTGTTCTTTGGACCACCAAATTTCTTCTTTCTATAATGAGCAACGTAGGCAACATTTCCTTCATTTCCATACTCCTTCATTCTTGTCTCTTATTGAACGCATCTTGACAGTACTTCTTCAAAGTCAGGTATCACATTATTATTTAGAATGGTAGTGTTGAACACATGCCATTCGGATGGGAGCCCTCCAAGTGCGGTGAGTACCATTTATTGATAAGATATTGTCTCCCCAATAGCCAGCAGATTGTTCCTGATCTCGGTCAATTTTAGAAAGTATGATTGAACGGGCTCATCCCTGCCTTTCTTCAGATTCTTCAATTGATTCTTGAAGAATAGTACTTGATTTGAATTTTTGGCCTTGAACATGAGGACCAACTTATCATACATCACTTTGGATGTGCCTAGCTCAAATATGTAGGCCACCAGACTCTTATGAATGGATTCCATGATCATCAGCTTTGCTTTGATCTACCCCTTCTTATACTTTGTTTTGGCAGCAGTAGTAGCAGTGGATGGAGGTTCTTGGATTTTACCCTGCACATAGTCCATGACATATTGGTCTTCCAATTTAAGATCCAATATCATCTTCCAAGAACGGAATTCATCCTTCCCAGTTAATTTGTCATCCTCCTTGAAGCCATAGTTTGTGGAACCCATTTTCTTCTTCGGTGATTGCTAAATAGGGCTTGTCTTCACCTCAGCTTCAATACCATGTAAATTTATGTAGATGTTCTATGCTTGATGCAACTTTACTTTTCACTACAATAATCACATAACCAATCAAGTAAAATGCTGATAGAACGTACCAATGGATCTACAGAATACAAAACAAAAACAGAAAAATGTGGTGGTGTGTTACGAAGGTCAATAGGATGCTTCAACCAGAAAAGTCTCCTTGGTCAGCCAACCCAGCATGTGTCACAATATCCCTCAAAACAGCCACACGGTCAACTCAAAGTCAACCCCAGAAAATTCAACGCTGCCCAGAAAAGTCAACGCAGAACAACAACATGTAAAAGTCAATGCAGCTCAGTCTTCCGTCAACCTTTGACCTCGGTTCTTGTGCCAAAATGTACGGCCTTCCAAAATCAAAGTCTCCACTAAAAATAAGCTCCTTTGGACCATGCATTGACCAAAGTCAACGCTGGTCAAACTTGCGTGGAAACCCTAGCTACAACAGATTTCTCTTCATCCTTCTTTCCCACGTGTGAACCGAAACTACCTCTAAGGAGCTTGAACTAATCATAAGAGGAGAGATGATGTGTGAGGATGAGTTGAGTGAAATTTCCTCCAACATTGACTCTATCTATATCAATCACTGAGGGTGTGTGACACATTTGCTGGGGGTGTAAACCCTTAAGGCCAACCTGCACATATTTTGAAAGTATTAAAAATAAATTCAAAATAATTTTTTTTCTCATCGGATCAAGATGATCTTTAGATCAATATTGCACCTCTTCGAAAGAGGAACCCAATAAAAATATTGGTGTCTTCATATGAGCATCACAACATGGAGTTTGGATCTAGTTTTCCAATTTTAATAAACCATTACCTTTGAGAGGGATTCAGGTAAATCATTTTTGTTGAAAGATGTTATGCATGTTCCAGGTCTGAAGAAGAACTTGGTCTCAATCGCGATGTTGGAGGACAGAGGTTATGACGTTGTTTTCAGTGAGGGAAAATATTTTCTGCGACATAAAACAACGGGTCAAACCAAGAAAAGAAAGATTCAAGTTAAGAATATCTACAAGCTGGAGGTAGATGGCTACGCTGCAATGATGGGAAAAGCAGAAGAAGTGGTGAGCTGGGATGAGGGAAAATTATGGCATATGAGATTGGGCCATCTTCATCATGGCACCTTGAAGATTTTGCAGCAGATTTTTACTGGACTTCCAAAGGGTACTCTTGCGCAGTCAGATCAGTGCAAGGGATGTACGATGGGTAAGTTTTTGAAGACCACCTTTCATTAGAAGGAGAATCGTGCTTCAGTGATCCTGGAGAGAATTCACATAGACATGTGTGGACCTTTCTCGGTTACTTCAACAACAAAACATAGGTATTATGTTATATTTGTTGATGACTATTCTTGTAGATGTTGGATGTTCTTCATGTAGAAGAAGAGAGAAACATTCTCAAAGTTGTGTGAGTTTAAAGCATTGGTGGAGAAGGAGTCAGGGAAGCAAGTGAAGTTTTTGAGGAGTGATAATGGTGGTTAATATATCTCGAAAAAATTCAAAATATTCTGTAGCAAAGAAGGAATTCGAAGAGAACTCCTAGCGCCTCATAACCCACAGTAGAATGGGGTCATGGAGAGGAATAATAGAACAATCGTGGATGTTTCACGAGCTATGCTGCATGACCGGGGCCTACCAATGCACTTGTGGGTGGAAGAATGCAACACTACGGTTTATGTGAAAAACCATTGTCCTCGTAGAGTACTTCGCATGAGTACACCTGAAGAAGATTTTACTGGTAAGAAGCCTGATATTTCTCATCTGAAGATTTTTGGCTCATCTGTTTACATTCATGTGACAAAGGACGCCAGGAAGAATTTGGAGCCGACTACGGAAGTTGGGATATTTGTGGGGTACACAGAAACACCCCATAATTATCGTGTTTATTTTCCAAACAGTAGGATGACTGTGGTGCGACGGGACATAAAATTCAATGAGGATAAATCCATGAATTTGTCGCTTGAGAGGGAGCTACACTTGCATGCAGAGGAGGAACTTCTTGTTCCCAAAGATGAGCCTCAAGATGTGGATCATCCATAGGAGGAGGATCATGGAGTGGAGGAGTCCACTCAGGAAAATCCAAACATCAGAACAGGAAGAAGGCGTACCATAGAAGCTGAGAGGCTGAATCTTGATGCACCACATAATGTAGGATTCCCTACATCACAGCGCAGACAGAGACAGCCACCTGGCCAATTCACTGGATACATGGCTCTCATGAGCAAGTGTATCGTGACAGAGCCATCTTCCTTTGAGGAAGCAGCGCAGGAACTCAGATGGGTAGATGCCATGGTGGAGGAGTATGACTCCATTGTCAGAAACAATGCTTGGGAGATTGTTCCAAGGCCGGTTGGTAAATCAATGGTAGGTTCAAGATGGATCTACAAGGTAAAGCAAGCTGCTGATGGGAGATTCGAGAAGTATAAGGCAAGATTTTTTTCCTGGGGCTTCTCACAGATCGAGGGGATTTATTATGAAGAAACCTTTGCACCTATCGCACGGTATTATTCCATAAGGACCATCCTTTCTCTCTCAGCGCAGATGGGTTGGCACATTCATCAGATGGATGTGAATATTGTGTTCCTTAATGGGGTCATTGAGGAAGAAGTGTGCATTGAGAAGCCTGAAGGATTTGAGATCTTCGTCAGCGATTCACATGTGTGCAGACTCAAAAGAACATTGTATGGGCTGAAGCAAGTACCTTGTGCTTGGTACACATGGATCGACAGCTGTTTCATTGGACTTGGCTTCACCAAGAGTGAGGCGGGTGAAAACCTATACCAAATTGTGGTGGAGGGTAAGCTTTTAATCATTGTTCTTTATGTTGATGATTTAATACTAACGGGTGATGAGCATTTGATACACTCATGCAAGGAAGACCTTGCAAAGGAGTTTGAGATGAAGGATTTGGACCTCCTTCATTATTTCCTTGGATTGGAAACATGGCAGCGAGAAGGTGAACTATTTTTGTCTCAAGGCAAGTATGCTCGGAAGATACTTGGTAAGTTTCACATGTAGGACTGCAAGCCCATGGATACTCCTCTTCCAGGAAATTGGAGGAAAGAGGATGCTACATCGGTAGAGGTAGTGGATTCTACTGTTTATCGACAGTTGGTGGGTTCACTCATGTATTTAGTTAATACAAGACCAGACATATGCTATGCGGTGAACCAGCTTAGTCAAGCGATGGTTAAGCCTACCAAGCTCTTTTGGAAGGCAGGAAAACATGTCCTGAGATATCTCATGGGCACATCTGAGTATGGTTTATGGTATAGACAGACAAATGAGGTGAACTTGCATGGCTTCACAGATGCAGATTGGGCAGGCAACCCAACAGATAGAAAGAGCACATCAGGAGGGGTTTTTAGTATCAGATCTACAGTAGTTTCTTGGTACAGCAGGAAACAAAGATTCGTGGCACTCAGTTCAGCGGAAGAAGAATACATGGCAGCAATTCAAGTTGCATGTGAGGCTATCTACATGAGGAAGATCCTGGTCGGTTTGTTCGTTTCTCATTTAGATCCTACAGTGATACATTGTGATAATCAGAGTTGCATTAAACTCTCTATTAATCCTGTGTTTCATGATAGATATAAGCATATATATATATATATATATCTGGTATCATCATATCATATATTGTGTGCAGCAGAAGATCATGTTGCTTCAGTACATTCCTACGGAAGATCAGGATGCAGTTATTCTGACGAAGGCGCTCACCGGGAGAAAATTCGAATACCATAGAGGCATGATCGGGGTGACGGATCATCCCTATCTTGTTGAGAGGGAGTGTTGAGATTGAAAAAGATGATGAGCTTAGTGAAAATTAAGCACCTTCACTAAGTGGGGCCCGCAAGCTATTTTTAGGTGTATGTCTATTTTTAGACATGGTGAGCATATTCTATAAGTTGCAGGATGTTATTTGTAGATGGTTGATCAAGTTGGAAAAATAGATGAAATTCTATTTTTAGAAGATTGGGCGAAGTCTATCTATAGATTGCTAATCTAAAAATAGATGCATGTCGATTATTATTAACCCTTAATAATAACCCGACAATAAATATCAACTTATTCTCTTGGAGCACTTTATTTCAGTGAACAGATTTGGAAAATCAGTGGGTTGAAGGAATTACACAATTCCTAGGGTGGTTGGTGACTCATGCATGGAGGAATCAGTTAGAACTGAAGTGGCAGAGTTGTGACAGAGTTGGAAGAGTAGTTATGAGAGTTGTTATTTAGTTTAACTTAGTTGAGTGAGTTAAACTCGGTTGTGCTAGTTGTATCTGTTGAGATTGCAACAAGATTATGAGCTTAGTGGAAAGAAGTCGCTTTCACTAAGTGGGCCCGCAGGATATTTTTGGCGCAAAGTCTATTTTTAGACATATGGATCATGTTCTATGAGTTGCAGGATGCTATTTGTGGATGGTTGGTCAAGTCAGGAAAAATAGATGGACTTATATTTTTAGACATACTGGGCGGAATCTATTTTTAGATTGCCAGTCTAAAAATAGATATGTCGAATATTATTAGCTCTTAATAATATTTAGACTCTAAACATTATCTTATTCTCTTGGAGCACTTCATTTAAGTGCACAGATGTGACACAGGAGTTGATAGAAGGAATTATGCTATTCCTGAGGGTTAAGGTGAGCCACAAGGAGACTTCGCTTAGAACTCGTACGAGTTTGGTGGAGTTGATTGAGGAAGTTAGTGGAGTTGTATTCGTTTTTAACTCATTAAACAAGAAAAGCTAGTTGCAGACTGAACAGAACTTAATACTGGATAAATATGAGAGTAAAGGAATTATTAATTAATTCACTAATTATTAACTCATAAATCAACTAAAGAATACATCAGCTAACTTCAATGCATGGACAAGCCAAAGGAGACCAAAGAAGAGGTAGGTGAAAGAGCAAAGCAGACTATCAGTTGTGACCATACCGGTGCATGAGTTTGCACCACACATTGATGGAGATGCCAATGAGGATTTCGTAGTACATACCAGATGGATTTTAACTCAGGATGAGAAATTATTCATCTTGGATTGCGCAGTAGAGGCAGGCTAACAAGTGGAGCAGATTGGAGCATGTGTTTTGTATGATCTGAGCTTGTGTAGTGTGTAACAATTGGAGATTGTACTTAGAGCTTGTGAGGAGTTTGTAAAATGATTGTTACATGATCTCTATCATTATAATATATAGATAGTTGGGGGTTTTCATCTTTAAGCTTTCCCATAAATACTGTGTTTATATGTGTGATTGTTTATGGTTTTAATGTGCGCATGCGATTGTTTATATTTCCGCAATTAATGATCAATAGTAGAAGAGGTTATGTATTATTCATGAAGCTCAAATAGTGTATGATCAGAATAATATCGGTGAATAATTTAACAGCTATTCAAATTTCTACATGGTATTAGCGCAATATTGATCATTGGAGCAACTGCAAGACATTGAAGTAATGAGTTCAGGCCGGGTGGAATTAACTTAAGTAAGCTGGTGTCAAAGTTGAGATGTCTTTCAACGGATTACGATTGGAGTATGCCCTCGAGGGAAGCTCGAATTATATTGCATGGAAGGACAGGATGGAGATGGTGCTAGATGAAAATGGGTTGAAGGAGTTCATAGATGCTGAAGTCCCAAAGCCTACTTCTACTGATGCTGCCGTACTTGACGCATGGCAAAAGAAGACAGCAAAGTGTCGAAGGATTCTATTGGAGGGTGTGAAGGATCACATAGTATCCCGCCTTCATGGTAAGGCTTCTCCATTCTTGATGTGGAAATCCTTGACAGATTTATTCCAAAGCAAGAGTGACCAAAGGAAGTTGGCGCTCAAGGATAGACTCAGAAACATAAAGATGGAGAAAGGCGACAGTATGCCCAAGTACCTCACGAAGTTCATCCAATGCAGGGATGAGCTGGGAAGTGTGGGGGTGACTGTTGATGATGAGGACTTGGTGAGCTTGGCTCTCCTAGGGCTTCTGAAGAGTTGGCACTCCTATCAGGACTCTGTCAATGGTCGGGAGAAATTGCCAAGATGGGAGCGACTTTGGTCGGATCTTGTGCAAGAGGAGATAAGGCGAAGTACCAGGGATGGATCTTCATCAAAGAACTTTGATGAATAGAATTTTGCTTTGGTTGCAAAAGCAAAGAAGGGGAAGAGCAAGAAAGCTTCTCAATCAGGTGCGAAAGGCAAGAATCAGGACATGTCCAAGGTGAAGTGCTTTCACTGTCACCAACACGGACATTATGCCACTAATTGTCCACAGAAGAAGAAAAATAAGCAGGTTTCTAGAACTGCAGCTGGAGAGGCCTTAGCCTCACAGTTTGAGCTGGATTTTTCACTGATCGCATGCTTGGTCTCAAGTATGACGGGATCAGTGTGGTTTCTTGACAGTGGTGCGTCTTTTCACATGACAGGAGATCAAGATTTTTTTACTGATCTGGATGAGAAATATCTTGGAGTGCACATCGAGATGGGCGATGATGGTAGATACAGTGCAACCGGTATCGGTACCATTTCCTTTGAGAGGAAGTGATGCATGTTCCAGGATTGAAGAAGAATCTTATCTCTGTGGCGATGTTAGAAGACAAGGGATATGATGTTGTCTTTAGCGAGGGAAAGGCTTTCCTGCGCAGTAAGGAAATTGGTGAGACCCGGAGGATAGGGGTTCGAGTTAAGAAACTTTATCAATTGCAGGTAGATGGCTGTGCAGCAATGGCAGGCAAGGCAGAAGGAGTGGTGAGCCGGGATTATGGCGAGTTGTGGCACCGGAGATTGGGCCACCTTCACCATGGAGCTTTGAAGATACTACAGCAGATTTCTACTGGGCTTCCTAAAGGCACTCTTGCGCAGTCAGTTCAGTGCAAGGGGTGTACCTTGGGAAAATTTGTGAAAGCCACCTTTCACGAGAAGGATAGTCACGCCACGATGATCCTTGAGAGAATTCACACATACGTGTGTGGACCTTTCTCAGCAGCTTCGACAGCAAAGCACAGGTATTATGTGATATTTGTTGATGATTTTTCTCGTAAGTGTTGGATCTTATTGATGCAGAAGAAGAGCGAGACATACTCAAAGTTCTGTGAGTTCAAGGCACTGGTTGAGAAATAATTGGGGAAGCAGGTGAAGGCTCTTAGGAGCGAAAATGGTGGTGAATTCATCTCTGGAAAATTCAAGGACTTTTGCAACGCATAAGGAATTCGAAGAGAGCTCATAGCACCTCATAACCCATAGCAGAACGGGGTTGCTGAGCGAAAGAAAAGAACGATCGTGGGTGTTGCACGGGCGATGTTGCATGATCAGGGCCTACCCATACACTTGTGGGCGGAGGCATGCAATACTGTAGTATATGTGCAGAACCGTTGTCCTCACAAGATACTTGGCATGAGTACACCCGAGGAAAGGTCAAGAAGCATGATATTTCCCATTTGAGGATTTTTGGTTCACCTGTTTACATTCATGTGACAAAGGATGCCAGGAAGAAGCTGGAGCCGACTGCGGAGGTTGGGATATTTGTGGGGTACACTGATATGCCCCATAACTATCGTGTGTATTTTCCAGACAGTCGCAAGACTATTGTGCGACGGGATATCAAATTTCAGGAGGATAAAGCCATGAAGTGTTTTCTTGAGAGGGAGCCACACTTACATTCATATGA
Organism: Pinus albicaulis; assembly: GCA_034641835.2. NCBI lineage: Eukaryota > Viridiplantae > Streptophyta > Pinopsida > Pinales > Pinaceae > Pinus > Pinus albicaulis. The sequence goes on from CM076583.1 coordinate 932,298,057, forward strand.
GGAGCTATTAGTTCCTAAGGATGAGTCTCAGGATGTGGATCAGCCACAAGATAAGGTTCATGGAGTGGAAGATACCACTCATGCAGCGCCAACCATCAGAGGGCGGAAGCGCACTACAGAGGCTGAGCGGCTGGCTCAAGATGCAGAGAAGGTTGTAGGAGCACCTACATCACAGCACAGACAGAGACATTCACCTGACCGGTAGACTGGATACATGGCTCTTGTGAGCAAGTGTATCGTGATAGAGCCATCCTCTTTCGAGGAAGCTGTGGAGGATCCCGCATGGGTGGATGCCATGGTGGAAGAGTATGATTCGATTGTCAGAAACAGTGCATGGGAGATTGTCCCGAGGCCGGAGGGGAAATCAGTGGTGGGTTTGAGATGGATCTACAAAGTGAAGCAGGCAGCTGACGGGAGTGTGGAGAAGTACAAGGCAAGGTTTTTTGCCCGAGGCTTTTCACAGATTGAGGGGATCGATTATGAGGAAAACTTCGCACCTGTTGCAAGGTATTCTTCCATACGGATGATTCTTGCTCTCTCAGTGCAGATGGGGTGGCACATTCATAAGATGGATGTGAATATTGTGTTCCTCAACGGAGTCATTGAGGAGGAGGTGTACATAGAGTAGCCCGAAGGTTTCGAGATCTTCAGCAGCGAGTCGCATGTGTGCAGGCTCAAGAGAGCGTTGTATGGGTTGAAACAAGCACCTCATGCTTGGTACACACGGATAGACAGTTATTTCACCAGACTTGGATTCTTCAAGAGTGAGGCGGATCCTAACCTATACCAGATTGTGGTGGAGGGTAAGTTGTTGATCATTTTACTTTATGTAGATGATTTGATTTTGACGGAGTGATAGTGATACTTTCATGCAAGGAGGATCTTGCTAGAGAGTTTGAGATGAAGGACTTGGGCCTCCTTCATTATTTCCTGGGATTAAAAATTTGGCAGCGCAGTGATGGACTGTTTGTTTCTCAGGGTTAGTATGCCCGGGAGATACTGGAGAAGTTCAACATGCATGGCTGCAAGCTTGTTGATACTCCTCTTCCTGGAGGTTGGAGGAAAGAGCATGCTACTTCAGCGGAGGTAGTGGATGCCACTGTTTATCGACAGTTGGTGGGGTTGCTTATGTATCTGGTCAATACACAACCCGATATATGCTATGTTGTTAACGATCTTTCACAAGCTATGGTTAAGCCAACCAAGCTCTTCTGGAAGGCAGGAAAGCATGTATTGCATTATCTTAGAGGCACATCAGGATATGGATTGTGAGTACGGAACGGTCGGATGTTCGAGGTGAAGCTATGTGGCTTCACGGATGCGGATGGGGGGGGAGCCCAATGGACGAAGAGAACATATGGAAGGGATTTCGAGTATCGGGTCGACAGCGGTTCTTGGTACGGCGGGGAAGCGGTAGTGGGAACTCGGTTCCCGGCGAGAGGCCTAGTATATGGCAGCAATTTTGGCTGCATGCGAGGCTATATGGATGAGGAAGATCCTAGTCGGGTTGTTTGGTTCACACTTAGATCCTACTGTGATATATTGTGATAATCAGAGTTGCATTAAACTCTCGGTTAATCTAGTATTTCATGATAGATCTAAAAATATTGACATCCGGTACCATCATATCAGAGATTTTGTGCAACGGAAGATCATGTTACTTTCTTACATTCCTACGGAGGATCAGGATGCTGATATCTTGACGAAGGCGCTCACAAGGAGCAAATTCGAATACCATAGAGGTAGGATCGGGGTGGCAGATAATCCCTATCTTTTTGAGAGGGAGTGTTGAGATTGCAACAAGATGATGAGCTTAGTGAAAAGAAGTCGCCTTCACTAAGTGGGCCCGCAGGCTATTTTTGGTGCAAAGTCTATTTTTAGACTATGTATATTTTTATACATATGGATCATGTTCTATGAGTTGCAGGATGCTATTTTTGGATGGTTGGTCAAGTTGGAAAAAATATATGGACTTCTATTTTTAGACATACTAGGCGGAATCTATTTTTAGATTTCCAATCTAAAAATAGATATGTCGAATATTATTAGCTCTTAATAATATTTGGACTCTAAACATTATCTTATACTCTTGGAGCACTTCAGTTAAGTGCACAGATGTGGCACATGCAGCTGACAGAAGGAATTACGCTATTCCTAAGGGTCAAGTGGAGCTATTGCATGGAGACTTCAGTTAGAACTCATGTGAGAGAGTTTGGTGGAGTTGATTGAGGAAGTTAATGGAGTTTTGTTCAGTTTAACTGAGTTAAACATAGTTGAACTAGTTGTATCTAGTCTAACTGATTGATACACTAGTGAGAGTGGTGTGAATTAATTATTAATTAATTCACTAATTATAAACTCATTAATCAGCTAAATAATACATCAGTTAACTTCAGTGCATGGACAGTTTCAGTGGGACGGTGAAGAGGTAGGTGAAAGAAGCCGGTGTGACTATCGGTTGTGACTATCTTGGTGCATGAGTTTGCACCACATTGATGTTATTGATGGGATGCCAATGAGGATTGCGTGATGCATACCGGAGGGATTTCAAACTCAGATTGGGCCATTATTCATCTTGGATTGCGCAGTAGAGGCAGGCTAACAGGTGGAGCAGATTGGAGCATGTGTTTTGTTAGATCTGAGCTTGTGTAGTGTGTAACAATTGGAGATTGTACTGAGAGCTTGTGACGAATTTGTACAATTATTGTTACATGATCTCTATCATTATAATATACAGATAGTTGGGGGTTTTCAACTTTAAGCTTTCCCATAAATACTGTGTTTATATGTGTGATTGTTTATGGTTTTAATGTGCACATGCGATTGTTTATATTTCCTTAAATTGATGATCAATAGTAGAAGAGGTTATGTATTATGCATGAAGCTCAAATAGTGTGTGATCAGGATAATCTCGGTGACTAATTTAACAGTTATTCAAATTTCTACAGTATCTAGTTCTAACTCGAGATACACTAGTGAGAGTTTAGTGAATTAATTATTTAATTAATTCACAACTAGAGACTCACTTGAAACTGAACAAATACAACAGTTAACTACTTGCATGTAAATTCCAGTGGAGACCTAGTGGAGAGATAGGTGAAAGGGTGAGATGGACTATCTTTTGTGACTATAGTGATGCATTCAATGCATCTGACACACATTGGAGATGCCAATGAGGATTGCTCAGTCAAGGCAAGGTCTATTCGAATTCATTCAGAGGTCTTCTTTAGCAGGGATTGCGCAGTGGAGGCAGGCTGTCAGGAGGCAAGAAATTGGTGCATAGATATGCAAATTTCTACATGACAGTGTGTAATTTTTGTTGATTGTACTGAGAGCTTGATGTAATAATATTTGTATGATATTATTACATGGTCCATTGATATACATAATATATGATAGTTGGGGTTTTTAGCTTTAAGCTTTCCCGTTAAACAATTGTGTTTATGTGCGATTGATTTTTCCTCATATGTGTTTTGCATTTGGTGATTGAATTTCCACAAAGAATTAAATGGAAGGATTCTTTATTTAACATAAGTTAATTTGTTAGATCATGGGAGTCCGGTAATATACATACATATTGTATAATTTCTACATGGATCTTGGAATACTGCAACTGCTTCATGTAGCAGAACATGATTGTCAGTCCACTTTGTTCCTTTTGCCGGAAGTCAAGATACCTTAGCTATTATAGTTTATGATACAATTATATCTCTGCCTTTCACAATTGTATGTCCATTCTGCAAGTTCTACATGAATTATAATGCTACCTCAGTGTGTAATCCCTACAATTTTTCCAAATATGAGATCCAACTAGCATTTTGCAGTATAGCACGAACCTATTCTATAATATTGAGTATTGTGGGCTCGTTGCGGACAGATCTTCCACCCATGACTGTTGTGTCTTAGAGAGTGAATTCTACTTCTGCATCCACTACTCATGACGGAATAAGTTTATAAAAGCACAAAAACTGCATGAAAATACTTTGAATTTGTTAAAAAGTGTGCAGATGCAATTATTTGTGTTTGTCAAATCGACAAGTTGTGTAAATGCAATTACATTTGTTTGTTAAATTGGCAGGTTTCAGCAGTTTTTTATTATTAGTTCGCATGCTTTCACATCATATATACCTATGTACACCCTTTCCCTCTCCAATAAGAGAAGGGCATTCATGCCCTTAGAGCGCAGAAAAAGAGAAAGATGTTGAGGATCATTTAATGCATTTAGAATAATAATCAGAGCAACGTACAATGCGGTAGGAATCGATCAAATCATCTCAAATCATGAAGATGGTGGGGAAATTATTAAAAAAATAAAAATGGAGAAATAATGACTATGAAAAATATTTTTGCTTTGATGGAAAATTTTGACAGCACATGATATGTAAAGAGTGGTAACAGCTACTGGAATTAAGTTATCAGACATAATTAAGTGAATTCATATGTAGTTTTACCATGCATATTGGTTTTTATAAAGATAATACTAATATCATGATAACTTCTCCTTTGGGAATGGGTTAGTAAGAATGAGAGAATATAAAATGATTGGTTGTTCAACATGAAACTCCAATGCCATAAGCAGAGCCACTACTGCCAGCAGGCATCCATAGCCTCGACAGGGTTGCTTTTTAACCCAAAAATGAGCCAGAATCCTCTATTTAGTGCTTAGATAATTCATTTGATTTTACAGAAAGACCACCATGCTGGCTTGGTAACCAGATAGCCACAGTTCCATTCACTAGGATTTAACAATGTAATCAGGTCGACTAATGATGAGACCTCCTGTCCTTCAGGAATTTTTCTTTTTCTTTCACTAGAAGGTCATTGCCCTGGTGTGGTGGCCATTGTGGGAATGTTACTTGTTATCTCCTTATGATCATGGTAGGCTAGCTCATGATCAAACCCCCTATCCTCTCTAAAATATTTGCATATTATTTTCATACTTGTATATTTTTGAATCATAAATAGAGGGAGGCTTATTAACTCCTTAAGAGTGAGGGATGGTGTGAGGAATGAAAAGAAATGCCAATAAAAGTTATACACTTATTCCTAAGTCACCCTACCCTAGAAGATCAACCATTGATAGTATAAAAAGAAAAACCAGCATGGTATTAAGATAATGAATTTTCATAATATCTCTAAAGAAAAGATATCCAACAAACCATTACATGGTTTTAGATCATATCAATGTATGGAAATAAAGATACCCATCAAAGGTAAAAAAAATCATAATTGTTATTAATATCACTGTTTTTCTCCTTTTTAGATGCTCATTCCCCATTCACATGATCATTTTCATGATAAACTGCATAAAAAATGGCTATATGGACATCAAATTGGAAAAAAATTCATTTAGACATCTATTTATTACAAAAATCATGGTTGTTCAGGTGATTGAACAACAGCTGTTCAATCATTTGAACAACAAAAACACACGGAATAAAATCCGATGTTCATTTGAACGAACAACAGTTGTTCAGTCGATTTAAAAGCAATTGTTCAATCGTTTGAACAAAAAAAACACACAAAATAAAATTTGTTCTTCATTTGACCGAACAACGACTGTCCAGTCGATTGAACATCAGTTGTTCAATCGTTTGAACAACAAAAACACACAAAATAAAATATGATGTTCATTTGACCGAACAACAATTGTTCAGTCGATTGAACAACAACTGTTCAATCATTTGAACAAAAAAAACACATGAAAATAAAATCTGATGTTCATTTGACCAAACAAAAGTTGTTCAGTCGATTGAACAACAAAAACACACAAAATAAAATCTGTTGTTCATTTGACCGAACAATGGTTGTTTAGTTAATTGAACAACAGTTGTTCAATCGTTTGAACAACAAAAAAACACAAAAATAAAATCTGTTGTTCATATGACCGAACAACGGCTGTTCAGTTGATTGAACAACAATTGTTCAATCGTTTGAACAGAAAAACACGCAAAAATTAAAATATGTTGTTCATTTGACTCAAAGTGGTTGTTCAGTTAATTGAATAACAACTGTTCAATTGTTTGAATAGAAAAACACGCAAAAAAAGAAAATATGCTATTCATTTAACCGAACAACGATTGTTCAGCCGATTGAACAGCAGTTGTTCAATCGTTTGAACAATAAAACAAGAAAAAAATAAAAACATTAGTTGTTCAATTGATTGAACAACAAAACTCACTAAAGGATAAATCAGAATCAAATGAAAAACGATATATACATATTTACAAAACTGAAAAGAACGGATTTTTATGAAGGTAAAGCTATCGGGCCATTACTCCCTGCAGCTAAAATTTTCATGGCAAGGTCATCACGTACCTATTGGAAGAAAGACTCCTTTGTGGGTGGCTTATGATAAAGACGTACCCGATGTCCGTTTACTCGGAAAGAAGAACCAAACCCATATATGGTAGTCGAAGTGAGAGTGCCATTTTTATGCACTTCTTGAATTTGGTATGGGCCAAGCTATCGTGTTTCTAAGTTACCTGAGAAGTCTTGAAATCTGGAGTCGTAGAGGAGTGCCCAGTCTCCTTCTTGGAATGTGTTTTTCTTGATTAGGTTGTCATGATACTTAGCCCATTGTTGTTGAATGATTGTGGTACATTGTAGAGAAAGTAATAGGGCTTCATCTAGTTTGTTTATCTATTGAAGTCTTTTGATTTGGGCCTTCGCCAAGTCCAATCCCACTTCTTGCGCAATTATGAGAGTCTTTATTTCAAATTCAATATGAAAAATGGGTTCCTTTTTTAATACAAATTGGTACGGAGAATATCCAATAGTATTTCGCCAAGTTGTGTGGTAAGCCCACAAGGCCTCTGGTAGTCTAGTAGCCCAGTCTCGCTGATGTGTCAAGACCATTTTAGTTAGAATTGCTTCAATGACTTTATTGGTACTTTCGACCTGCCCGTTCGCCTGTGGGTGATAGAGAGAATTGATTTGATGCGAAATATGGTGGTTCCGTAGAGTGGATGTAATCTTATGTCTTATGAATTGTGCCCCTCCGTCTGTTATCATTTCTCTAGGTAATTCATATCGCACAAAAATTTCAAAAAGAAAATTAATAACCATTTCTTCTGTGGCTATCCGCAATGCTATTATTTCGACCCATTTTGTTATGTAGTCTGTAGCAACCAGTATGTAAGATTTATGGTTTGAGGGTGGATTGAATGGACCAACAAAATCCAGTGCCCACCTTTCAAAAGGTTCTATCACCAACTACGGTTGTAGGGTAATTTCATCATATTGACCGGGGCAGCCCATTTTTTGGAAGCTACCGCAGGCTTGTACATATTTCCTAGCATCCTTAAATATAGTGGGCCAATAATAGCCCATTTGTAATACCTTTTACCTGGTTCTACAATCTGCGAAGTTTCCACCGCAAGGTTCATCGTGGCAGGCCCTTAGGATTTGTAAAATTTCATCTTCCCAGATGCATATGTGTATGTGCATATTAGCTCCTATGTGGAAGAGATACCCACCAATCCAAGAAAAGCGAGCGCTGTGTTGTACGATCAACTTCCTTTCTTTTGTTGTCACATGTCTGGGCAGTTTTTCTACTGCAATTTAATTCATCACGTCCACGTACCATGGTGCTTTCACTGCTACAACAAACAGGTGTTCATCAGGAAACTGGTCCTCTACTTCTAGTGGATTATTTACCTTTGGGACCCGAGACAGTAAATCTGCGACTGGGTTCTCCTTTCCTGGACGATCTTTAATAGTGATATCGAACTCCTGCAAAAGTAACATCCAACGAGTCACTCTCCCATTTGTAATTGGTTTGTTAGATATGTACCTAATGGCAGAATGATTAGTATACATAAATACTTGATAGCCAATTATATAATGTCTAAATTTATTTATGGCATATATGACTGCTAAGAATTCCTTTTCTGTGACCGTATAATGTATCTTAGCAGGGGTGGGATTTTTGCTGATATAATAAATAGCATAGGGATTTTTATCTTCTTCTTGACTGGGAACATCTCATATCGTTGTATCTGATGCATTTGATGAAATATGAAATGGTATTTCCCAATTGGGACCACGCAATACTAGTGTAATCGAGACTAATCTCTTTAAATATGTAAAAGAAGTGTCACACTTGTCAGACCATTTGAATTCAAAATTTCCAGTTAAATCATACAAAGGCACAGCAATTTGTGAAAAATTATTTATGAACTTACGGTAATATCCTGCATATCCAAGGAAAATATGTACCTCTATCTGAGTACAGGGTGTGGATATAAATATAATTACCTCTATCTTTTCCGGATCTACCTGTATTCCAGCCGCAGAGATGTAGTGTCCTAGGATCATGCCTTCCATCATCATCATGTGACACTTTTCATTACTAAAACATAACATGGTGGTGATACATCGTTCCAACACTTTTTCCAATGTTTGCAGTGCTTGTTCAAAATCATCCCCATATGGGGTGAAGTCATCCATATAAACTTCAATACCTTCATTTATAAGATCAGCGAAAATGTTGAGTATAGCCCTCTGGAATGTGGTTGGGGCGTTACATAAGCCAAAGGGTAACACTCTGTAAGGAAATTTACCCCATGGGTAGGTGGACGTGGTTTTTTCCTGGTCTTCAGGGGCAATTTTAATTTGATTATATCCACTGAAACCATAGAGAAATGAGAAGAATCGTTTCCCTGCCAATGTATCAAATACTTGATCAATGAATGGAAGAGGGAAGTGGTCATTCTATGTGGATTTATTCAATTCAATTCCCTGTAATCCACACAGATTCGCCACTTCCCATTCTTCTTAGGGACAAATACCAGCGGAGAGACCCATTTACTATCCGAAATAGGATAAATGAAGTTCACATATAACAACTTCTGTAATTCCTCCTTCACAATATCTTTGAGGTGTGGATTCAATATTTGTTGAGGTTGCATGATGGGACCAATATCTTTTTCGGTGTAAATATGATGGGTACACAGTTGGGGATCTATGCCCTTCATGTCCGAATAATCCCAAGCAAAGGCTCCTTTGTATTTTTGTAAAACTTTAATGAGATTATGTTGTTGGTCATCATCTAGATTATCATTGATGTTTAAAATTTTGTCTGGTTCAATTTCGATAGGTTTTCTACTATGAAAAAAGGTTGTAGATATGTGTTGGTCATCGTTATCCTTCAAAGGTTCTTCATCTGCCTCATTATTCGGGATTTCTTTCAACATTTGGCATTTTTCATTTTCTGCAGTAGCTGGTTGATTAATAAAATTACTGATTATGTCATCTTCAGTCTGATTTTTGAAATCAAGTGCTTCAGTTACTGTGAGTGGTGAACGCATGTTTTCTTCCATGTATGCTGGTGGGTGTTTGTGAATTTTTACAATGGGAAGACTTGGTTTAGCTGGAAAATATAGAACAAGTTTTTTTACAGCCTCCCCTTTAGCAATATTCAGGTTGCCTATACGACAGCCTATGTAAGCCTCGGTTGTGGCCAACCAAGGTCGACCCAAAATCAAGGGATGTCTGTACAGTTGGCTTTTTGGATTTATGACTAGAAAATATACCGGGTACTCCCATGAATCAATAGAAACCATGATGTCTTGAAAATTTCCTTCTGGTTTGACAATTGATCGAGCAGTGAGTTCCAACAAGGTGGAGGTTGATTCTAAAGCAGTAATGCCAAGAATTTCACAATTCTCTGCAGTCAAAATATTAATGGTTGTGCCTAGGTCGACTAGTGTGTTTGGGAAAGAGTGGCCATATATTTGGACTGTGACTATAGGACTCCCAGGATATTCATACTTGATAGGTGTCTCCTTTGCCAATAATAAATCATACAAGATTCCTACGATATGGACAGTTGGCGAAATTTTTGTTTTCCTCACAGGTTTTTTTATACATAGTTCTTTAATTATCTTAGAATAGATAGGGATTTCTTGAATGGTCTGGAGGAGAGGAATTTCAATGCAAAGGTTTTTAAGTTCCCCCAAAAGATCAAAATATGGATATACAATTGGTTTAGGTATCACTAATCTTTCGGGGAATAGAGGAGAAGCACTAACAAGTTTCCCAGAGTCTCCTTGTTCACTTGTGCCTTCTTCATGTCTTACATCTGTATCGATTACTGTTGATGGATTAATTTCAGTTGGGGGTTCTTTTTTGTCTTGTTGCGGATCTGTGACTTCCCCCGGGCTAATAACGTGTCCATATCTTAGCCTAAGTTCACTCCATTCTTTTTGCTAGATTTTGAGATTTGGATTTTCAATGATTTGGATAAACTACACTGGTATATTTTTGGGTTTTAGGTTCAGTTGATCTATAAGTTGAGGGCGTATCAGAGGCTGAGAATTCTGTGGTACCGGATATGGAGCTGGAAATGTGGGTTGAGATTGAGTACCTACTCCCATAGGTGAATTGGCTATTCCTGAGGGCCGCTGCCAGTTTTGGGACCAGTTGGTGTTTTGTGAGGTAGAGGTAGGCCACTGGGATGAATATGGATTGTTCTACCAAAATTGAGGAGAGAAAGAATAATTTTTCCAACCATTTCATAGAAAGGATTGAGTTTTCCAAGGGGACATGGAGAATGGTTGAGATGGACAGGTATAAAAATGTGGTTTATTTTTCCATGCTTCCCTAGGGTTTTGTTGTTGATTAAACTACAAAGAATAAAAGAACTGAGATGGATCTTGTGACATACCTGTAGTTCGGGCTTCCACTGTCGATGTTGATTCATTAAATATACTAGTTCAACTTCCTCCTTTTCTTCTTTGAAGACTGCTTTCAGCCTTGGTAGAGACGGGCACTGTTTAGTGGTGTGGTCTTTGGTATAGATGGCGCATGTTTGGACCATGTCCAATGGGAATTCTCACTGGCTATGCTTCTTTCGACAGCGTGGGAAAAATACAACCAAGTTTTTTTCTACAAATGCTTGTTTCTGATTGGCCTGTAGGACATCCAATTGTGTCATAAGAGTACCCAAGATGTCAGTCTTGAAATCTTCCAAAATATCACTAATTTTTTTTTGTGTTATGCTGCCACCTGAAGTTCTATTATTTTTAACAGCTGAATCTTGTCATGTTGGTCTTATGCGCATGCTACCTCTAGAGCACCTGAAATACAATGAAATAATATCGTCATAACTTTCCTAATAGATGTCTCCTTTCCCCATTATATTTAATGTTTCAATCCATTCATCTTTCATTCCTTTTATCATTGTTACTTTTAGGACATCTTTAGACAATGCAATATAAGGGGACCTTTGCAAATTGTATTAGAATCGTTCAACATATTCTTCTAATGTCTCGTTATATTTTGCAGTCATGTTGAAGATTTCATCTTTTAATTCTAAGGTCCGGCAGTAATCTTGATATTTAGCAAGAAAAGAAATTTTCATTTGATCCCAATTATTAATAGTTCACCCATCGAGCCCCATAAACCAGTGCAAAGCTGCCCCTTTCAATGTGGAGGGGAAAAGTTTTAGTTTTTGAGGGTCAGTGGTGTAATCGTATCCCCTACACAAAACATCAAATTCAAATAAGAATGCATCTGAATCTTCTGAATTCAGTCCATGGAAAGTGGGGATGTTTTGTAACGGAATAGCTTTCATAGGGGCATTGGCGACCGAGTTAATAATGGGGTACTCCAATGTTGATGTTTGTCCCTGGGGTTGATTGTGTGCCATTTGATCAAATATGTGCCATTAACCTTCAAGGATTTATTGGTCTGGGAGAATAATTTGAGTTAGACTAGAAGTCAGTTTTGGAAAAGATCTTACTATACTACCATGATCTAGGATGTCGGGCGTTTCTTCATTAACCAAGATTTTGGGAGATTCAGGCTTTGGAGATTTTAAATTTGTTTCCACAACACCACTGGTTTCCCCCTCTCCTTCTTGTAAGTTGCAAGAATTTCCCTCTTGCAAAGGGTCGGGATTTATATGTTCTATTATTTGAAAGCTATGTTCTGACTCCTTCATTTCACTATGGATCTCGACGTAAGCTACAGATGGTGAGCCTGTTGCTTGAGGGACTATAGGAGGACTTTTTTAGAAAATGATTTTGGGTCCTACAGATGCCCAAGATTCAGATTTCCTTATGATTTTGTCTATGAATTTTGTTTTTCCAAGGGTCACCGGTCCCTTGGGTTTCGTGGATTTAGATGGAGGGTTCAGATTTGTTTCTATCTTTTTCTTCTAGTCATTCATAAAAAACACTACTTCTATTCAACCTCTATATTTTTGCTAAAAAGTGAGACAATGGGAAAGTGTTTTGCTTACGAGTAACGCAAGGTAATCTGTTTTTAATACCCAATTATTCTTTAGAAAAAGAAAAAAAAACATCACTTGTAAACACTCTCCCCGACAACGATGCCAAAATGTTGGCTCCCTAAGATGTCTATTTAAAACAATCCTAATGCCTACATTAATTTTCAACCCAAGGTATGTATTTTTATTTCAAGAGTGTTCAACATAGTTTATGCAAGTGAAATTTAGAGGTTATTAAATCAAAATTGTTGCAAAAGAAAAATCTAATTCTTTAAGTTCAATCAAATTAATCAAATCAATCATTCAATAACTTCAACCAATTAACTCAACTTAATTCAAATCTGTTCTATGAAAGCAAATGGAAATACTAGCTTAAAGTAATTCACATTGAACCAGAATTACGGACTAACATATACATCAATTCATTAACATCTACAGCAATCTATCAGTCAAACAGGGAATACTACAGTAACTGAACAACAAGTAACATAGTCACGTTCTACAATGGAAATTCTCGATGACTAATTAGCTAACATACTCACTCTGAATTAACAACAATCTAATTATTCAAATAACTTGTGAGAAATAACATTCATGAAGTAAATGAAAGCAATTAAGACTTTAATTCAATATGATGCAAACCACTCGATGCTGATGAAATTCGAATCAACTATGAATTCTATAAAACACATAAATGATTAATTACAAAATAGGGAAATGAAACTATAACACAAGACAATAGTAGAACTCCAAGCGACTGGGCCCACGATCTCCAAAAGTCTTTGTCAAATGATTTTCAGAATACGATTATGAAAAATCCAATATCTCTTTCATTAAATTTAACAGTCAGGGTACAACATCATTGAGCGTGAAGGCCTCTTTTTCAAAAGGAATGTAAATAAAATATAATTACAGCAAATGGATAATCAACTCGCATTCTATTCCATCTATTGATCTTTTATATCTTTACATAGAAACAAAACAAATAAAGGTGAATCCTCAGGATCAAGAGATCCTGAGGATTTCGCAGTTGTCTAACAGTCTGTGCTATCGAATTAGTGAAGCACTCCTTGATTTTTGTTGGCCTATATAAACAGAAACGAGATCATTTTCCTTTTTATGTCCGATGTTGTTCAATCTTTTGGACAACGGTTAATCAGTTTGGATTTCCTGCACCTAAAAACAGCGGAAGTTAGCCTTTTTCCTTCATAATTACATAATTTATTGGTAATTTAGTTTTTCCCTTTATTTATAATGAATTCTCCTAGATTTACTCCCGAAATGAAGGTAAACACATGAAATTTAATAATAAATCAAGTTAATCATGAGGGTAAAACATACCTTTTTCGTGACCCAACATCCTTTCCAACTCGTTTACTGTTTGGAAGCTGTTTTTCCAATTAAATGTGAAATTCCATCATTAAAACTAGCCATTGAGTTATTACCAGGTACCTTTGTAAAATAAGGTCATTTTTTATACTTAACACTATTATATGAAACTCGTTGCAACGCTGCACTACCCAGCAAGGCTCATAAAAAATGTGTTAAGGCTCAATATGATTGAAACGTTAATCCTCACATATATTCAGAAGGTGACCTAGTCTTAGTCTATGAACAAGCACATGAAAATTTATGCGCTGGTAACTTAGAACCTATGTGGCATGTCCCTTACATTATTAAACGTGTACTAGCTAAAGGGGCCTATGAATTAGTTGATTATGATGGTGTCTCTTTAGGAGATCCCAAAAATGGTCCCTATCTGAAGAAATATTATGCGTGATTTATCCTGTGGAGATATTTCTTGTAGATTACTTATAATTTTTATGAGTGTGTGCCATAGATTATTTATTTTACTTACGAGTCTCTACTAATTTTCCTCTTATCCTAATTACTCTTGATCTGCATATGTCGACGTTCCCTCAAACTTACATTGGCTTTGCTGACGACGCTAGTTGTAGTACTCGAAATTTATCTTCCACATATTGGGTAATATATTCACCCACTAATGAGTTAGTTTCTATTCATGGGATATGCTTTGGTCAAACAATGAACAACATAGCAGAGTATAGTGCAGTCATTGAGCTATTATTTGATGACATTGCATTTGGAATTCAACGTTTGATTGTTAGGTTAGATTCACAACTCATTGTATTACATTTAAATGATGTCTATATAGTTAGAAGTCCATCAATGTTAAGAATTTTTTTTAAGGGTTCTTCTCTTGGAAATAAAATTTGATTATATCGAATATCAACACATTTCAAGAAATTCAAACACTTTAGCTGATGCATTGTCCAATCAAGTGTTAAATATAAATTTGCGACATTAAAGTAAATTAAAACAGTATTTCATCCATATTGAACAAGATACTCATAAAATAAAATCAGTAGTCATCATTAAGTTAATAATAGTCTATCAAGAGTGTGTCAAAAATATACATCATCCTAGGACACAGGCCTTCGAAGCCTTTATTGTTTGAATATGCTGATACAAAAAACAAAATGTAGCCCTAGAATGAATATCATCTATCCATGGTGATGATCATGGTAGCATACTGTAGCACGTGCCACACGGTGTAGCAATCGCCTCATCAACCCTGGAACCCCAACCATGTGCCTCTGGTACCAAAGAGGCAGGTCATTGGTCCTAGTCTTTGGAATATCTATGGTAAGCCTCTCCAAGTTGTGCTCCAACTTGTTTAAGGCCTCTGCTGTGTCAGGTTGTGGTGGCATAGCTGCTATAGGCTGTTCTCCTTGCCGGTTAAACCACTATAGTCCTATTGGTCGAACTGGGCCTACATCTGCATTGAAATTTTGACAATTAGCTTTGGATGATTAAGAAAAAAAAAACATCAAAATGAGACATTTTTTACATGTGTCATCCCATTGCATCCCAGCTGGGAGTGCCATGTCTACATCGCCCCTGTAATCTATCCCTGCATATGGGAAGTCCTCAATCATGAAAATTTGGCTTCTCAACCACACAAAACACTTAGATGTATATCTCACAATTGGGCCCCCATCGCCACCATGGTGACCATCAACGAAACCCACCACAACATGCATGGATATATATGTTCTATTGGATCTACCATATGTTGCTTTGGAATGAGGAGTGGAATCCTCTCTAGGGAAAACAATATATGGCACAATAACTGAAATTCTTCAGTTTACCCTCCTTAGCTCTAGTTAGTTTTCCTTTCATGTTGACAACCACTCCCTTACACCAGTTAAATATAGTGTCCTATGAAAACTCAACTGCGGTCTGCATCTGGGCCTTTGTAGCCACGTGAGGAACTGCACTACCACACATTTTTGTAACTATGAAAGTGATAATCTTCAAATCAAGCCGCTGGATAGTTTTGATATCTATCTGAGCATCTTTTAGCACTAAATTGGGAGCACAATATCGCCATAGGTAGGAGATAGTAGATTCCCCACATGGCCTCTGGCCAAACAAAGAAATATCACATCCTCTAAGGGATAATCCAGTCAGAAATTAAATATAATTAGAGTCAATAACAAGTTGGTGATCGTCGATAAAAAAACATTGTTCCTATATATCCTAGGCCCTCACTAGCCATATCATTAGCTCCACTTGAGCTTTAATCCCTAGAATGGATCAAAATTTATAGAGATCACAATATTTTAGAGCTTGCAAGGTTTCCGGACTATCCATGGCTTTCGCATCATGATTTTCATGCTCTCATTCTCTCCACTCTAACCAGGGAAAATTTTAAGAACCCCCCTAAATTTATATGTATAATAAATGGGCGAATCCGCATGATACATAGGAAAAATGGAAGGAAATTTTATTAATAATATAATATGTATATATAATTTTTTTGGAGAATCTCTCACGAGATTATATTATCTTGTAAAAACATGGCGAATCACCAGTACAAATGGCGAATCACTAGTACAAAATGGCGAATCGTTGTCTAGTGGAGTTCGGGTTGTTGGTTCCAATGAAGATATGGTAGTTGAACCAGAAGTTGAAGGAAGCAAACCACCAAGACCAAGCATGGCACATGGTGACTCGTGAGGGAAGTAGTTCTCGTGCAGTTTGGAAAACGCGTTCTAGTTCTACTAAGCGTGGTGTTGCTGCTCATGCTACTACTAGCACTGATATTGAGGTTGGAGAGGACTTTGAGGAAGCATGGAAGGTAGAAGTGGTGGAGAATTACAAAGATAACCCCATGATGGGCTTCATTTTTCCCTTTGGTATTTGGGCATGCAAGATATTCTGTCCATTGAACCAACCACTAATCGTTCAACCAACAATCAACTTGACTAAGTTGATTAGGTACGAGTCAACTTAGACTAATCTTCAAAAATATGCTTTGCACTATCCCAAATTTATCACACTAATGCTACACAACATTGAGCATTTGCACCCAACTCTCATGCATGCACACAAAATTTTCAATAACATCTATAACCCTAACCAAGTGAAAATTGATCAACAATTTACACCAAAGTTTGTTATAGTGTTGAAAGTTCATAAGAAATTTAGATCCATGATACCTTAAATAAATTTTGAGATAACATCCACAAATTCGACCACAATAGAGAAAACTTGTGATAAATTTTAAACCTACAAAAATTAGGATTCATGTTCCTAGGAACGATCATAAGAAGTAGTTGACATATAGGTCGAGTTTTGAGCCTTGACACATTGATAATGCAATGTCTTAGGTCAAAACTCACACATTGAAAATTCGTCAATGAAGAGAAGAAAATATCATTATGAGTTACACATACTCCAAACTTCCTACCAAATTCTACTTAGTTGTTTGCAACTCAGCTATACATAATCTTATAGTAAATTCAAATTCCACAAATCCTTCTTCACATAGCTAATAAATGGCCATTGGAAGAGAACCCCTTATATAATAGTAATAGTAGCAATCAATAGATTATTTCATATTGAACTTCATAGCCATATCACTCCTATGTATTGTATGATGTATTGTATCATGTTGACTGCTATAACTTGTACTTTCTCTCTTTGCTAAATTTGAAGAATAATAAGAAGATTTGATCAAAGGGTATTTCCCACATTGGAGTTTTTCCCTCGCACCCGCCAAAATATTGTGTCCTCTTGTCTTGGCTTTTCTTCTAATTATTTTCTTATGTTCTATCAACATTTACTGTCAATGTTAATGTGATTGCAAAATAGGAAATTGAATTGGGCTAAAATATTGAAGTAAATTACTCCAAGCATAGAAAATACCATCGTTAACTAAAAATTAACACATTTTTTTATTAATATGTTTCGACATTAATTACAATTCATTTTAGATCCAAAAATATAGGATCCAATCAACCCAAAATAGGAACAAAAATTATCATGACAATAGTTATCTCATGATCCTCCGGATGATCTCGAGCTCCACCTGGAAATAAAGCCATTTATTGGACACACATCACCGTTCAATCTAACAAACTAAATTCTCTAGAAATTACCAAGGTAAAATCAGAATATTAAATTATGCCCCTCCATCAAGACATGACTGTCTAAAAATTAAATGACCATCTAACAAGTGGAGCAGAATTTTTTTTTACAAATGTGGGTTCTCTTAGTGCTTTCAATATGGCATCCTCCACAACTACTTGATATGGCCAGTCATCATATATGAACAAGGTCTTTATGATTATATCAACTAATAGTGATGCACACTAAATATTGACTTCTCCTACACATTCATAGTAATTAGTTCATTGCAAAAAATAATAATAAAAATATAATTCAACAAGAAATGAGGAATTACAATATGAAAAAATTATCAAAATGATCAAACAATGATGTTAGTGTGAAAAAATTAATCCAAATGGAAAAATATTATCCACATCAATGCCAACTTTAATATATAATAGGTTAAATCTGAGATGGAACAAGAACAAATATTAGAACAAAGAAAGGGTTTCCAAGTCCATGTGTGAAGGTTCGCTGCTACCCTAAAAGCCTGGAAATATGGGTTTTTTGGGACTCAGAGTGATTTCCAAGTCTCATCAAGGATATCTAGTAGGTCATCAAGCTTTTAGAAAAAGTGGGAATGAAAGGAGACTTGATCCTTTTTTTCAAAGATGCCCATGCACATGGTGGCTGGGGACCAAAAATGGAAGTTCTGGTCCTATATAGTATCAAAAGGGTGTGATAAGGTAAAGACTATTACAATTCTGGATTTCATGATAGGAGAGATAGCAGAAAATAAAAAAGAATATATGGACAACCATCTGATTTGGAGATTTAATAGGTAGTCGATCTTGAGTTTCAACAAATGAACTAAAAGACCAATTTTTTAAATGGGTTGAAGCATGTAAGGTTTTATTCCATGCTCCAAATTTTATTTATTTTTCCTTTTGAATCTTTGAAGTCATAAGAGACATATGGGAAGGTTCATGGCTCTATGGTAATGATGGATTAGCAATAAAGCTGTGGTTTCATTGATTTAATCTGGAACCCATGAGCCATGCGCCATGAAACCACTAATATGGGAAGGGTCATGGTTCTATGGTATTGTTGGATTAGAAAGAAAGTAGTGGTTTCATGGTTTAATCCAGTGGAAATGGAGTTATTTTACAGTCCCAAGTCCTAGTTATAGTGTTGCTCCCAATCTCCTTTTAGCTTCTAGGAGTTGCTTTGGCACTCCCACATTATGTGACTATCGGATGGTATTTTTTAGTCCCATTGACCTAAGTTTGGTCATTCGTAGACATTAATAACATTATATTACCCTACATAATGGGAAAGGAAAATATATTGGGAACCTTGGAGTCTATTGGTAGCTTTTTCTCTGTAATATTGTCAACGTAGTGGTATGGAGCCTTTTAGTAGAAATGTTTCTACAAGTGGGTTTTATTGTTGTTAATACATCTACATATTTATCTAATTCAACTTATATGAGAACGAAGTTGTTGTAGATCGCAAAATATACTTATATGAGCTCATCAAAACTACAATGTTTCCTATATTCATTAAACAAATTGTTGCAACCTAGACTTATAAAAATATTTTCTTAATCCTTTCTAACATGGTATCACTCAACTCAATACATACCTTAAAAAATCTCTCTATTTTCACTTCACCTACAAATAATATGGATTTTATACAAGATGGGAATCTGTTATCAGAGATAATCAGAAAGCACAATGCTTAGATGGTCTTAACAAGAAAAAAATATCAAGTGTTTTGTAGATATTTTGAATCAATTTCATCCCACCTTGTTAGCATCAACACATGGAAGTGTTTGAAGCCAATTAATTTCTCTTGTACTAGTCGATAAGAAAATGACATCATGGATGTGAATCAAATCTTTAAGCTACATACAATCCTTCCTAATATTCGATAGTTCATCTCTTGTCACAAAATTTCCAAGCATTGGAATGGTTATAGAAACACCCTTTGCTTCATGCTGAGTAAGGTTTGAACCAAAAACGTTTAGCAAAATACAGTCATGTGGATCTCAAAATAAGGAAAAAATAAATCAAGCCAGTAAAGGATATAGAAACTACCATACCAAGAAAAATGCGCTGCAAATTCTCTATTGCTGCATTTCCTTTAATTTGACCTCCATTCAAAAAATCATCATGAGTATATAAATGTTGGCACAAAGGTCGACATAGCCACGTGATCATGGTAAATTAACGTAATATTTCTAACACCCCAAGCCTACATATTGCAAAAAAAACACATTACCTTCAAAGACAAGTAGTGACTGTAAGATGCATTCTCATGTAAATTAATGGCACCTACCATAATATAACGAGCAGCCTGACACCCAAGTGTACCAGCTCCAAGAAGAAGGCATTTTGTAGATGAAAATAATTTCAAGTCTAGAGATGGTAAAGCACACCATATAATAAATTTCAAATTTAGAACTCTTGTTGATATAGCCAACCTGGAAGTAGTGTCACCTATAAGGTAATTAACATATCATTTATCTTATTGATACAAGTAAGCTACCCAAACTAACCTCTTTGGATCCATATATATTAAAATATTAATCAATATAGGTCCCATCTTGCCATGTCTATTCAATTCCCATACAACTACATTACGAATGAGTTTGAAATTACTCTAACCTTGACATATCCAAACTTTGACAGCTTAGTTGAGGAATGGGAAAAACTTGATAATAAGCAAACATGAGATGATTTATTTATTTTATGAGTAATGTTGATTCCCTTTGTGTTTTGCCTACCTGGTGGAGTAGAAACCAATATATCAACAACAACTACAAGACATTATTTCAAATCTCCAATACCTCCTTTCTCTATGTAGCATATAACCATGGCCTTTTATAGGCCCCACCTCACCACAAAAAATGGAATAAAGTTGTGAAGTGGCCAACCAGGATTGGTTGGAAGGTGGCATGGGTCATAAAAACCAAGAAGCACCTACCAAGTCATATATTTTTCAAATTCAAGTAAAGAATATGAGGAAACTAAACACCAAGATATGTTTTGCATTTCCATTTTCTAATCAAGAAAAAACTTTTATATTAAATAACATATATTTAATTGTTCTTATTGTACAAACTGTCATCATAAATTTATTCTACTTAAATAACATGTGTTAGATATATACACAAAAAATTATTAGTAGCACAACTATGTTAGTATTTTTAAAATAATTTTATAGCTTCCTCAAGAATATTGTTACAAAAAAGTATTCCATGAACTCACCTTCCAACCTTCTCGTTGGGATGCTTCACAATCTCTTAATAGTCATAGTCTAACAACAACATCAGAGATTATGTGAACCAAAAAGAAAGGAACACCTGCATTTGGCCAAGTCTTGTTTCTGTGTGAATCAGTATATGTTTCGATATTAATTAAGGCTTGAGGATACAAGGCATCAAGTGAAAACAACCTCAAATATCACACATTGACCTTCACCAATAACTACAAGCATATATATTTTTGTTTTATGAAAGGGGGCTTGTGCTAACCTGTAGTTGATGTTGACTAGTGCCATTCATTACAAGCTGCTAATAAGGTGGATTTGGAACTAAAAGTATGATGAAATATTTTTATTAATTATGAAAATATGGAGTAATAATATAACATTGAGATAAAATATTGTTTATAGGTTTCAGGCGCAGATGGAAGTGAATGAAAAATTTAGGAAGTTTTGTTTTGAAACTTTCATATACCTATGCTGATAGAATACTCATGCCACAATTGACAGAATTTTAGAAATTTGAACATCTGTAGAACTTCATATGTAGTATATATATTAAAAAAGATGGCCACAAATGTATGCATCATGGGTATGTTAACCCAAACCTAGAGCACATCAAGCAAGTACTGGTATATTTCATACTTTGTACCTAGTAGTACAAGAATACTACAAGTACAGGAATAAAATACCACATATTGGTGTGTATTGTGACCATCCAAGTATGATAAGGCCCTCCTTAAAAGGCAATTTAGTGTGGATTTCCCATAAAAAGTGTTTTTTCTTTTAGAAATAATGCATAAAAATAAAAGAAGAAGGTGGGTTGAAGATCTAAAACTCTAGCCTATCATTTTCTAGGTGCAAGGAAAAAGTGTATAAATCATGCTTGGGGGCTCTTCATCTGATGTGGGGTGTATGATATGTTAATAACCCTTGGTTTTGCCATGATGGATATTCACACTCAAGATAGATTTCTTATGGGAATTTCTAGACCTTGTCTTGATGCTTGTGTGGTACACTTCCTTAGATCATTAGAGATGTTGACTGCACAATTATTTTCATGGAATGTTTTGACACCTAAAATGAGCCTTGGGTGCATGTTTCATAGAAAAAGAACTATCACCTCTTGAAATACTCTCACTTTTGGTTTTTTTTTCCCAACAAAAAAGGGGTATCTGTATCACCTACCTATGATCTACAAATAAATCGCTAAGAATGAACTATGCCAACAAGTAAAATAAACAAGGAAAATATTAATAATATTTGGGAAGGATCCAACAATAGGTGTTTTCCATTGGGTCTTGAAGTCAAATAAGAGATACAGAATTCCAATGAGGCATCTATGTGTTGAAGCCCCGAAAATCGGGTCTACAACAAGGGGGATATCCACCCGGTCCGGACCTTAGTTAGCAGCTCCTTTTCCGTTTGGTGTAGTGGGTCCGACTGGGGATAATGGGACCATTTTCCCAATGTGTGTGTGTGTGTGTTGAGAATAGATATTTCCTTTCTAAACAGGTTCCTAAGTGAAATTATTTTATTCTATTTCTAATCTAATCATATGAAAATTGTATTCTAATTTAAACAGAAATATCTAATTCTAAACTAAACCCGGGATGTAATCTTGTTTATGCGATCTAAAACAATTTCGAATAACAACCGATAATAAAGATTATTCAACTGTTATAAGAAAAGAATTCAATAAAGATAAACTATTTCATATAAAAAGTTAGATGAAATAGTTGTAAAAAACATATCGCATAATAAGCTATTCATACATTAAGCATAAATAAATAGCTATCACCGTACAAAAGTGCCAAATGATAACTTAAGCATTCAAGCATCAATATATAAATAACTGAATATAAATATCACTTTTAACACAAAAGCAGAAATAGTTAAGAGATAAAAGTACCATTTATAACTGGTTCTACTCATGAGCTAGAAGCAATAATGATTTATCTCTTCTTAATCCAACATCTACTAAGAGTACAGAAATGCAACATCAGTAGCAGATATTAGACACAGATATCAATAAATCTCGTTCCATTCATTCATAAAAACCTCCTCTGAGGGTGCAGAAGTGCATGTTCTGAGGATAAGTTTTTGACAAATTTCAGGACCCTTCTCTAAATGCATGAGAAGGGTTTAAATACTACTAACTAAATCTAATTATAGTTTATTACAAAAATTTAGGATTCGGTTTAAATGATTGTCCTTTTTCTAGGCAAAAAATAAAGTAAAACTAAAACTAAATCTAAAATTAAAAACTATCAACTAACTACTTATGAATCTGGTCTTTGAATTTGCAAACATCCAGCATTGATTTGAGAAGAGGAGGCTGGCCGACTTCAAATTTTAATTGTCCTGAAAAAATGGAATCAGCAAGTGTTGGCGCGATCTTCTCAGCAGAATTAATGATGCAATTAAGAGCACTGTATTGACTGTGTGGTTTTACCAGATATGTCCAGTAAGAATCTCAATTTAACTTTAGCAATCCTTGAATTAATTTTTCCTTTTCCTCAGTTCTCTGTGTCCACTCTGTTTGCAATTGTTGGGCTTGTGGGAGGTATCCTGGAATAGTTTCTGAAATCAAATTAACTTTGTGAAAATTTTCATTTACACAATCAGTAATGTTGCTTGCTGTTGTAGCTGCTTCCTCTGCTTCTCTGATCTGTGCATCCCATTTATTGAAGAGCATTTCTTTATGACTGTCATTGATGATTGGTGCTCATGCTCTTTTTCATTCCTCTGTCTTTTTCCATGCCAAATAGTTAGTAACTCTTTCATTATTCAAATCATAATCATGTCGTAATTCTACGACATGATTAGTGATTTTATCACTTTCTTGACAAAAAGAGTTCCATTGCGAGATTTTCTGGCATAATATATCTTGTTGTTGTAGTAGTTGATTATTCAAGGAAATGGACTCCAAGATAAACTCTGTAAGCTTGGGGTCGTCTTTATGCGTTTCTTGCATAATCTGTATTTGTTTCTCTTTTTCGGCCAAGCTTTTCTGATACCCGATCTGCATTTTCTGAAACTCTTGTTGTAACTTTTCAAATTTTATCTGTGCTTCACTATTGGCATGTGCTTGTTGCAATTGTTGTTGCAGAACTTGTATTTGATCCTCTTTTTCATTTAATAACAGTCGTACCTCAGATGCTTTGTCAATAGTTGCGGAGGCATAAGCTCCTGTAATCTGAGATAATTTAGTAAGATTTTCAGTGGGATCCGTAGTAGGATCTTTCCATAAAACACCCAATTGTTCTGCATCAGTAGGGAGTACACTTTCTAATTTCCTCTTCTTTCTTTGCTTCCTTACTACTGCTTTATGTTGTGGGATATAGAATATATCCAGAGGAGGAATTTCCTCTATTTTAAGTACAAGCTCAGAGGAAGTAGTAATGGGTATATGTTCTATTTCTGTGACATTGCCACTTATTTCTGTAATCAAACCTTTTGTTGTCTGTATAGGAGTTTGTATGTTCTGTCCTTCAACATTAATCAAATCATTAAATGTTTCTCATTCTTTATCTAACTGAGTGCTGATGGATGGTTGCTGTACATTAAGAGGTGGAAGATTCAACTATGGAGTGGTTGAAGTCTGTTTTTGTGAAAGCTCTTTTGATTGAGCCGTATCCTTCACTGAGCCTTCACTTTTATCATTATCAGATTTTTTAGAACGTTCAGAATTTTCTTTGTCAGACTTGGACTTAAACCTTTTTGTATCTGAGCTGCCACTGAGACTAACACTAGGAGTTGGTTCCCTTGATGGTTCCAATCGCAAATTATCCAAAGGGATAGTGGTTAATCTTCTTTCTCTGTACACTTTAAATTCTTGAAATTCTTCTGGGGAAAACCATGTTTGAGCTAAATAAAAAATTTCTTTAAATGAACATTTTTCTTGAAACATATCATCAAAAAGATCTTCTTCTCCAGAAAATACTCTTCCTTTGACTACAGTGGTGAAATCCTTGACAATACCATATGGATCAAATATCCTTCTAGAAAAATTAAACAATTTTAAACATGTAACATTGTTTACTTCCTTAAACGCATGACCAACATCAAATAATGAAAATGCTCCACAGGACACAGGAAATTGTGGCCAGATGGCTTTCTTTTTATCCTTTAATTCTTTTGTCAAACCTCCGTCTCCACAGGTTTGATATGCAATTTTCTGAGCTATGAGTTTATCCGGAACATACTTGGGCAAAACATGAGGAGAAGCAAAGCTTCCAAAAACCCTCACATAAGTAAACAATTCTTCTCCAAACCATCTTGCGACAGGGAGAATGTCTACTTCTGCTTCAGGGGATAACCTTGGAGCATCATTATTATACAACACTCTATACAGTGGCAACATTATGCCATGGAAAATCTTGTAAAAATGAGGAATGAATTTTGATTCCCACAATTCTTTGTGATAAACATGAATGGGTAGGGGATTTTGAATTGTCCATTGCCAACCCATTAAATGGAACTTAGAAACAAAAAAAATTGAATCCATAACATAGGCAGATAGATAAAAAGGAGGATAAATCCTCTGAGAGACAGGTCTTTTAGACCGGTAATTGAAAATAGCCATGGCTACGTTATCAGACAATATTTTAGCCCAGTCTACAATGGTAGCGTTAACAGTAGCATTCAATAAGGGAAGCCATTCAGGAAAAAACTTATTAATGTCAAGATTTCCAGAAAGCCTACATAGCGTGGCAGAAGCAAAACAATATGGAGAAGTGAGTGAACCAGTACTGTACATACCGTGTTTATCTTTCTTCAGTGGTTCATCTCTTCTGGACCATTCCTTGGTACATTCTGCCAAATTTTCATTTTCCTTGGCAAATTTCTCCATAAATTGTTTGTTGTAAGTTGCCTGAGGCTCCGAAAAATGATACATAAGCCTCAAATCTTCTGGAGTAAATGACCCGATGAGCTCTTGACCTTGAGTTCTAAATTTCCTGTTCGTAATATCATTTCTATCTAGCACCCATTTTACCATGTCTGTATACGGAAGAATTCTAGGTCTTGCTGCTATTCGGTGCAAAAATGAACAAGCCAGCTCTGTAAGAAATGGTTCAGAAGAATTACTTGAGCCTGCGGTAGCCGCAACATCCATTACCCTTGGGTTCTCTTCTTCAAGCAAATTAAACATACCCTCCCAAGTGGTGATACTAGCGTCCTTCTTGCAAGCAGTGTCTGCGTACAAGGATGCCATCTCTTTAATTTCAGAACTCGGAGCTTTCTCTTTCTTTCCAGAACTTGGAGCTTTCTCTTTCTTTCCCATAATACTCTGAATATTTCTTTGTATAGTCTCCTATTCTTCGCGCCTGCGGTTTTACGAATTAAGTGAGAATAATGATATGAGAAAGGTGACGGGATAGTTTTAAATGTTGAAGGCGTATGAAATATATTATTTAAACGTGAAATAACCTTTCAATCAAAACAAAATCCTTTTCATTAATAATTGACAAGCCATTCATTAATTTGACATCAAAGCGCATAACGGATATCAATTTATGGAAAGATTTTCTTCGTGCAACGAGCTTTTTAAGAATCTGCGATAATGCGATCTGCGATTTGCTTTGCAATATCGCAAAATCGCAATATCGCAAATCGCATAATCGCAAATCACATAATCTGCATCATCGCCATATCACAAATCGCAACTTTCATAAATCGCAATCTCGTAACATCGCGAAATCGCAATATCGCAAAATATATCATGTGAAAAATATCCGTTAATATAGTTTCTGCGATATGCGATTTGCGATAAATATTTTAATGCATAGTTTTTTGGATCGCACTATCACAATTTAGAAGATTCTGCTTTGCAAAAAGATATATTCTACTTTTTGCGATGAATGCGATATTTTCTTCAAAGAAAGATTTTATTCTAATCTATCATAAACTTAAGTTTATTTAAAGATTTTCCAAAGAATTTTCTTAAGTTAATGATAGTAAGTTTTATTGAAAATGAAAACAAACATCAATTAATTTTTTGGATTTTTAAACTAAGGGTCCCCACTTATTTAGTATTATTACTAATACTAAATAAGGAGGGGGTTGTTGCTGGCCAAAACACTATGTTAGATGAATCTCACTACGTAACACTATTTTGAACCCTACAACATATGCCTAGACACAACCCTACTCTTATTGTTTAAACCTAATCAGAGGAAATTTCTTACCTTACCAATCTTTGTGGTCAAGGACCACTAGGAAACTTCATAATAATCTTAGTGAAATTAGGGGACAAAGGCCCACACCATGTCACAAAATTAACTTGACTAGGCTGAAAAATAGAGATGTAAGCATTCACCAACAATGGAAAATACATGAGGAAGACGACCAAGTGCCCAAGCTTTACTCATTCTAGATTTTCAGGCATTTACAAGTGTTTTAGATTCTGAATCTGCAATGGCAGAGATCAAAACTCCTAGAATTCATCCTCTTTGCAATGATTTTTTCTTATTTTAAAAAGTTATTCCTCCTTGAAACCTGTACATTAAGTCCCAAAATTCCTGTGCATGCCGCCAAGAATAGAATTAGGGAGGTGTACCCTTCAGTTCAATATGCATGCATCTGAGAATGCATACCATCCATCTTAGTGATATTCCTCTCTCCTTGTGTGCACCAATATGTTAATCCATCAAATTTAAATATGTACCCTGTTGCAACAGTCCAAAACCATCCATTGAAATGAATATCACAGGTGAAAAATCATTCCATATGACATGTAGCAAGCATATTTTAGAGTTTTTCAGTAGATATTTTGTAGATATTTTGAATCAATTTCATCCCACCTTGTTAGCATTAGCACATAGAAGTGTTGGAAGCCAATGAATTTCTCTTGTATTAGTCAGCAAGAAAATGACATCATGGATTTCAATCAAATATTTAAGCTGCATACATTCCTTCATAATATTTTATGGTTTGTCTATTGTCACAAAATGTCCAAGCATTGGAATGGTCATAGAAACACCCTCTTCTTCCTGCTTAGTAAGGTTTGAACCAAAACAATTTAGCAAAATATAGTCACATGCCTCTCAAAATAATTAACAAAGAAATCAAGCCACAAAAGGATATAGAAACTACCACACCAAGAAAAATGTGCTTCAAATTCTATGTTGTTGCATTACCTTTTAGTTGACATCCATTTAGAAAATCATCATGAGTATATAAACAATAGCACAGAGGATTCAACATAGCCACATGATCATGGCCAATTAACGTGATATGTCTAACACCCCAAGCCTGCATATTGAAAAAAAACACATTAACTTCAAAGACAAGTACTTAGTGGAAGATGCATTCTCATGTAAGTTATTGGAACCTGCCATAATATTACGAGCAACCTAACACCCAGGTGTACCAACTACAAGAAGAAGAATAAGGATACCCTTCGAAGTTCATATACTGTATAAAGTCAAAAGATCCAATAGCATTTCATCAAGTCCATTCTTTTGAAGATTGATACCTCCCTCTGATTTTTTTCTTTTTTTTTTGGCATTTACATTTGAGGATGGATCATCGTCACTTACAATTTTGGGGAGGCCAACTCAATGAAAAGAAAATAGTTAGTTTATGATGTGTTATTATACAGTTATTTCCTTTAACATTGAGGGTTTTGTTATGTTATAGTATCCGCACTACTGTCGTTGATATTATTATATACCGGAAACAAGTGACAATGATCTGGTTGTGGTGATGATCTTGAACCACTGACTTGATGGATCACAACTAGAATCCTGCCTCAAACAATTGAATTTGTTAGTTATAACATATGGCATGGATGAACCATCAAGATACACTATAGTTTTGTCTTCTACCTTTGTATATAAATGCAATTTATAATTAGACATCATGCTCCATTGGGTATTGTCACCCATACAAAACATACCCAGCCTTGTTGCCTTTCCTAGTCCAATAGCTTCCACACAGAAAATAGTTCCTTTGAGGACGATGTTGCCTTGGGGAGTATAATTCCATGACTCAGCTTCTGTACAGGGGCCAAGTGTAATGTCTAACCCATGTAATGAACACCTTTGGAGGCACAGTCCTGTAGAGGGATGGTATATCATTTAATAAAGAGAACATTGAGACAAACCTACACCTGCAGCCACAAAACAGGGTGATTAATTAATCATGGACAAGGCAGTTTGATCCTTGCAAAGGGAGGAGAAAATGACAATGATATTCTACAGATATTACAACATAAAATCATTGGACTTGCAGTGAAGGCGATGTTAGAAATGTTAAACATTGTGTGTTATTTAGATATGAATACCTGCTCAAAATTGGGTCAATTTCCTACGTTTTCACAAATAAAGTATGATCAACCACTATTATCTCTTGATTCTTGTTTAGGTAGTATTTCATTAGAACATGCATCCTTTTTCTTATATGGAATTTATTTCCAATGGATTTAACTAAGGTTTTAGGTGTGCCTTTTTTGTAGATACTGGTTAATTAAGAGATTCAAACCTTGAAATTCACAATTTACATAACATTTCATATCACAACACATTATAACTTCCTCCAAAATAAACTGAATAAAACAGAGATGGGAACACCTTGATTAATTTAACAAAAAAAATACCAAAACAGAGATGCCCCTTAAGAATGGACAAAGGGCTCCTTTCTGGGCAATCCTTGTTGGAATTCACTGAAACAAAAATTCCTGATTTGGTTTTGCATTATTTAAGTCTTTTTTTTCATATTTTGCACTATTAGCTACCCTGCAGACTCCCCTCTCAACATGCCTTATTTATGGTAAGAAAAAAATTCCCTCTCTCAAGTTTTGCCACTAACTGATAACCATCAGATGAAATGGAACTCCTCTAGCTTAATAGGAATTGCTGAAAGAGATTTGCACCCTTACTGGCAATTTTTGGCAGCTTTCAAATATAAAATTTAGTTGATACACAAGGCATACAAAACCAAAAAATGCCAATTTTTGAAAGGGGTAAGACATATGGCGCACACATAAATATATTCCAATTATATGTGTGCCAAATATGCTTAGTTGTAGATTTGAGTTTAACAGTCAACTTTGGCACAATCCCAACCATAGCATAGGGAAATTGTAACATCTTTGTCTTGCATTTCCCAAATAGTGCAGTGTTGTGCCCTTCCAAACAGTCATCTTCCAATAATGTAGGACTGGAAGAACATTCCTATGCTAGATTTCGTAAAGGCTTCACAACCTTGAAAGAAAACACTATTACACAAATATCAACGATGTGAAATAATATACTCAAAACTCAACCATCTAAAATTAGCATAAATGGATGAACCTTCACGGAAAAAAATATTGTTTGTTCAAACCTTTGCAGGGGTTTCACCTTTCTTGATTTGCAATCCCTCTCGTAGCCATCATTCTGCTGTGTGCAGAATCTGGACACATGTTCGAGGATAGACTGGTTTTCTAGCACAAAAACCAAGTACAGGTCCCTTTGGATAAAGTGTGATATTTTGTGAGCCATCTTTCAAGAACATAAATATGATGACTTTGATATGGAAAAAATAGATGAGTATTGGCTTCTATCAGCAAGAATAAATGGCAGTATTGTTGCTTACATGCATATCATTACCAAAAGTAGTACATGCGTACATTCAACATAATCAATGCAAGATTAAGAAAATACAACCTGCTGGTTGGTTGGAAGTGGCTCAATAAAATTTCTTGTCTCTAGCTCCATGTCCTCTAAAGAACTCTAATCTTCTAGTGGGGTCTTGTAATATTAAGTCTCTAAAGAGATACAACAGAAAATATTTTACCATCATTTTCAATTGATTTGTCATAAATCTGTGATGCTTCCAATTTAACCAAATCTTCAGATCCAACTTCATTTGAACACCCTTGATGATTTATACCAGGACTCAATGTAGATAGTTGAACTTTTTTTCTTGGGATGCTTTCATGTATGATGCCTCCTGAAGGAGTTAATCCCATGTAAGAATATTTCCTAGTCCAAAAAGAAACACACATTCTAAAAGGAAGTTTGAATTCATTTGGATTAGCTAGATCTGCATTTTGATTTCTTAAGTTTTGGACCATGATTTGGGAAAATATGGAAACCAAGTTGAAGAGGCCTACAACATTTTATCCACAAACCAATGCACAAAATAAAATTGTGAATAAGAGAATGATACCAACTCTTATTAAAATATGGTCGTAAAAGCCCAAAAATATAGGATGTGTATCTACACTAAATTCAACATTTTTACAATAGACCAATTCATTATCCACAGACGAATGCACAAACTAAAGTTGTAAATAGGACAATGGTACAAACTCTTATTATTGTATAATAAAAAAAGCCCAAAAACATAGTATGCATACCTAAACTATATTCAACATTGTTAAAATAAAGAAATTTATTGCTCAACCAATTAGTCCTCTTCTCAAACAAATTTAGGTTTTCTAACTCAAACTCCTTTTGACATTGTTCTAAAAAATGTATTGATGCAACACAGAGTAGACAATACTTTAAGCAAAGCATCCAAATTGATCGAAAGAATACAACAAATCCACAAGAAGATACAAGAACAACTCCAAAAAGTTCAAACAATGTATAAATCAAGGCATGATTAGACTATAACTACTCATAATTTAGTCGAAAGAGATAACTCAAACCGTTGTTGCTAATATTTTTGGGCATTTTACTAGTTCTATGTGGGTGGGGGCCTAGTTTGAATCCCCCAGTGAAGTGCACTAATCTATACCAACAAGTTTACAGCGAATGATATCTAGTAATGTGAGGAAGCATCCACTAGGTTTCCCCATATAGTTGTCCTTGGAAAATAATCACTATTAAAAATTTCCAGGTTGAAGATTTTATGTGGCTACGTTTAAGCAAAGAGAGATTCCAAGGACAAGGGAAAAAGTTGAAACATTGTTACTATGGCCCATTCAAGATTTTACAACGGATTGGAAGCATTCATTCAACGTGTACCTCCCACTATAAATGAACATCCTTTCCATATTGAATGATGAAAAGTTGAAGTCTTTGAACCATAAATGTTAGATGTGGATGAAGATGTAGAATAGTTCTAGCAGTTGAGCAGATATATGGTATGAAAACTGAACTTTTACATGATATCATATTGCAAAGAAAGATTCCTGCTTATAGGAAGTGGCCAAAGATTACTTACAGAATGGTTTAGAAGCTAAAATTATAAGCATAGCCAACTAAAACCACACTCCTCTTTAACATAATAAGTTAGTGCTGAAACTGAAATCCCAAATAGAGGAGGTATGGCCAGTATACATTCCATAATTTTTCTCAGTGTAAAGAAAAACAGGAGGGCTAACTATGAGATGACCAAATAAAATATTCACGAAATAATAAATTACAAATTTATAATCGACAAAAATATATTATTAATTCTCAGGAGAGCCATCAAGTAATATAGAAATAACTAAACCTAATCAAATAGCCAACGAATTGGACAACAGAGAAAAACAGAGAGAGTTGTTGTAAAGGAACATGAGAGTTTGCAAATGCAAATAGGATGGAGAAAAAAGAAGGGGCACATGGGTCAGAAATATAAACATTGATAATCTTCCATAGGAGGCAGGAAAATAATTCCGTCCTAGGGAGTTCAGAGATGTATATTATGTAAGAACAAGAAACAAAAGACAAAGTAGCAAACTTTTTACTTAAGAGGATTTTTTTGGGTTAAAAGATCATGTGTATAATCATTGGCGTGTATGCATTAGCAGCTTTTAATTGAGTTTTCTGATACAGATTTATTATATAGAAAACATGGCTCCATTTCTATATCACTCAGAAGACGCAAAAGATTTAAATCAGTAACAAAGGAGGTCAATAAAAAATCTATGTAACACAATTAATTGTGTAAAATGAAGAATTGAAAATCGTATCATAACTCCAATTTATGGAAGATGTAAGGAAATATTTCGATCATAATAAATAGAAAGAAATAAAGGCTGAATAAAATATCTTGCTACTAACTATTAGCATATTTGGATAACATAGCATCAAGAGTAAATAAAAGTTACTATCTTATTGATTATTGTCATCATCACTCTCAGTGGTGCCTCTAACATCTCTGTTCAAACAAACTTAAAGTCTCTGGTCAAGTTATATCAGCTAGAATCATACATTGATCAAATGCATCTGAAGCAACCTACCTACTATTCTCTGTTTTTCATGTGTCAATGAGAAATATACCTTAAGTGTGATGATGCATTTTTTTTCTGAAGCTTCTTGCTATCAACAGTATACCACAAGGTTTAGGCTTGTTGATGCCTTTTAGGATCCCTTCAGGTTGTTGGCCTTGTTCTGCAAACCACTCATTCAAGACATTGTTAATGACTATAGTATCATGCCAGCAAAATCTAGAAGATCTTTGTGCTTAGCGAAACTGTATGATCTTCAGAACTTACTCACCGCAGGTATACTTCAGTTAGGCCCACAGGAAGACTATCGTGAACACTTTAGGATTATTTTCATACAAAAGGTTATTGTCACATGGGTATTGTATCAAAACACTGCAATGATAGTCTTAAGCAATTGTTGCAGGGGAATAATGAACCTTGAGGATTACTACTGCAATAAGATAAAGCTATTGTATATAGTTAGACTGCTTGACAACACAACTACTGTGGAAATGATGAGATGTTAATTCTGATGCCCTTTCACTTCTTCAACTTAAATATGCCAAGTGAAAGTAACACATGTATTCACTTAGGTCATTACTTAAACTGATCAGAGGTATGCTCCAGTACAATCATAACCAATCATTCAAGGTAGGATATCAAAATAATAAACATGCCTCTGTAGGTTGATCAAACTTCAGGTGTGAACTAAGATATTTAATTAAATTGGAAGATTTCATTCCTCAAATGCGAATGTCTTAAGAGCTTATAGGGGTGCTGACATTGTCATGGTTTATACTCGATTCATCAAGAAAGTTGATCATATTTGTGTCAAATCACGGATCAGGGTGCCCAAAACTGATCAACGATCAAAATAGCCATTAGAAGAGGAATCCAGGGCACATCTCTGTCATGCTTCCATTTCAAATCACAGGATCATATCTAGGCGGAGGTATCTTGGATTATATATATATATATATATATATAGCTAGAGATGCATCAGAAATTCCAATTTTTGGTGTGACAAAATTCTCAAAACACTAGATCTATGAGGACATATAACATCATCCTCATCCTTCTGATCATTTATAGTCATTTAGATAGATTGTTCTAGGCAAGCTCGTAAAAGGCAAAAAAAAAAAAAAAATTAGCGGTTACAGACCTTTCTTTCTACCATCTCTGGGTAGTTATCTTGAAAAAGACCAAGAATTTGGTTTGATGCAGCTCTCAATTCTCTCTTCCACATATTCTTAAGAGCTGTGATCTGAATCATGGCATTGACACCACCAGGCTTGAAATCAAGGAGCATGATGCCCTTCTCCAGAATTTGGACCCTCCATCTCTGAAACTTCTTCAGCTTCTCATCATCTCCAAAGATCTTCTAGTAGAGCTCCTTGTCTCGAAAAATCCCATAAGCAATGTAGCATACAGGGTGGCCCACTTTATCATACCAATGCATGAAGGCCACTGAATTCAGATTCTCATCAAATTTCATATCCTCTTCAACTATACTGTCAGCTCCAAATGCCTTCCTCCATGCCACACTATTTTGCAACATGATGAATGCATCATTCACCCTGAAATCTCTGGCACGAAGAAATTTCAAAAGTATAACATCAGTCTCTGGGCCAAATAAGCAAGGGAACCCACTAAGGGTCCATTAATGTAGGTGGAAGGTTCAGATTGATCATAATTGTTTCTCACATCAATAAACCTCTCCATGTTGTCTGGGGCTACCACCACAGCTCCCACCAAGATGTTGGGATTGGGTGCACTGTTGTACAAAGATTGGAATCCTTCTTTGCAAGGAATGAGTTGAGGATGATTGGCCTTAGAGGGCAGAGAAGAGGCTCTGTGATGAATAAGTTTTGGATAGAGGCAACCATATCCAACCATGTATGACATCCTCATAGGATTATCTCCCAAGATGTAATCAACCTTCATCAACACAAAATTGATTTAGATCCTGCATACATTAATAACTTTTTGAAATAATAGGAAAAATAATCATTGGGCTATTATGAATCTATACCTGGCATTTTTCAAGTGCTCCTAGCCTGTGAGGAGTGACTGTCACTGTCCCACCACAATTTACTACTTATTTGGAGGAGCTCAAGTATTTTTCATATGTCAAGAGCAAGAAGGAAGAAGATGTAACGTATTGCAAATTAGTATCCTGCAATATGTAAAGAAGACCTCCTGCTTACACAAAAACATATAGTGTTAAATTTAGAAGAAGAGATAGCAAGTGTACTATATTTCAATGCCAGTAAAATCTAAGAGATTACCTAGAGTATATTGAGCATGTCAATAGGGTGTTCCAGGCAGAAGATAGAAAATAAAATTGTCTGCGTGCCCTTTGTATTCCTGAAGAGAGTGCACATTTCGTATCAAGAACTCCTTCACACAAATGACATTAATACAATCAATCATTTACATAGAACACCTAGTAGACAATCAAACTGCCCAAAAAAGTCTCCCTGTAGTTAATTACAATAATAAAGAGGTAGTTGAATATTAAAATTTATTAAGGAATACATATGTGAATTTAGGAAGGGGTATTCAATGCTTTTGGATTTAAACATGTTACCTCTTAAAACTAAACACATGTTATTGTACTGATTGTTGAACTTATGAGGATTGCAGATTCCAGGAATATCTAGGAATCTGACTGTCACTAGAAAGGTCAAACAATTGACCCTCTTATAACCATCAGATTTCAAGATATTCCAGGAATCTGCAATCAACATAATAATACCTTGCTACGAAATTTTAGGCAACCACAAATACCTTCCATGCTTCCCAAAACAGCCTCGGTTTCACCTTGAACAATCTCGAAAGAATCATAATAAGCTGATGTGGTTCCTTTGGTTCCACCAGCATTGGTGGCATGGTCAGCTGTTTGTGAAACCAGCATTCTAATATCCTTAGCATTATGATCAACTGCCATTTTTCTTCCCAGGTCAGTGAACTCAGCTCTGCCTTGGCATCAAAAGTGTAATTGCATAAAAGGAATGTCGGTCTCATGACAATAGGTCTCCTACGATGAATGCGCAGGCACCTAGTACATAAACAGTTTTTCTCTTCACTTAGCTACCCAGGGCTTATTTCCCTTTCCAAATATCAATAATTCTTTTCCAAGAAAAATCTATAAAAGAAAAATATTTTACTATATTCTAAAAGATGAAGATGTCGAAATCATGCCACAAAGTGAAAGGAAATACAATGTCTTTCCTCAAACCACCAAATATATAAAGAAAACAATAATGATTATAATAATAAAACTAGATCTATCGATCTATGCATGATATGAGACCCATAAGCATTCAAGGGAGTAAAAATATCTGACCAAAACAAACCAAAAATTTCAAACTCAACAAAATCCTCTAAACAAGCAACAAACAAACCACTAAAATTTTCAAAGATATCAAAACTAGACATCAACACAATTTCATGTACTTGAATAAGCCTATTTTTGCTTAGCGTTAGACTTCTTAAATTAGTTATTTATCATTTAATACTAGGACACTATCTATGTGAAAAGAAATAGGTCCCAAGTTCATCAATTCCGACTTCATTTCCAATCAAATATCAAAACCAACTTTGTTTCCAATACCAATATAAAATAACACATTTTCCAAATATCAATAATTATTTTCCAAGAAAATATAAAACTCGAAACTCAGCAAAATTCCCCAAACACAAGCAACATATATACCATTAAAATTTTCCAATATGTCAGAGCTAGACATCAAGGTAGTTTCATGTACTTGAATGAGCCCATTGATGCTTTGTGTTAGTCTTGTTAAATTAGTTATTTATCAATTAATACTAGTCAAACACTATCTATGTGAAAATAAATAGGTCCCGGAATCATCAAATCCGGCTTCATTCCCTGTCACAAATAAGAAACAAACAATGTAAGGATTAAATATGAAACATTAATCTTAAAATAACACGCATGAAATAAATGTAGCTAAAATGTTACAATGAAAAATAAAAAATATAGAACCCATTTTTACCTTAATTTGACATTTAGTAATCTTGCATGATCAACGGAACATGTATACCAAAATAAGAGTCCTAGGGTATTTCAATTTCCCAGTTCTCATATTGGTCATAATTTTCTACATTGTGAACATGATCTTCTCCAGATGTACTGTCATTATGAGCCTCCAAAACATTATGTTATGTATCAAGTTCATTAGATAAATTTGTTATATTGTTTTCTCCCCTTCTATCACAATCTGATCGCCAAAGCGCTAGTGCTCTTTCATATGGAAAATTGTTAATATCATACTTTGTTACATATAATCTTAAACATGTATCCACATGTTTATCAAGCTTGTTCCTCAACTTTGACTTCAAGAATGATAGTGCACTAAACATTCTCTCATCCTCCACTGATCCCAAAATCATGGTTTGACACAAATCTACTAATTTGAAATATGATGATATGTTTTCTTGCAGGTATTGGCTAGCACTTAAAGTATTCCATAATCTTGTTATAGCACCATTTTCATTAGGATTCTCCAAAAAAAGATATTTCTTCCACATTGTTTCAGCAAAGCGTCCACCTTGTTGATACAATTTTGATGAATATAAAATACCTTCAATCTGTTCTCCATGTATCGAGACTTTCTTGCAAACGTGGTCTACTAAACATTTTAATCTCTTTTGAAAATCGGCTTTTAAGTTTCTTGGACATTGACAATTGTTCCAATATTGAGGGTATACCACACACATGGCCTCCAACAATTCATCTCAATGAAATCGTTCTCTTATCTCTGATGATAGTGATCTTGCAATTTCTATCAAATTTTGTCTCACTAAGATCACAATACTCTTGACATGGGGCAATATTTGGTGATTCGTCTCATATTACTAATATAATGAAAGGGGACCATATACCCACGCACTGTGATACATAGTATCCCTTTTTCATCAAACGTCAAAAAAATTTTAGTATTTTCTATATGGATGATCTTAGTCCAACTTGTAAACTCTGGACCAATAAAAGAGTCTGACATCATATACAAATTATCCAATGCAAGGCATGCTGACTTTCTCGCATTTGTGTATTCGACAATATACATTGTGCGATTCTGAGACATTTTCATGAGGACATTCATTTCATGTAGCATAGGAAGAATTCAAGCCAATGTCAATAATCCTTGGCTGCTCTGTTTTTGTTAACATTGTGATCACTGGATGTAGGAATAACTCTGAAAATTTTGAATAAGTGAAATTTGTACATTCTTTTCTGAGCAAAGATGTCCAGAAAATGAGAGAGGGAGGATTTCCCTCTATGTCAAGCTTTTGAAGAGTGACTAAAAAATTATCTGATTGAAAGTATAAAAACATATGGAACAGGAAGGAAGTATATCTGAATATTCCTTCAATTGGAAAATTGATCAATTGATAATGAATAATATATGCAATGAAACCAGCATAGTCAAATATTATTGATTGGGGTTGCCCTGGGGAGAAAGTGGATAAAAACCCCAAGATGGACTCATCTGTGTGTTCATCGGTAAAATATCCAAGGATGAATGAAAGCATGGAGATCACATGTCTTGAACCTTCTGGGAATTTGGTAGTAGAATATGGGGGGTTTAGCTTAGGAATTTCTATATGTGAAGACATAAATGTTTGGAAAATCGTGAATCTTTTGGGAAAATATACGCAAATATACAACTTGCTAAGGGCCTCTATGGATAATGAGACTGCTTGGGGGTCAGGCTAAAGTTGTAGCATCTGGTTAATTGATTCAGAAGTAATTGTGAAAAGCACTTCTTTATTAGCATTTACAATGGCTCTTTGCTCAGGTACATAATGTTGTTGGCATAACCTAATAACTTCCTGACATGGGTGAGTTAATGGGACAACATACTTAGGCAAATGGGATTCCCAGATATGGACTTCTTCTTCATTATCTAAGGATTTCTCATAGCACCAATTATGAATATCTAGAAGGTTAAATTCAACAGTGGGATCTGCTATTTTGTAATCAACATCAGCCAATTAAATATGTTCAATATCTATGACTGAGGGTTGTAAAGGATTAACAACAATAGCAGTCTTAGAAGTCATGGCAAGGGTTGTTTTAGGCACTTTGGAAGCTTCAGGCTTGCTAGAGCTTTGCTTTTTAGGCATTTTGGGCCACTTCTGCAAGTTTAGACAATTTGCAGAGGTATTTTTACTTTTTAGCAGAGGCTTATTGGATAAACAAGAAAAGTGTGGTATTTTCTTTTGGTTTTATTTCTAATTAGGTTTGTCAAAAAGGATTTACAGGCTTTTGGACTGGTTTAAAACAAGAAACAAGGGTTTCCTAAGTCTTTTAATGAGAAAATGGGCTAAAAAGTTTGTTGAAATTAGGCAAAGAGACTTAGGATACCTTCAAAGGCTTTTATGGCTTAATTTAGAGCTTAAAATAGTTCATCAAACTATAGAAACTCACAAATTTTCTCAAAAAATTGTGCGCAGCAGTAAAACAGGGTTTCTGGAAAAAATTTGACAGGGTTTGGCCTATTTTTGGACTATTTTGATGGGCTTATTTTGTTGGTTTTAGGCTTTGAATGTATATTTTTTCTTTTAAAGGCTTTTAAAACTAATTGCAGGCTCAAATTTCAAAGGAACACCTTTTATATGCAGGTATTGGGCTTCGGAACAGTTTCTGAGGTTTTTTGAATGAAACAAAAACTTCTGTAGAGCTTCTGAAGCACTGTAAATCTTCTCGACAGTCTTCAATGGTCACAGGGAAAATTTTGCAGGCTTTTGGGCATAGAAAATGGTGAAAAAATGATGTTTTTATAGTTGTGGAGCCTTGCACTAGTTAATTCTTGGAAAAGGTAGGAAATGAATGCATTTCTAATGTTTTGTATGTATATTAGGGCTAATGGGAAATGGCATTCAATTGCAGTCACGTTGGGCGGGAACCATAGTTTCAGGCTTCAAAGGATTGAAAACAGCAAGTGGTTATCGAGTGGCATTACGATGGTAAGTGGTTTCGGGGCTAACCCATGCGATCCAATAAGAAATGGGCACGTGGAGGAGAGATAGAATTACAAAACCACCCATTTCGCGCAAATTTTCCATGGGGGTGATCGTGCAATTTTTCTACGAGATATTGTGTTTTCACCGTTGGATCTGGGCGGATCAATGTGAACGGTCATGATTGACTGGTGGAGCTGCATTGGGAAGAATTGGGGCCGGGGTATCATATGTGTGGCGGATTTTTTAAACTTTAAACCTTAATAAACAAACGTTTAATTTAAAGTTTAAACTTTGGGTTTATGAAATAGCGGAAGGGATTAGGTTTATGTTTTAATTTAAACCTTTGAAATGTTTAAATCATACATATGGGTGCGGGTTAATATTTATATAGTTTTCGAACATTTTGACACATGTCTAAACACTATAGGGGCGGGATTATTTTTTTTAATGGTAGATTTAGACCAATGGAATAGTAGGGCAAGGTTTTATATTGCGCATGTGGAATATTAAACTTTGGTCTAAACTTTAAAATAGAGGGTTTGTGGGTTTATTAAAAATAAATGGTTTTAATAATATACAGGTGGGAATAGCTAGGGATTTAATAAAAAAGTTAGTATTTAGTATGAATAAAGGGATAGTGAAAAGGA
Organism: Pinus albicaulis; assembly: GCA_034641835.2. Classification (NCBI taxonomy): domain Eukaryota; kingdom Viridiplantae; phylum Streptophyta; class Pinopsida; order Pinales; family Pinaceae; genus Pinus; species Pinus albicaulis. The sequence continues at coordinate 932,338,750 of CM076583.1, forward strand.
AACAAAATACATGTTAACTCTAATTAAAGTGCCAAAAAATAAAGCATTGCTTATCTTTGTTGTATTACTTCACTTTAACTTAGGGAAAAATGTATTTTGAAGGTTTATGAATGATTTTTTGAAAGGGAATGAGATTAGCTATTTAGGATTTAGCTTTTACTAAGTAAAAATGGGTTTTTACTTAGGAAAAAGGAATTATGATTTATGAATGAAAGGTAAAAGTTGATGAATGTGGGTCTAGTGTGGGAATTCAATATTTTTATCTAACCAGTCATCGAGCCTTGGGTCCGGTCCCAACAAAAGTCAGAGAAATACTCTAAGCCTTTTTTACTGATATTTTAGAATACTGAATATTTATATGGTAGGGGGAATTAGTAATTTTTCCCAATGATGCTTTATTACATGATTTCTCAACTGCTTTCGACATACCCATCTCTATTTCTAACATTTTTACTTCATTTTCAAGGGTGTCTTTAGGCTTGCAGCCCTAAAACATTTTTCTTTCAAAGCATAAAACTATCTAAGTCTAACTTATTTCATCCGAGGGCTTAGATTAAACTGTTGAGCTCCTCATCATTCTCTACCTATCTACTGATTTGTCAAATTTAAATTGTTTGACAAATCTTTATTCTCTATCTAAAACATGAAATTGAAAGCATGAAAATTTAAGATTAAATTGTTTAACTGATCATGGATTATGGCATTTATTGACACTCTACACATAATCATCGTCATACCCACAATTCGAGCTAACAGGGCTAAGATAGGGGAGCATATGTTGTTAGGTCCCTCCCCATCTAGCCCACCTGCAAGGATTTCTCGGGTTAACAGGGCATATTATAGAATAGATATCAGTATTGGATTCTAAAATGGCCCCTAAAAAGAATTCCCAACTAAAACAAAAGATTATTTTGGAATTGCACACTTCTCCATTCGGAGGACACTCAGGATTTTTAAAAACTTACCACAAGGTGAAGAAATAATTTTTTTGGGATGGCCTTAAATCTGATATTCAAAATGTTGTGGTGGAATGTTTGGTTTTCCAGCAGACTAAAGTTGAGACAATTAAGACCCCAGGTCTTCTACAACCTTTATCCATTCCAAGTCAATGTTGGGAGGAGATTTCAATGGATTTTATCACAGGTTTACCTAAGTCCGAAGGAAAGAGTGTCATCATGGTGGTAGTTGATAGACTTACCAAACATGCACACTTTTGTGCATTATCTCATCCATTTAAAGCAAGTACAGTTGCTACTACATTTATGGACACAATTCAAAAGCTACATGGGAACCCAAGGGTTATTGTGAGCGACAGAGATCCCATTTTTACTGGAAATTTTTGCACAGAGTTATTTTCTTGTTTGGGTACTCAATTAGCTCATAGCTCATCTTATCATCCTCAATCTGATGGTAAAAATGAGATAGTACATAAATGTTTGGAAGGATATCTTCATTGTTTTGTATCTGATAAACAAACACAATGGGTCAAGTGGTTACCTCTCGCTGAATGGTGGTATAACACTTCCTTCCATGCTGCAGCAAAAATGACCCCATTTATGGCACTTTATGGATATCATCCACCATCCATCACATCATCTTTAAGGGAAAATTTGAAGGTTCAAGCAGTGGAAGATCACATCGAGCATCAGCAAGAAGTTCTCCAACTCTTAAAGGATAACCTGAATTTAGCACAAAATCGAATGAAACAACAGGCAGATCAACATCGTAGCGAGAGAAGTTTTGATGTAGGAGATTGGGTATTTTTACGGCTACAACCATACAAACAAATGTCCCTCAAGCAAGCAAAGAAGGATAATAAATTATCGTCAAAGTACTATGGTCCTTACAAGGTGTTGCAAAAGATTGGTACTATGGCATACAAATTGGAGCTTCCTGCTTCTTCGCGAGTACATCCAGTTTTCCATGTTTCATGCTTAAAGAAGGTTATAGGTGAAAATTTTCCAGTTCAAACAGTATTGCCAGAACTTGATGGGGAAGGGAAAATCATATTGGAACCTGAAGCAGTCATGGAAAAAAGAACTCGACAACTACGGAATCGATCAATTTCAGAGTATCTCATCAAGTGGAAGAACTTACCCACTTAAGATTCTACATGGGAGGATGAGAATTTTATACAGAAGCACCCAGAGCTACTCAAGCATTGAGGACAACACTTTTTTGAAGGAGAGGGGCATGTTAGGTCCCTATATTACCATTATAGTCCCTTATTATTGTTATTGTAACCCCCTTATTGTTATTATTGTACCCCTGTAACCCCCATATTGTTATTATTGTGCCCTTAAATTATTATTGTTAGGTCGGCTAGGATTACATTGGGCCCCACTAGGATTACATTGTGGCCCCATGGACTCCTATATATAGAAAGGAGGTTTTGTAATTTGTATAATCCAAGAATTGTTCATTCATGTAATGTATTGGAGGTTTCCCCCTCGAAGTGGCTTATTTCTAAGGTGTTGATATCTCTTTTCTTCTATTTTTGGAGCTGGTTTCACAACATATTACTAGTGTAGTCCCTTATTGTTGTTAGTGTAGCCCCATTATTTTTATTTTTGTACCCATGTAGCCCCCATATTGTTATTATTGTGCCCCATAAAATTCACTATTGTTATTTTTGTGCCCTTACATTATTATTGTTAGGTCGGCTAGGATTATATTATGACCCCATGGACTCCTATATATAGAAAGGAGGTTTTGTCATTTGTATCATCCAATAATTGTTAATTTATGTAATGTAAAGGAGATTTCCCCCTTGAAGTGGCTAATTTATAAGGCGTTGATCTCTCTTTTCTTATATTTTGGGAGTTGGTTCCATAACATTTGGTATTAGAGATTTGGATTCTAGGGTTTCGCTGCTTCAAACTGGTCATCTTGGCATTTTCGCTATAATTTTTTTTCTATGAAGGTTTTGTTAGGGTCCTATGATAATAGGATTCATAATTTTGAATTGACCTTGATAGTCTTGTAAATATGTACATACCTTGTTTTCTGCAAGTTTTTTTTCCCATATTTTGAAAAGATAAAAAATAATAAAAAAGCCAAAAAGAGGGTAAAAAGTCCTAAAAGAAAGATCAAAGGACTTAGAAAAATATAGACCCCAAAAGAAAAAAGAGATAAAATAAGATTTGAAAGTGAGCAAGCCCAAATGCCACTACTTTTACTTTACTGCAAGAATAATGATTATGTGCAGAGTGTCAATAAATGCCATAATCCATGATCAGTTAAATAGTTTAATCTTAACTTTTCATGCTTTCAATTACCCACAATTCGAGCTTGTTGGGATTGTCCCTCCCCATCTAGAAAATGGGTTGAGGAGGCTTGAGGGTGTGTGATCCTTACCTTTGGTAAGTCAGGTATCTCACCCAAGCTCGAATTATGATGCAGGTGTTCTACCACACAACTCTTGAGAGTCATTTTTGTGAAGATCAGTAGGCAATATGATGGATGATATATTCATCTACTCATCAAAGCGAGAACATGTGCGAAGACCATAATGCATATTGGATGCCAATATTGTAATACATTGCGCCAAGACTAATACATAAGCGTTGTGTCGAAACATTGGTACACATGTGATATGCCTAGGACAGAGACCATACCATCGATTCATTAGAGAAACGGTGCCATTGTGCCATTGGGCCATCGTGACATCATGTCATCGTTTAGACTTCCATCTTGCAAGTGAGCCAATGTGCCATCTTGCAAAGGATCAAACATGCCAGTGTGTTATCGTGTAGACTGAGCCATACCACTAATGGACCATTGGACCATACCATTGTAGATTCATTGGGCCATGTTTCTGCTAGGCCATCAAGTCATACTTCCGCTGGGGCATCGAGCCATACTGCCTGATCATCGAACAAGCCATACCAAACACATATTGGGCCATGAGTGGGCCATGCCAAACACACATTAGGCTATACCAACGGCCTATCCAAACTGACTGAAAACGTAACTATGCCCGAGTTGTAATATATATATATATCGTTCGACGGGTCCGAGAACAGCGACGACAGGTTCGAGAACTATGAGAATAACGAAACAGGATCAAGGGAATACAGTTGAACATTGGAACATCAAGAGAGGGCAACGAGAGGGTAACAGCGACAGCGGGACCCGCAGAGACCAGTGAAAGAGGGAACTGCAAGGGAACAACATCCACAGGTGTTTCAGACCCATTTATTTTTTTTAGTTTATTTTTTATGTCCATTGTTGGTGTGTCAAGGAAGAAAAAAAAAACAAAAACCTTTTAAATCTGGCTCCCTTAAAAAAAATTTAAACCTATCATAACCAACAAATGTTAAAATAACCTGATATGGAGACAAGGGGACCCAATGCAGAAAAATGTCGGTTTTGGTGGAAAATAAATACCCAAGAAATAATGAGCTAAGAAAAAACACTTCAAACAAGTGGGATGTAACAAACAATTACGAAAGGAAAATATTGGGTTCAGTACTAAGGAGACTTTTGGAGGAAATTAGGTGTACATCTTTGAATCCTAATCTCGAAATCTCAGGGGGTGATAGGGATCCCTATTACAAAACTATTGCAGAGAGAATAAGTGGGATCTAGAATACCTATCTCCCAAAGTTTTCTGAAGCCAATACATTTGGCATAAATTAAAGATTGATCTTTGTGAATGCAAAACATTACAAGGGGATTTTATGGCACAGGCAGACCAAAAAGATGAGACAATCACAGAGAAAAAACTCACTTGGATATTACCAAAAATAGCTAAAAATAATACAAATATCACAACCAAAATGATTTTTTTAGCAACAGAGCAGGAAAACCAAGATGGGGATTTTAGCAAGAATAAAGAGCTCGTAAAAAAACAGAAAAAACCTAGGTCAAAACAAAAGAAAAGTGAAGATACTCCAGCAAGGAAAGAGAAGATAAATAAGGACACATACATCCCCACAACCACGTCATTGTTGTGGTTGTCAGAGCTCTATGTAAGTGAGCTCATGAGCATGAAAAATAGAATTGAGTATATTGAGCTAAAGGGACAGCATGAAGTTGTCAAGTTAAAAGAAATTTTGGAATTCAGTCAGAAACTTGAAAGAGAAAACAAGGTCCTCAAAGAGCAGGTAATAAGCTTACAAAACAATATGGAAAGATGGCAGCAAGAGTTGATCACGCTGAAACAAGAGTTACAACAAACGAAGACAATAGAAGAAAAATACATAGGGGCAAGGAAAAATAGCAAAGAAATTCAGATGGAAGAATTTCAATCAACAATTGCAAACATGGAAATGAGAGAAATCAAATTAAAGCAACAAATAGAAGAAGCTAAAACTTGGGCTCAAGTGGTAAAAGAATCGTTGGTTGAGCAAAAAGAATCTATGGAGAGACAAATCAAGAGGCAAATAAAAGAAGAAAAAGCTATGCAAGACAAGGAAACAAATTTCATCATCAAAGGCTTGAAAGACTATGGAGAAAAACAAAGAACAAATATGTTAGCAAGGGATTTTCTCAGGAACAAGTTGAATTGGACAGGGCATATTCAATAAGCATATAGGATTGGTAGGGAGACAGAAAACGGAAAGGATAGACATGTTAGAGTCTCATTAAAAAGTATAGAAGAAAAGATGGATATCCTAAATAATAGATGGCTACTTAAAGGAACTCATATTTACCTAGATGATGACTTGACACCTGAGCAGCAAGATGAGTGAAGGAAGCAATGGGAGAAATTCAAATCATCAAGAGATGCAGGAAAATGGGCGTGGCTGAAAAATTGGAAATCCTAAGTCAACGAGCACTTAAAAAATCAAAAATAAGGATTTGGGGCTCCCGGGGAGTATCTAAACATGGGGAGTTGAAATTGTATAGGTCATCCATGGAGAAGAGGATCAGGATTGCGGCCCATAGCAAAAGGGAAAGATATTATTATCCTTACAGAAAGCCACGAGCATGATGGTTTTAGGGTTCCAGAATTCGAAGGGTGCAATAAAATTTCAGTGTGGAACGAAGAGACTAGTATAGGGAAAGGGCATGGAGGGATCGCCATTCTAATAAGATGAATGTGGAATGGAATAGTGAAAGTGGAAAAAGAGTATCCAAATAAGAAATTTATATGGCTAAATATGACAGACAAAAAGTGTAACATTCAAGCTAGTTGCATGTTACTTCACCCCAAAAAACTCAAAGTTATACAAGAGGACAAATTTAGATAATGAAGACCCTTATGCTGCTTTAAAAAGAGATATTTCCACTTTCAATATTTTAGGAGGTATAGTTCTAATCAGTGACTTTAATGCTATTACATAAACAATCAGTGCATTCAGTGGGGAAGTGAAGGGAATTTGGAAAACAATCCTCTTTGGCTAGAGGAGAACGAAGAGCACACATGGAAAATGAATTCTCAAGATGGGAATGGGAATGTGTCGCACTTTGGAGATGAGTTGTTAGGCTTATGTAGCCTCCATGACATGGTAATATGCAATGGCATGAAATCTTGGCCAACATACGATGGCATCACATGTAAAACATACAATGGTCAAAGTGTGGTGGACTATGTAATATGCTCTCATAGCCTTATCTCCAAATTGTTAGAGTTTAATATTGAGGCTTGTCCTATAGATATGAATTTTGACCATATGCCTCTCTGTATTAAGTTAGGCATACACTCAACTGGGATACAGGAAGGGAAGACCCAATAAGGCCATAATAAAGTGCATGCAAATGGAAGAATCCTCATAAATCAAGAAAACCAAGAGATCTTTGTTGTTGCTTTAGAAAAACACTTTCAATGGGAAAAAAAACAACACAAAAAACAGGAAGACAATGCAGAAATAGAACGAATGGGCAACAACATGTTGATCCCTCTAATCCACAAAGCCTTAAAGGTTTGCAAAAGGTCTCGGCCTAAGAATAGGGTCTCCAACAAATTTCCAACTAATCCTTTGTCTGATGAAGAGTGCAAAGATGCTAAAATATCCCTTAAGGAGAAGGAGGCAGATAGTGAAAGCAAGAAAAAGTATAAAAAATTGATAAAAGAAGAAAAGAAAATTATGTGACTGAAAGAAGAAAGGAATTAATCTCTTTGGGAAAGCACAACCCCAAATAATTTTGGCGAGAATTACAAAAAAAAAAAAAATCAGATAGATAATAATATCTCGGCTACTCATTGGTTGGAATATGCAAAGCTTCTCTATGAGAGAAATCAAAAGAATAGTAGTCCCCCCATAATCAACTCTACAATTGTGTTATTTTCAGTGGAGGATGTCAAGTGAGGTATAAAATATTTAGCGAGTGGTAAAGACCACGACATTTATGGGTTACAATCATAATTCTTAAAATGGCTTGTTGATATCTTGGCCCCAATCATCAAAAGGATCTTCAACAACATCACACAAGGCAATTTTCCGGTGGAATGAACAACAATCACTATCCCTCTTTACAAAAGTGGAGACATCAATAATCCCTCTAATTATCGCACTATTATGGTCAGTCCTCTTCTTGGAAAATGTTTTTGGAGCATGGAGCGTAGAATCAGCAGTTGGGCAGAAAAATATGGTAAAAGAGAAAAAGGATAGGTTGGTTTTAGGCCAAGGCATTCTACAATTGATGATTGCATCATGCTTAGGCACGTCATTGAAAACGTTTGGGACATTAAAGGTGGGGAAGCCTTTTGTTTCTTTTTTTATTTCAAAAAATATTTTGAAACCATTCCTATGGATAAGCTTTGGAGAATAATGGAAGAGCTTGGAATCCCAAATGAATATATAATTGTTGTCCACAAATTGTATGAGAAATTTAGTGCTAAAATAAGAACTAAAGAGGGCTTTTTGGAATGCTTTGGTAGTGACATTTGGGTCAAGCAGGGGTGCCCCATTTCCCCCACTTTATTTGTTTTATCTATTAATATACAGAATGGCTAAACAACACCAGTGGACAGGGTATTCAACTAGCAGGGTACATCGTGAAGCTACTTTTGTGCGTTGACAATCTTACCTTAATTGCAAAATCTGCCCATGGTTTGAGAGAGAATTTTAAAGCATTCGAGCCTTTTTGTGAGGAATTTGGGATGCAAGTAAACACTAGTAAAACTAAAGTCATGATATTCTCTTTGAAACAGAAAAAGCAACAGGTTAGCTTTATATTTGAGGAAAAACCCCTGGATATAGTAGAAGAGTACAAGTACCTATGAATTTTTTTTCACAATAGGCTCAGTTGGGAGACATGCATAACTAAAAGGATGCAAGGGGGATGGAGAGATTATTATATTCTCTATAACATATGCAGGGAAGTAGAATTGTGGGACTGGAGAACCAAGAAAACTCTTTTTTGGAGTGTTGGTTACCTCGGTTGTCTTATGTGAAGTTTTGGGGAGAAGCATGTCAAATCACAAGTGGAGACAAATAGAAAGAGTTCAACAGTACTTAATCATTATTAACCTTAAATTCAAGACAATAGTTCCATATGAGATCCTGCTAGTTGAGGCTAGAATGTTTCTGATGGAGGCTTTAGCGATCATTCATTTGTTAAGTTATCTAAAAAAGGTGGAAAACATGGAGGCACAGGGTTGGCCCAAGATGATTTACGCGGAGGAGCTAAAGCACAGAAAGAAAACTTGGAGGAAAATAAATGGCAAATGGATGAGAAAATGGGGAATTAATTGGCAATATTACCCTAATTCTAAAGAGGAGATAAAAAATTGGGTGTTTGAAAAATTCAGGACTGTCGTGTGGGAAAAACAGGTTGGCAAAAAAAATATATGTCAAAAACTTCAACCCATCACAATCGCATGAAGAAACGACTTATTTGAGTGCGGAAATCAAGGGAAAGGCTAAAATTTTAATAGCATAGTTGAGGACCGAATCTCACCATCTTAAGTGCGATACAGGTAGATGGATCACCCCCAAGGAAGAATGGGAAGAAAGAAATTGTATCTTTTGCAGGACAGGAATAGTTGAAACTGAATGGAACTTTATCATGGATTGTCCGGCGTATGAGGAAATTCGTAATCAGTTTGAAAGTGGTCTAAAGGTGGACAATTTGAGTAAGTTGTTCGAGGAGGCAAGGCTTCACAAAGTGCGAATTTATTGATCAAAATTCACAACAAAAGAGTTGTTCTAGAGGGAAATTTGAGAGTGTTATGTCTTGTATTATGTGGAATTTGGGTTCCTTAGACTATTGGGTCTTGTGGACGTTATTATAATATATCATATCATATCATATCATCGTTTGAATCCAAGACAGAAATCATTGTGTTGTGATTCCAAGACATAAACTAACGAGTGAATCTAAAACATATATCATCATGAGACAGAGAGACCATAGTGCGATGTGATGCCCAGAACATTAATCCATGCAATTCCAAGCATGTGATGTGATGCCAAGACTATTAATTCATGTGATTCTATGTGCCAAGATAGAACCATCGTTCGACCAGACCAATGCCAATATGATGTGAATTTGATGTGTCATGCTCAAATGTATATTTGATGCCAAGACCGGAGACCGTCAATACTGCAATATATATTTTATGACAAGAATAGAGACCACCAAGACATTAAAGACAATAGCGATAATCTTCATGTAAAACTCAGAATCCATCCAAACCATTGAATGCCATAGATGTATTGAACTTAAGATGTATGGCGAGTTTTCTTCTTGCTAACCGATCTCACATTATTCACAAATATCCTCCTTTTATATGATAGGATGGGACCCTCTTTTGTAACACAGATTTGAAATATTTGGAGGGAATTTTCAAATTCTCATTTAATAATATTAAATTTAATTTTCCAACTTTATGCCCAAATAACTTTGAAAAAATAATAATATTTGTCAATCATAAGGGAGGAAAATAGTTGTATCATCAATAAGATCCATCTCATATTGTCTCGTAAAAGAAGAGGAATCTGAAACCAATGGTAGGGGAGATTAGACCCCAAATCCTTCTTGTCCTGAAGACATATCCCACAACTATATCAATAATACATCCATTTCATCACACTTGAGCTTTGATTATCTGTTGAATGATCTCGATCTAATAGAAGGAGAAAAAGAAGAAAAATAATTAAGGGGGAGTCCATCTCAACCCAAATCATCATGATAGGAGAGCATGTAGATTCCATACTATATCCACAACTATATCATTAATACATCCATTTCATCACACTTTAGCTTTGATTATCAGTTGAATAATCTCGATCTAATAGAAAGAGAAGAAGAAGAAAAAGAATTAAGGGGGAGTCCATCTCAACCCAAATCATCATGATAGGGGAGCATCTGGATTCCATCCTATATCCAATAATCGATGTGTTTATCTGAAATAGAATCTTCATTATGATCAAGTCATATTTCATTTCGGCTCATCTCACTCATTGATGCAAACGCTTCTTTCCTTAATTTCCTTAGGGAGTAGCAGGACCTCTCCAACCCTCTTTATACCTAGGATCAGACCTACGCGGCTTCATCACACTTGAGCTTTGATTATCAGTTGAATAATCTCGATCTAATAGAAAGAGAAGAAGAAGAAAAAGAATTAAGGGGCAGTCCATCTCAACCCAAATCATCATGATAGGGGAGCATCTGGATTCCATCCTATATCTAATAATCGATGTGTTCATCTGAAATAGAATCTTCATTATGATCAAGTCATATTTCATTTCGGCTCATCTCACTCATTGATGCAAACGCTTCTTTCCTTAATTTCCTAAGGTAGTAGTAGGACCTCTCCAACCCTCTTTATACCGAGGATCGGGCCTACGCGGCTTCATCATGTTCTATTTCAACTCTCGGTGGCCGCTAGTTAAATCCTCATTTATGTACCTTCGATAGTGGCTTCACTTTAATCGACACACAGTTGATTCCATGTTATCCCATTCCAAAGAGTTGACACTATGAAACAAATATGATCATGAATATTCCAGGTTAGATACACCAGGAAGATTCCTCCAAGTGGGGCCCACTCAAATCCTCTGCTTGAGTTCTCCAGCTCGCTTTATATATCCTAGCACAAAGGGAAAGGACGCTTTCAAATACTGTCAGGGTAAGCCCTCCGAGCGAGACAACAGTTAAAGTTTTGGGCCACTTTATATATATCCTAGTGCAATGGAAAAGGGGAGCTTGCAAACACTTCCGAGGTAAGCCCTCCTGGCGAGACCCGCGGTTCCTGTTCTGAGCTGCTTTACAAAGCCCGCTCGTTGGGAAGGGAGGCTCCCAAGAGCCGTCGAGGTGGAAACCTTCAGGTGGGACCCATTCGCTCATAAAATCCTAGTGTACTGATTTGAGCACTTGATAAAATCATTTGGGTAACAATCGTCGAGCGGATCCACTGTCAATTGTTGAACTTTGTGGACTACTGCACTCTCAAGTGATGAATATTTATGGGGAATGGAAAAATGATTGAGACAAAACAACAAATGGATGCAAAAATGGAATATTTACTTGAATGCATATCTCACAAATAGCAAGGAGTTAAAGAATTTTGTGCTGGAGAAGTTCCATAAGGGTATATGGGGAAAAGAGTTGGGTAGAAAGAAGAATTATTATGTTCAGGAATTCAACCTCACTTGCAATCTCCAACAAAAAGAATACATTGGAGCTAGAATTCCGTGGACAGAAAATGTTCTTATTTCTCAATTAAAAACTAACTCACATCAACTTCGGTGTGAAACAGGAGGGTGGAAGAGACCTAAAGAAGCTTGGGAAGAAAGGGTATGTACTTTTTTCACTTCTGGGGCAGTGGAATCAGAGAAACATTTCATTTTGGAATGTGATGCTTTCAAAGACATCAGGGACGGCTACCGCAGTATGTTAGCATCAATTCCTTGGCATTGTCTTTTCAGTGATGGAACTGTTAGAAGGTTGGGTCAACTCATCATCAATTTGAGTAAGAAAATGATTGAATTACAAAAGGAAAAAAACAAGGAAGCTATTGTTCCCATAGACTATTTTTAGTCTCGTGGACATTAAAATCTCATTCATTCATTCATATATAATTGCTCAACTCCTCTGTTGGCTTTGCCTTTGTGCGCCTTGATGCCCCTTCGTGGCCCTCCTTAAAAATATTCTTGTATATATATAACTTCTTGTAATCATCAATAAAATATAGTGTTATTACAAATGTGACTGTGCATCGATCATAATTAAAAAAAAAAATTGTAGAAAGACTCATTATTGGAAAAATATTTGCACCACACCCACTCTACATTTTTTTTTTAAATTCAAGAAATATAAATATTACATGAAAAGTTTGATCTAGATCCATGAATATATGATCTAAGGGAAAATTTAGGGAAAATTAAACAAATTACAACGAATTTGCAACAATATTCCTAATTAAACTAATTACATAACAATCTAGAATAAATTTTATCCTAACAAACTAGTCATTAAGGAACCAACTCATCTAGTAAATTATTTTGAGCTCTCGGTCAATGAAAATTACAGATGCCCCTGCATCATACTCCTAAGGAACAAAGATTTCATGGACTCCTTTCCATGAGTTCTTCAACATATTTTCCACTTGTCTATATAATCATCATTTTTTGGTTGTTCTATCTCAGGCTCGTACTTGTATAAATCAACTACATTAAATATTAGTGAAATTCCAACTCCAGGTGGTAATTCAAGTTCATAAGCATTAGCAAAAAATTTCTTCAAGATCTTGTAAGGTCCTATCTTTTTAAATTTTAGTTTTTGTACTTGCCGCCCTTTAGAAATATTTCCTTTTTCAAATGCGTGAGTATTAAATCTCATAATTCAAAAATTTTCTCCCTTCTGCTGAGACCTGCTCTGCTCTTATATTTAAGAATGTTATCATGAAGTTTTTTCTTTACGTGGTCATGTATTTCTCATATAGTTGTAGCAAATTCTTCTCCTTCCGCACTTCTTTGATTTTTTCTTCCTAAATCTCTGATCTCATGCACTCCTCTTGGGTTTATTCCATACACAATCTAGAAAGGGCTTTGTCCAATACTTTTGTTTGGAGTGTCATTGTATGCATATTCGACACGTGCTAAAATTTGATCTCGTTGTTTAGGATGATCTCCAATCAAACTGCGTAAAATATTTCCCAAACTTCTATTCACTACTTCAGTATGACCATTAGTTTGTGGGTGATACGTTGTGTTGAAATTCAATTATGTGCCAATTCTCTTCCAGAGTGTCCTCTAAAAATGTCCCAAGAACCTAGTATCTCGCTATGAAACAATACTATTGGGAATTCCATGTAGTCTTACCACTTCTTTAAATAATAGATTAACAACATAGGGAATAATAGATTAACATCACTAGTCTTAACATAGGGAATAAAATGAGACATTTTGGAAAATCTATCTACAACCACAAAGATAGAATCATTACCTTTCTGATTTCTTGGTAGTCCTAAACAAAATCCATACTCACCGAGTTCCAAGGCCTCTCTGGAATTGGAAAATGGGTATGTAGTATAATGTCTTGAATTACAAACTTCAAAATCTTCTTTGAAATATGCATCCTTCTCATACAATTCTTTCATAAAATCAAATCACAACACCTAAATTTGACTTTCCTACAACAATAATTGCCTCCTGCTCAAAACATTTTCATTTTTATTATAATGTCCACTGATATGCTTTAAAATAAATGTAAAACTCTGCAAGTAATTGACCCACTTAATTTGTTTTTGGTTTTGTTTAGGATGTTGCATAATATATTGGATGGCATAATTATTAGTATATAAAATAAACTCTCTATACAGTGAAAAATGCCTCCATTTTTTAAGATATTGAACCATTGCAGAAAAATTCCTTGTCATAGGTTGTATACTTCCTTCTAGCCTCATTTAATTTCTCACTGTAATAAGCAATGGGTTTTTCCTCCTAGTTGAGTACCGCTCCAATTGCATCATTGTTGGCATCGCTTTTCACTTGGAAATGCTTATTAAAATCTGGAATTGCAAGGAGCGACTGCTCTGTAATCTTCTTCTTTAACATCTGGAACCACATCTCAGCTTCAGCAGTCCACCAAAATGGTTGTTGATTCTTCTTAATTGTCTCCACAATTGGTGTGTTCATTTTGCTTAAATTCCTGATGAACTTCTTGTAAAAATTTGATAAACCATGAAAAATTTTGACTTCAAAAATATTTTTGGGAGAGGGCCATTCAATAATATCCTTTACCTTTCCTAGATCCATCTTCAACCCTTCATTGGAAATAACAAATTCTAAATATAAAATTTCTGGCTTTAAAAAGGAACACTTCTTCAAATTTATTAGTACGTTTTCCTATTGTAATTTCTCCAACACATACCTTAAATGTTGCAGATGTTCCTCCTTTCACTGATTGTAAACTAAGATGTCATCCAAGTAAACAATTACAATTTTTCCTATGAATTCTTTCAATAACTCATTCATCAACCTCATGAATGAACTGGGTGCATTAGAAAATTCAAATGCCTTAACCATGCATTCATACAATCCTTCATTAGTTTTAAATAATTTTTCCACTGATATCCCTCTTTGATTCAGATTTGATGGTATCCAATTTTCAAATCAATTTTTGAAAACCAATGGATCCACTTAAACAATCCAACAAATCATCAATACATGGAAAGGGAAAACAATACCTTATTGTGATATTATTAAAAGCTCCGGAGTCTGTACATATGCACCATCCACCATCCTTCTTTGAACTCAAAAATGCAGCCATTGTGCATGAACTAATACTTTCTCGAATCAGGTGTTTATCCAACAGCTCATGCACTTATTTCCTAACTTCTTCATTCTCCCTAGGTGTCATGCGATAAGCAGCTTTATTGGGAAAACTTGCTCCTAGTATCAGATTAATATGATGGTTGATACTCCTTATAGGTAGTAGTTCATTTGGAAAGTCATCCATAACAATGTCATGGTGTTCCTCTAACAATTCTGGAATCTCTAAAGGAAAATCAGAATAGTAGTGGAAGTAAGAACTACTCTAGGTTTGCAAATAATAGAAAAATTCGCCCCCTATGTCTTAGGCTATTTTAAAAACTTTTTCTCACTTATCAAAAAATATTTAGGATCACTGAATTCAGAAGTCCCTTCTTCTTGTAGTATAAGTAAGGTATGATTGATTTCATCCTTATGAAACTTATAGGTATTCTTCTTACCATCATGTACAACACTTATGTCAAACTGCCACATCGTACCCAATAAAATGTGACACACGTCCATCGACATCACATCACATGGAATCTTATCCTTGTAGATGCCAATTTGAAGCTCTATCTCACGCCACTCATTTACCAAAATTTGATTCCCTTTCTGCAACCAAGACACCTTATAGGGTGTTGGATGTTTTTCCGTCTTCAGCTTCAACTTTTCTACAACCTTTGTAGGCACTATGTTGTCAATACTTCCACTATCAATAATCACATCACAACACTTCCCTTTAACTTTGCAAACACACTGAAATAAGGGTCTCCTTTGGACTGGCTCATCAAATTATTTATCCTGCTTAATCAATGTTTTCTTCATCATCAAGGCCTCTCCAGTCTCTTGCACATTCTCAGATTCCTGCACCTCTGCATTCTCTTCCTTTACTAGAGCAGCGACAACATTCCTTTGACTTGTCTCTCTATTCTTTGGAAAATCATATGCCATGTGTCCAAGATTACCACACATGTAGAAATGAACCTATATTTTTCCTCTTCCTCAACCTCTGGAAAAGGATCTTCTGTAGGAATTTACAGGGTAAGTTCCTTAGATCAAACACCAAAGGTCACCGCTCACAAATAGATCACATATTAGTACACCAGTATTTGACGTGGTTAAAACCCTCAAAGAGGGAAACAATCCACGACCTGAGCCAACGTGGCCACTTCAGGAAATTTATTAATATAAAGAAATAAAATTTACATAAGCTTCTCTCATAAATGGTTACCTAACAAATGACCCTCCATGCTCTTTAAATAGAGATCATGGACCAATCAGATGTTAAGCCATGGATCAAGTGTTAGCAATAATACCAAGGAGATAACGAACCGTCGGATCACTACATATCATGACCATCGGATTATATGTTACAAATGTACATAGTAAAGAAACACACTTTACCCAAGTCTACGCTAGACCAAGTTATACTTAACTATTTCCTATGTGTCATAATATCCTAACATCCCCCCTTAAGAACAACTTGGGATAGGATTGAAGGATTTACAAAGGTGACACAATAGTAGACTATTTCCTATGTGTCAGAATATCCTAACATCCCCCCTTAATAACAACTTGGGATAGGATTTAAGGATTTACAAAGGTGACACAATAGGAGAAGGAAGGAGGCATTAGAGTCTATTCACCCTTAATGATAACTTTCCTAAACTCCAAGCATAGATCGAAGTTTTTTAAACTTTGCTTCTATGAGAGCCTTTGCAAAGATATCAGCAACTTGATCATTGGTTGAACAATACTTCACTTCAAGAACATGATCATGAATGAGCTTTCTGATGAAGTGTATTGGTATCTCAATGTGTTTCATGCGTTGATGTTGAACTGGATCTTTGCATAGTTGAATGGCACTCTGATTATCACACCAAAATGTAGTTGGATGTTGCTGATGAAGACCAAATTAGGTCAGGATCTGACGAAGCCACATGGCTTCCTTGTTGGCTTCAACTGCACCACGATACTCTGCTTCCAAAGAAAGAGAAATGATACTTTATTTCTTACAAGACCATGTAATGAGTCCTGAACCAAGAGTGAATACATAGCATGTAGTAGACTTTCGGTCATCAGGGTCACTAGCCCAATCAAAATCAATGAAACCAATAAACAATGGAGATGCTCCTACACCGTAATGAATCCTGAACTGAACTGTACCTTGAATATATCGAAGTATTCTTTTTTAGCTTCTTTCCAAGATTGTCATGGGAGGTTTGTGCATAACCGATGAACAATGCCAACTAAAAGTAAAATAAGACGAGTATGGGCTAGATACATGATTTTACCAAATGTTGATGACATAAGGTAGCATCAACTTCAGGGGAATTACAAGTGACCGAAATTCGACTCCATACCGAAAGGGAGAAGGGGACTGATTATGTTGTTCCATGTGAAATTGGCGTAGAATTTCAATGTGCATACTGACCGAGAAAAGGGTAATACCTTTCTTTAGATTTCAAGACTTGAAGACCAAGGAAATAATGCAAGTGTCTTAGTCCGTCATTTTCCAAACTTATTTTTGAGGCTAGACTTCACATGGTTTATATGGTTGAGATCAATTCCCAAGAAGGGGATAAGATCATCAACATAAAGAACAAGGATGATTAAGGACTTACCCACTTTCTTGGTGTAGACAGTGTTGCTCGAATGACATCTAGAAAAAAAGCCATTACCTAAGAGAAAGCTATCCATTTTGGCATACCAAGCCCGAGGGGCTTGTTTGAGACCATAGAGAGACTTCCTAAGGCAAAAAACAAGGCTAGAGTTGTTTTAGATAAACTAGGCTGTTCCATGTAGATTTCTTCAAGCAACCTCTATGTAAGAAGGCGGATTTAACATCTCATGGACTTGACCTCCCATTTAAAGGAGGTAGCAAGCTAAAGAACAAGGCAGTAGAATGAATTTTGGCCTCAATGGAGAAGGTTTCAGTATATTCAATGCCTTCAACTTGTGAAAATCCTTTAGCAAAAAGACGAGAATTATGTTTATCCACTTTTCCATCTGGTCAAAACTTTGTTCTGTAAACCCATTTGCATCTGACAAGTTTTCTTCCCTTTGGAAGAGGAACAAGATCCCAAGTATCGTTTGCCAATAAGCCTAATGATATTCTTCATTCATAGCTGCATCGCAATCTGGATGACTTGAAGCTTCTTCAAAGGTTTCTGGATCGGGATTTTCTAGAACTTGAGCCAATAAGGAAGAGGCTCTTTCGAACTGAGAATGTGTACGACACCTGCCAGATAACTTGTTGCATCCCGAGTAGAGCGGACCCATCTCGGAAGCTGTTCAACCAAAGGAATATATTGAGGAGGTGGAGGATGATTTTCATCCTCGTTGTCATCATCCGAACTAGAAGGAATGTTGTAAAAAATAGAATAGATAGATAAAGGTGGCACATATGTCGAATCAGGCTCGCAGGCCAAAGGTGGCACACCCGCTGAACTGGGCTCTTAGGCCAATATATTTTCATCAAATTTTACATATCTTCTAATGATTACATTTTTTTATTTTGGTTGAATAATTATATATCCTTTGACATCTTAAGAATATCCAAAAAAAATGTACATAGTAAAGAAACACACTTTACCTAACTCTACGCTAGACTAAGTTATACTTAACTATTTCCTATGTGTCGAAATATCCTAACATCTTCGGCCTCTGGATTCTCCCTCTTGCTATTGTTGTGGAATCGAGCTACTAGCTCCATCTCTTGGTGTAGTAGATCTCCCTATGTTTGTTTTCTTCCCTCTTCCTTTAGCAACACTCTTACCTCTACTAGCTTGATTCCTTGCAAGTTTTTCCTCGTCTTTCAAAGCCAATTAATATGCCTCCTCCATTGTTTTAGGTGACAGTACACTAATCTCATCTAGTATCTCCAGTCTAAGGCCATATGTGTATCTTTTTCTCTTCTTTGTAGACTCCTCTACATATCAATCATGCCCTGATGTTTACTTTATATAATTATTTTGTGTACTCGCTGACTATCATAAACTATTTTCCTAAGATTTTGCATGCTCCTGAATAAAGTAAGCTAGAAATATTTTGGCAAAAACTTACCTCTGAGTTTCGCCACCAACCTGTCCCAGTTTTTAATCTTCTGCTTGTTCTTTCTCCTTCTCTTTTCCTGTACACCATCCCACCAGAGAGTTTATTTACCCTTTAGCTTAGTTACAACAAACTTAATTTTTCTCTCTTCATACTCAAAGAATTTATCCATCTCTATGATCCAATCAATAAGCTCCTTTGGATTCATGATACATGTATAAGAAGATAGATCTGGTTTGGGTTCATAACAAATCCCAAAATTGCTTTCAACACTTTAGCTTATGTAGGTTCTTCTACTGCTTCTTATTCTGAAGATTCTTCCTCTTCTAGACTCACATCTCTTGCATATGGTTCTCTTTGCAAACCAGTCTCCATTGCATTCATACTTGCCTCCAATTGTTGCATCGTCTGCAATACTTCTCTATTAGCAACTAGCCTTTGTCTTTCTCCTCTTGTGCCTTGTCCATTGCCTCGATCAACTCTGGCTGGTATGATTCCTCCTTGTTCGTAGAGAAAATACAAGGTTTGATTTGACACCTCCTGATGCAAACATGTATTTCCTTAATTTCCTTAGGGAGTAGCAGGACCTATGTGTCCCTCTAGGATCTGGCCTATGTGACTTCGCCTTGCTCTATTTCAACTCTCGGTGGTCGCTTGTTAAATCCTCATTTTTGTACCTTCAATGGTGGCTTCACTTTAATAGACACAAATTCAATGCCATGTGAGCCTGTTCCAAAGAGTTGGCGCTATGAAAAAAATCTTCTCGTGAATCTTTTGGGTTAAATCCACCGGGAAGATTCCTCCGAGCAGGGCCCGCTCAATTCTTTGCTTGAGTTTGATGGCCCGCTTCATATATATTGGTGCAAAGGAAAAGGGTGCTTGCAAATACCATCAGGGTAAGCCCTCTCAGCAGGACCATAGTTAAATTTTTGGGTTGCTTTATATATATCTCGGTGCAATGGAAAAGGGGTGCTTGCAAACACCGTCAAGTTAAGCCCTTCGGGCGCGACCTGCAGTTAAGTTTCAAACTGCTTTACAAAGCCCACTCACCGGGAAGGGAGGCTTCCAAGAGATGTCGAGGTGGAAACCCCCAGGAGGGACCCACCCACTCACAACAGCCTGAAATACTTAGTTGAGCACTTAGTAAAATCACTAGGGTAACAATCGTCGGGCGGATCCACTGTCAATTGTTAGCCTTTGTTGATTGTTGCATCGTAAAGTGACGGATCCCTGTGGGGAATGGAAAAATGTTAAGTCCTTTGTTTGTTCTCTATAATGGCTCGACTCATCTGTTTTCTTCGCCTTTGTGCACCTTGATGCCTCTTTCTGAACCTCCTACAATCTAGTCTTGTCTATATATAAGCTCTTTGTATCGTCAATAAAATACAATGCTATTACAAATGGGACTATGCATTCATCATTATGATATATATATATATATATATTGCATAAGGATTGGTTATCGGATAACTTATGCACCACAACCACTCGTACATTTTTATTAAAATTCAAGAAATATAAAAGATTACATCAAGAGTTTGATCTAGATCCATGAATATAGGATATAAGGACAAATTTAGGGAAAATTAATCAAACTACATCAAATTTTCAATAATATGCCTAATTAAACAAATTACATAACCATCTAGAATAAATACTCCTAAAATGCCACTCATTGAGGAACCAAGTCCTCTAGTAAATGATTTTGACCTCTCGGTCAATGAAAATTACAGATGCCCCTACATCACTCATCTTCATTCGTTGAAAAATATTAAATCTAAGAAATTATGTGACATCGAAGGGGAGCCTAGATCAACCCACAATAATCATAATAGATCCTAGCTCAATCTGGAACAACATCAGGGAGCCCTACTCAACCTGGAACCACATCGGGCAGCCCAAATCAACCCAAAATATCTACCAACGGGGAGCCAATCCTACCAATCAAAAAAATCATCATCGGGGAACCAGTGATACCACACGGAATCCAATGATCGTGAGGAAGGTCATATGGGACACTCTCACCTCATGTTTTCGACAATGGGGAAGGCCCTATGGGACACTCTCACCCTAAGTTATATCATATATGGGAGCATGCGACTACCACCCTATATCCCAATACAATGGGCGAGATCAGACCTATCTCAATGCACAGGGATCACACTTTATCCCAAATTCCCTAACAATAGGTGTGATCAACTTACCAGAGGTAAGGATCACACTCTTCCTATTGTCCCTGATCTTCCCATCTTGACCCTTGAGAGTCAGATGGTAGAACACTTGCATCCACCAACTTGGGTGATATCCACCTACTACAAGGGGTTGGGATAACACTCTATCCCAAGTCCCTCATCCCATTGGTCAAATGGAGAGGTTACCCCACAGAGTAGGCAAGATGCTAGTTGGGGCATACTCTGACTAAGGGAGATCCTAAGTCTCTACACCCTACTGGTCAAAGGTCTCACGTCCCCAAGAGCCCATCAACTCCATTCCTCACCCTGGGAACTCAGCTAGGGGGGAAGAGAATTTCTCATTGTTCTCAATCAGCGAACACCCTCATATAGAGGGGCATACCCATCAATCCAAGGTGCTCTATAAAGATCTGGGAATGTGATGGGGTATCTCTGCAACATATCATATTCTAACGTTGACTTTAAACAAATCATTGCAATTATTTTGAGAAACAATATTTTTATTTATGTTTTCTTATTCATATAAAATCAAATATAGTGTTAGATAAAATATATATCATAAAGAAAAGAATACCTTATTCATCTCTCTTTCATGGAGGTAGCAACCACAATCCTGAGTTTTTCTCATACATCAATATTGTCTCAATCTAAGAAGAAACCTTTGTCCCAGCGATATGTAAGATCATAATTCAAAGTGCATGCATTACAAATACCCAGTTGGTTAATTTCTCCTCGTGAGATCTTAGCAACATCAATGCGATCCAACACGTCATGATTCTGACAAAACACTTCTATATGAGAGGTGAATCTTAAGACCAAACCTATAATTAGAGAATTGTTAGCACATTATATCATTCACAATATTATATGCTCATTAGTTCATGTTCAAAAGACTTGTTTTATTCTGCAATCATAGGACTTCTAATTATCCACCACATATAAATAGTAGGTGTAGGGATCTCATCAAGGGCCTCTCCCTCTGAATGGGAAACCTCTTCAATCAATCAAGACATCAACTTGTCTATCATATGTCATGCATCAACAAAATTGTCAGATAAACTATATCAAGTTTTCATAGTCATGGTAAGTCCCCACCAACTAGTTCAACGTCTCATATAAACATGTCATTAAACATTCATCAAGAGCTAGTGTCAATTAGCTAGGGTAAATAACCAGTGTATCTCCATACAATATCAAATCTCTATTACGACATACAATCATTTCATCAAAGCCCTGCTTTATAAAGATCAAGAAATCCACCATGATCATACAACTTAAATTAAGTGTATGATGTTTCCCAAATACCAAGAGAAATTTAAGTCATATTAACTATCATTATCAAGTGCACCAATATATCACAAGTCAGAGATCAATCTTACTTTCATATTAATGTGACAGGAAAGCATAAATCAAATCATCTATGAAGGTGATATTCTTGTCATACCTCGGGTCTTAACTTACCATCCAACATTGTAGCTAAATCATAATACTGAAACAATATACCATGCATACCTTGAAACATTCGAATACCTTTAGCTATATATGATTTTTAAACATGGTTTTAAAGCTTTCATATTGATCTAGCTTACCTTCCTGCACCAGCTTCTTCCAACAATATATTTTCTCTTTCAATATTATGTTTCTTTTCCCACACTAGATTTTCAAATGATCCTCACAAAGGATCTTCATAGGAAGTTTAGCTCCCTCTTGATTCAGTCTCCATCTCAGCCAAGGGGCATCATTGTCCATGAATTAGATATAGAAATGCCTCCTGATGAATATTACTTGTATCCTTTATCTTCTTTCATTAGCAACCAAGTCCAATCAATGCATAAATTTTCAATATACTCTTCTCCCAGGATTTCCACTAGATGCTGGAACAACTTCTCACTAATCTTACTAGGGTTATCCAAGCCCACACTCCAAGGGTCTCTGCCAAACCCTAACTATTATTGCTATTTCAAAGTGTCTTCATAAGGGTGATCACAGTGACTTTTCTTCAGCACAACTCTGAAACCATTTTAATGTTCTCCAAGGGATATATTGTTCTTTACTTTGATAATTTCATTTATTAACCTTTCATCATTTGCATATTCATTCACCCCATAACATCATTAGCAACATATGAAATTATGTAGAAAGAACAACATCATCAACAACATATGCAATTATGTAAAATGAACAACATCATCAACAATGCAGTGGAAATAAGAGAAACATCAGAAGAAAAGCAAGGAAAAACCCCACAAAGGGGGAAAACCCATCAAATCTTCTTCTATTAGATTTCATCGATTTTTTAGTTGAGATAAAAATCACATCATCGTCATTAGGGGAATTTTGAGGTCTAAAATGGGCCTCCTAAGGGTCTCTGCCAAATCCTAACTATTCTTGCTATTTCAAAGTGTCTTCATAAGGGTGATCATAGTGAATTTTCTTCAGCACAACTCTGAAACCATTTGAATGTTCTCCAAGGGATATATTGTTCTTTACTTTGATAATTTCATTTATCAACCTTTCATCATTTGCATATTCATTCACCCCATAACATCATTAGCAACATATGAAATTATGTAGAAAGAACAACATCATCAACAACATATGCAATTATGTAAAAAGAACAACATCATCAACAATGCAGTGTAAATAAGATAAACATCAGAAGAAAAGCACACACGCAAAGAGACAACAAGATTAGTCAGATACCAAGGGAAAACCCCACAAAGGGGGAAAACTCATCAAATCTTCTTCTATTAAATTTCATCGATTGTTTAGTTGAGATACAAATTATAAAATAATATTAGATTACATCATCAAATTTTAGAAGGAAAATTTGAAAAAAACTAATTTTTCAACTCGAATTTTCAACTTATCTCCCTATGGGTTAATTATGATTTTTCAATGACCCATGCCACAACCCCATGGGGTTTTAGCCCACTAACTGGGGTTACAAACTTCAAACATGAATATCTCTCAAACCGTGAAGAATTATGTGGCGTGCCATATATCATCTGAAACATCTCGACAAGAGAAACCATCAAAGCATTCTTGACCCAGAATATAGTAATTTTGTAGGTCAAAAATCCCATTCAATATTGGGGTAGCCTCTAGTGTTGCTTGGGTTGACATCAATGACAACCGTTGATCAAAAATCTCCCCCTTTGGCATTGATGGCAACACAAGTACTCCCCTTGCAATCATACCACCTCTTCCTACAACATTTTACTCAAATTTCGAGCGACAACACTCATTGGATGCAGAATTTGATCCCTCATCCAAGAAGTACCCATGTTGCATACTTTTGATGGACCCTACACAAAAAATGAGAAATACATTAAAAACGTGATTGCAATCATGTTTTTAATGTATTTCTCATTTTTTGTGGAGCAGGGTCCATCGAAAGTATGCAACATGGGTACTCCTTGGATGAGGAATTAAATTTTGCATCCAACAAGTACCCCCGCTTGAAATTTGAGTAAATTATCAAGGAAATAAGTTGAAATACGAGTTGAAAAAGTAGTTTTATTATTCTATTATTTTATTATTTTTTAATCTTTTTACTTTTTTACTCCAAAAATGGTGAATCATCCCCCATCATTGACATCATCATCTTGAATCCTATTGGTTCTTATAAAGTTTATTTTGGTTGTACATTTTTCTTAGGAGGCCCATTTTAGACCTCAAAATTCCCCTAATGGAGACATCATATGCATAAGGGTTTATACACGACTTGTTCACAACCCTTTTTGTGAACAAGTTACATCGATAAAAATTGTTGTCATCAAAATACGGTGGTTTATTTTTTTTTTTCGTTGTTGCTCATGCGATTAGGTTGGAACAGGGAGCGCGGCTGACTGCTGCATGTTTGCGCGTTGTTCAGCAAGGGCGTTGCCTTCCCTCTTAGGCTCGAGCTCAGCCAGGGCCCCTCGCCCTCATGGATGCACAACGTCTGTCTAACGCCCCTCCTCCGCCTCCCTTAACGGAATCGGCCTTCAACTCGCTGCTTGCTTCTTTGCCAAAGAAGAAAAAACATGAAATCGCCAAATTCGTCAAAAAACTCGATGACATTCCTGAGGTCTCCCTCCCTCCTGAGGGACTGATCCAGGTTGCACTATCTCTAGCGGATCGGGCTCTTGTGGGCCAGTTTACGGGCCTTTGGCCCTCTCTTGTCTCAACAGAAAACTGGGTTGTCAAGAACTGGGTGTCGTTGATCAAAAACAGTGTAACCTCTTACTTCTTGGGAAGAGGCTACTTCCTGCTCGAGTTCAACTCAAAGGAGGATAAAGATCTAATCTTCATGAATGGCCCCTACTTCATGGGACCTCAGGGCCTATATCTCAAAAAATGGACGTCGAATTTCAACCCTGCAGTTGATGTTCCCACGGCTGTCCCAGTGTGGGTACGGCTACCGAATCTCCCGGTCCATTGCTGGAACTAGGACTCCCTGAAACATATAGGCAATACCCTTAGTAAATTCATTGATAGGGCAAACAATAAGGACCAATATGATTGTGCACGGATTTGCATAAAAGTCTATCTAGAGGTGGGGCTGCCGGAGGCAATAAAAATCAAAGTGGGTAGCTAAACCCATTTGCAAAAGTTAGACTACGAGCAGCTTCCATTCAAGTGTCGTAAATGTCACATCTACGGTCATTTTGCTAGAGGTTTCCTGAGTAAAGGAGAAGCATAGAAAGGGAAGGAGGAAGGGTGGAACCAGGTTAAGAGGTCTAAGACCTCCCACAAAAAATGTGGGGCTCCAAATGGGCAGGGCCCCCAGCTTCCTCAGCTCATATTGGTCCTTCCCAGAAAAGCCAAGAAAATCGATATGAGGTCTTAAGCTCTGCTACAGAGGAACCCCAGGAGGACAAAATGCAAAAAAAAGGTACCCTGGACAAAGGCATCTCATGAGGATCAAGGCCAGAAGAAAGTGCCAATGAAAGGCATAAGGAAACCCAAGAAGAAGCCATCGAGGAGGGCCAAGACTCGGAGGATTCAGAGGAGGAAGGGGAAATAGGAGAATCGCAAACCTCAGCTAGAAGATCAACAAGAGGGCGTAAGTCCGCTCATGAAAAAAGAGAGCAGGAAACCTATAAAGACAAGCTCCAGAGTAGTCAACCCACTCTGGAGAAGCTCTTGGCTAAAACTCCTAAGGTAACCAGAAATCAGGCGTAGGGTTCCAAGGGGGCCCATCAATCACAAGAAAGTAAATTATGAAGGTCATCTCCTAGCACTGTAGAGGAATGGGGAGTAAGGTGAAAGAAGAAGCCATGAGAAGTCTATTAAGAACAAAAACCCCAGACATTCTTCTATTCCAAGAGACAAAAATGGAGGACATAGAGTTTCTCCAAATAGGCAAGAAAGTTTGGAATAAAGGCAAGGGACAGGCCATCTCTACTCGGGGAGCCTCTGGGGGATTAGGCTCCCTCTGGAACAAAACCAAGTTTGTAAAGATTACAGAGATCCTAAACACGCATTGGTTGTTTTTGAAACTTCAACATGTGGACACTTTAGAGGTAATTTGCCTCTTCAATGTCTATGTACCGGTAAATGCAGGGGAGAAAAAGGCCTGCTGGGACTCCAATAGGATACTGTCAGAATCAGAAAACCTGGAAAATGTAATTGTTGCTAGAGATCTTAATCTCATGATGCATGCGAAGGAAAAGCGAGGAGGCAGTACGGTCAGGGATCCGGCAAGGAAATGGGTGGAGGACCTGATGCAGGACTGGGATCTGCTCGACATCTCTCCCTCAAACAGTAAGTTCACTTGGTCTAATAAAAGAATTGGTCCTAGGCATATTGCTGCAAGGTTAGATAGATTTTTGGTTCAAAGCTCCTTTCTTCTGTTAGGACTAGAGGCAAGAATGCGGATTCTCTCTTGCAGCTTATCCGTTCACAAGCCTATAATGCTAGAATTACTTGCTCAACATGACCTTGGTCCCATACCCTTCAAATTCAGCGCTTTATGGGTCAAGAATCCCGACTTCCTGAATCTGGTTGAAGTTTGCTAGAGGATGCCGGTAAAGGGCTCTCCCTTCTTCATATGGGAGGAAAAACTCAGAAGATTAAAAGCCACTTTGAAAGTATGGGCCAAATCTCTCCCTCACCCTGCAAAGGAGAGGAAGCTGGCACAAGAATGTCTTGAGCAACACCATATCCAAATTGAAGAAGCAAAAATCACAAGAGAGCTCTTAGATAAGGAGGCAGCTCTCCAAAAAAATTATCACAAGACTTGCCTACTGGAGGAGGAATATTGGAGGCAAAAGTCTCAAAGTTTATGGCTTAAAGAAGGGGACCGGAATTCCTCCTTCCATAAACAAGCTCAAGCAAGAAAATGCTTTAATTCCATTGCAAAAATTAAGGAAGGTGCCACCACTCATAAGGATATTATGAGCATCAAGAGCGCAGTCTCCTCTCACTTCAAAAATCTTTATAGTGAAGATGGTGAGATGGACCCAAACTCCAAATTTTTGGGGGTGGTCCCCTTAAAGATCTCTCTCAGTATGAATCAGCAATTGGAAGCAAAGATCACCAGTAAAGAGATAAAGAATGCCCTCTTCGACATGGAGCCCAATAAAGCCCCCAGACCGTATGGTTTTACCACAAGATTCCTCCAAACCTGTTGGCAGATTGTGGAAAGGGATCTGCACAAAATGATTTTAAAGTCTCAAAATTGCCAAAAAATTGGGGGTAGCACTAATTTTGCCTTCTTTGCCCTAATTCCCAAGGAAAAGGGTGCTACTGCCTTCAACAAATTTCGACCCATTTCCCTCTATAATATTGGTTACAAAATTATCACCAAAGTGATTGCCAACAGATTAAAAGGACTCCTCCCTTCTATTATCACGGAAAATCAAGGGGGCTTTGTTTAAGGAAGATAGATTGTGGACAACTTCATCTTCGTTCAAGAGTCGATCCACTCAAGTCAAATGCGCAAAGAGAAAGGTATGGTGGTCAGACTCGATTTGGCTAATGCTTTTGATCGTTTTAGACATAGTTTTCTTTGGGAAGTTATGTACAAGTTTGGGTTTGGGTTGAATTTCACAAATTGGATAAGAGCTTGTATTTCAGAACCTTGGATCGCTCCCTTGGTAAATGGGAGAGCGGCAGATTTTTTCAAAGCTTTGAGAGGATTAAGGCAAGGTTGTCCCCTCTCCCCGCTTCTCTTTGTTCTCCAAGCCTCTGTCCTTAGTTATTACTTGGATCAGAAGCTGGCAGAGCAAGAGATTTTGGGCCTCAATATTGCTCGAAGAGTAAAAAATGTAAATCATGCTCTATTTGCCGATGATACTCTCCTGCTCGGAGCAGCCACTGTTCTTTCAGCCTCTAAATTCAAGGAAGTGTTGAAGGACTTTTTTTGAAGCTATAGGTAGTTCTCTAAATTATGGAAAATGTCAGAACTACTACTGGAATATCTCTGCCAGCGCCCTTACTACCATCTCCAGAATCTTGGGTTTCGCTACCTCTTCTAACTGGTCCTCTTTTAAATATCTAGGCCTGCCCATTTTTCAGAGACTAGCCTTCAGCAGAGACTGGATCCCTTTGATTGACAAATTCAAGGCCAAAATTCAGGCCTGGGGCTTTTCTTGGCTTAATCCTTTGTAGCCTCCCCATCTTCCAATTCTCTGTTATCTTAACTCCTACTGGCATCCTTAGGAAGATGCAGGCATTAATTCGCAATTTCTTCTGGAAAGGAGGCAATCAAAATGACAAGAAAATACCATTGGTAAGCTGGGACAAAGTATGCAAGCCCATGATGGAAGGAGCACTGAACTTTAAAGAGCTCATCAGTCAAAATTTGGTAATGGGAGCCAAGATTTTTTGGAAAATTATAGCTCCTCATCCAGGTTGGGCGAAATTAGCTCTTTGGAAAAAATACTTCACAAGTTCGAGGAAACGCTGCCTAGACATCCCCATCTCCATTAGTGGCTCAAACCTGCTCAAGTTTTATTCCAAATTCGTCCCTCTGATCAAAGAGCACTCGTATTGGATACCTGGCAACGGAAAAATGATCAACATTTGGGACGACCGAATTATGAATCATCCCCCAATATCAGAGTTTGCCTCGCTTCAATCACTTCACTCCTAGTTATCCAATGTGGGTCTCAAATCTCTGTGGGACATATCGAGTTGGTGCGACAGAGCTTGGCATGGTTGGAACCTGCCCATCGTCCCTCCTGCGCTGACAAATGACCAAGACGCTCTCCTTGCACTGTTAAATGGAAAAGCTCCATTGGATGCTGGTAAAAACGATACCCGTGGCTAGGGAGCAAAGCCAGGCTTCTACACAACAACACAGGGATATAAGAAGTTGAAGGAAAGACCTCACGTCCCACCCAATCCTACAACGTGGAAAGGACTGGTCTCATAATTCCATACCGAAAGTGGACTTTTTCTGTTGGGTGCTTTGCCACAAAGGAATCCTTACAGATGATAGACTAATGAAGAAAGGATTTTCTGGGCCTTCTAAACGCTGACTCTGCTGCGATTCTGAAGAGAATGCTCATCACATCATGTTGGATTGTAAATATGCCTTAGAAATCTGGCAAGATTTCCTGAGCCTTCGGAGAAATAATTTTAACTTTCCCTCATCCATCACTAAGCTGTTTGCAAACTCGCTGCATCTTTACCCAGGAGCACTCCCAAAAAATGACAGCTTCAAGGCGGCCTGGCTATCATTGCCAAAATTCATCTGTTGGAAAATATGGCTTGAGAGAAATAGAAGAGTTTTCAGAGATAAAGGACACAATGTGAATCTGACCATTGTAAAGATCAAAAGCCAATGGAAAGAAAGTCTAGGTGACCAGCTGAAAGACACAAACTTAAGTCAACAAGACTTAGAGTGGGGCGCAAGAATGGATCTGCAATTCTCCAAAGAAATAAGGCAAATTAAGGAAAAAAAAGATTGGCAAATCAAAGGGAATGAGAAAGAATTTGCAGTTTGGAACTTCAAGCAATCCAGACATACCTTATTTTTTGACGAGGCAGCAAAAGGAAATCCCGAAAGAGCTAGAGCAGGATGAGTTATCAAAGATAAAGATGGAAGAATTGTGTCCAGTTATGCTTGGGGATTAGGCTACACCACAAGTATCCAAGCTGAAGCGTTAGCCCTCTTGCAAGGTCTTAAGCAAGTCAAGGCCCTTGGGATGGAAGAGGTCAATGTCATAGGGGATTCTCAAATTATCATAAAAACTATGGTGGAGAACTCCACTCCAGTGGATCTCAGATTTGCAAGAGTGGTGATCAGAATCAAAATTCTGAAAAACTCCCTTCAAAATGTGAACTTCTTCCACGTGAGGAGGGAGAATAATAAAGATGCAGACATGGAAGCTAATAGAGAAGTTCTCCTAACAGCCGACGCTCTCTCCAGAGACAAGAACGAGGACTGGGATTCTATACCATAATTTGTTGATCTTATGTTTTATTGCATATTCCTGAGTCAATTTGTTTGTATTCATAAACTAGGGAAAATTTCAGATATAGAATCATTAACAGTATGTAAGAAATTTGGAATTCGAAATAATGAGGCCTTTGAAGTGCTGGTTGAAGAAGAATATTGGGCTCTAGCCCATCATTGTAATCAGATGACTGGCATTCTTGCCAAAGTTCTAATATAATCTCATAACCGTTCTTGTAAAAAAACAAAACAATTGTTGTCATCAATAACCTCATCATATTGTTAGTGTAAATCAATGCATAAATTTTCAATATACCCTCCTCCCATGGTTTCCACTAGATGCTCGAACAACTTCTCACTAAGCATACCAGGGTTATCCAAGCCCACACTCCAAGGGTTTCTGCCAAACCCTAACTATTCTTACTAGTAAAAAAGTTACGTAGTGTTTCCTTCAAACCCTAGGATTCTTTTAGGAGTCCACCATCTTCACTTCTATTCGACATGGGTGTCTTCATAGGGGTGATCACAATGACTTTTCTTCATGAAAACTTTGAAACCATTTTGATGTTCTCTAAGGGATAATTGCATTTATAAACCTTTCATCATTTGCATATTCATTCACCGCATATCATCATTAACAACATATGCTATTATGTAGAAAGAGTAACATCATCAACAATGCAATGGAAATAAGAGAAACATCAAAAGAAAAACACACACACAAAGAGACAACAAGATTATTCGAAGACAAGAAAAACCCTACAAAGGGGGAAAACCCATCAAATCTTCTTCTATTAGATTTCAGCAATTGTTCAGCGGAGATACAAATTACATCATCGTGAGACATCATATGCATAAGGGTTTATACATAACTTTTTCACAACTTCGTTTGTGAACAAGTTACATCGATAACAATTGTTGTCGTCAATAACCTCATCATACTGTTAGTGTAAATACCGCTATTGAACTTATACTAATCTTGCTTTGTTATGAGACTGCAATCCATAAATACATATGAACATATTGATATAAATGACCAAATATTGTTGTTATATCCAGACCAAAAGAAATTATCATATCACAATCATTTTTCTTCAGCACAACTCTATAACCATGTTAATTTTATCTAAGGGCTATATTGTTCTTTTCTTTCTTAATTGCATTAATTACCTTTTCATCATTTTCATATTCATTCACCCTATAACATCATTAGAAACATATGCAATTTTGTAGAAAGAACAATAGTCATTC
Organism: Pinus albicaulis; assembly: GCA_034641835.2. Lineage (NCBI taxonomy): Eukaryota > Viridiplantae > Streptophyta > Pinopsida > Pinales > Pinaceae > Pinus > Pinus albicaulis. Next base: position 932,370,288 of record CM076583.1, read on the forward strand.
TCCACCCAACCATAGGGTCAACTACATTACATTTTTCGTGCAACAAGCCACCCCTAATCCAAGTCCAATGCTTTGAAAGGAAGATTCACTCTAGTGTTAACAAGGTTCATTATAGGGTAGAGAACATGAAGGAAATTGTCCTCCATACACAAAAATCAATATTCAACCTTCCAACCTACTAAGCCAAGCCCTCTTATCATTCACAACATTGCCTTAAGGGAGTCATATGATCTAGTAATTCCTTCATACTACCCCTTTCTCAATGTTATTTGTATTTAGTTTAAACAAATTACTCAATATTTCTCGCACTTTGGCTTAGGCTGAAAACTTCAACACTAACTTAACCAAATCCTAGAAATTGCAATTCCACAAAAGTAGTTGTGACTCAAAAGGCTTTCTATCACTTTCTATCCAAAGTCATAGTCTCAACAAACAAGTGCCTATGTTTCTCCTTTCCATAGATTTACACTAATTCACACATTGCCCTTTAGTCTCTATATTCTAGACCACACAACATCCCTTACAACAACAAATCTCTTTTCACTTTCTCTATCCAATCACATTGTACCTACATGAGAATTCAAGGTCCCAACCTTAGACTATGTGGTCAATTCAAAAGTCTCTAAATGGGTTTGTTGCCCACACCTCTAGAGCAATTTTATACCACTCACATTCTTCCTCATAACTACTAGAAATTGGTAATGAGGAAAATTGAATATTAAATTCAAAATAAGACAAACTTTCAATTCCCCCTCACAAATCCCTCTCATGGATCAAAATCCATTCTCTAATTTTTAGCAATGTATTAAAATTAAAAAATACATTTACATCAAATAAAGTTTATCAAGATATTAAAGATGACCATTTCCAACATTACGAGTCTTTAATTACAATTACAAAATTTGGGGTTTTCAAAAAGGGTGTTAAAAATGCTTAGCTTGACATGAAGCACAAGGGTGAGCAAGGAGTGCATTCATTATACAAAGTTACTAATGATTGCTCATTGAATAACTTTTCAATGGAGTGGTTGCAAAGAGTAAACAAAGAGCTATGCAATGTACTAGGTCTAAATTTTGGCATAGAGACATTGGTTGAATCTTAATTAAACAACTTGACAATTGTCCAAGCCATGGCACACATAGACTAAAAGACTGCATGAGGCTAATCCATGGATGTTCCAAAGTTTAGATTCACCAACCTACATGTATTAAGGTTCTCAATTTTCTAGCATGTATTAAGGTTCTCAATTTTCTGGGAGCTATATGTGCCAAGGTTTTCAAATCTTTTTGGGAAAGATGAAGATAATTGTTATGGTCCTTTTCAGTTTCATTGACCATCGAGTACTTTTATTTATATGTAAATAAGGTCCCAAGTGCACTTTTCAATGGAGTGGTTGCAAAGAGTGGACAAAGAGCTATGCAATGTACTAGGTCTAAATTTTGGCATAGAGAATAATTTAGACATTGGTTGAATCTTAATTAAACAACTTGACAATTGTCCAAGCCATGGCACACATAGACTAAAAGACTAAAAGACTGCATGAGGCTAATCCATGGATGTTCCAAAGTTTAGATTCACCAACCTACATGTATTAAGGTTCAAGGTTCTCAATTTTCTGGGAGCTATATGTGCCAAGGTTTTCAAATCTTTTTGGGAGAGATGAAGATAATTGTTATGGTCCTTTTCAGTTTCATTGACCATCGAGTACTTTTATTTATATGTAAATAAGGTCCCAAGTGCACTTTTACCAATAAGGTCCCAAGTGCACTTTAAATGAAACTATGGCCTAGTTATGGTGGTCCTCTACAGTCTATGCACGATGTATATTTGATAAATGTTATTTCATTGGTCAGATTCCAATCTATGACAGATTACCAATTCCTCATCCCTTCCACTCGGTTCTTCATATCATATCCCACAATACTTGAAACTTCAAGAATTAAAACGATGTATATATGATACATGTTATTTCATTGGTCAGATTCCAATCTTTTCACTTCTCTGTATATACCATTTCATATGAAAGATTATAGGGTGGAAATTCAATTGTTCAATCTTTATTGATAAAATATCAACGCTCAGAAAATGCTACTCAATTAATTTGGGTTCTACTTAATAAGCACAAAAAATTACTAAGCAAAACTTTGCAAACCGTTGAAAATAGGTTCGAACAGAAAATATAACGATAAGCACAAAAGAGTTTCAGAGTTGCACTGCAATAAAAAATATTAACCGCACAGTTGAAAATAGATTCAAACATGAAACCATAAAATAATAATAGGTGATTGAGCAGTACATTATGAATTGTAAGACGAATAGATTCGAACAGAAAACATCATGATAAGCACAAAAGAGTTTCAGAGTTGCACTGCAATAAAAAATATTAACCGCACAGTTGAAAATAGATTCAAACATGAAACCATAAAATAATAATAGGTGATTGAGCAGTACATTATGAATTGTAAGACCGTCGGTTTGTCATGCACTGACATTGGAGAGATTCAAAATATGCATCCTCCATCCACACTATTACACAGTAACAAATAAATAAAAAATGGGCGACAGATTTCGGGCTAAAATCTTGCCATTCAACAAACAAGGACGCAACCATGCAAAAATGTACCTCTATCGTCTCTATCATGACAAGACTACATACTGTAACTGCATTGAAATAGCTGAATAAAATATACCCGTGAGAAACTACTCAACTTCATAATAACTGCAATACTGCTTTGGAACTTCAAAAACTACAAAGCCACTGAAAATTAGAAGCACTTTCTGTGAACAATCGACGGACCAGATTCATCATACTCAGCCTTGGCAATCCACATCTGCATGCAAATAAATTAGAAGTCAATGGTTGCCATATATATAAATTACAGAGACCGAACACGGATATTAAAAAAATCGCTCTATTAAATCAGTAGAATGAAACCTATAAAGATGAGACAGACAAAAATGAAAATAATCACCTGTTGGAATGTGCTCAGAGATGCCAAGATTGATCCTCCAATCCAGACACTGTACTTCCTTTCGGGAGGTGCAACCACCTTGATCTTCATACTACTTGGGGCCAGGGCAGTAATCTCCCTGCTCATACGATCGGCAATACCAGGAAACATGGTAGATCCTCCACTGAGAACAATATTTCCATACAGATCCTTTCTGATATCCACGTCACACTTCATGATGGAATTGTACGTTGTCTCATGAATGCCAGCAGCTTCCATTCCAATCAGAGAAGGTTGGAACAAGACCTCAGGGCATCTGAAACGCTCTGCACCAATGGTGATCACTTGCCCATCAGGAAGCTCGTAACTCTTTTCCAGGGAGGAACTCGTCTTGGCTGTCTCAAGCTCCTGCTCGTAGTCAAGGGCTACATAAGCAAGTTTCTCTTTCATATCACGAACAATTTCACGCTCTGCCGTAGTGGTGAATGAGTAACCTCTTTCAGTCAGGATCTTCATCAAAGCATCAGTCAGATCCCGACCAGCAAGATCTAGCCTGAGAATAGCATGTGGAAGAGCATATCCTTCATATATTGGAACTGTGTGGCTGACACCATCACCGGAATCAAGAACAATACCTGCATTATCAATGATGCATGGATTATTGAAGAGTTATTGAAGAAAGCTGAATTTCGTTTTGCCAAAAATATGTGAACTGCACAACATACTTACCAGTTGTTCGACCACTTGCATAAAGAGAGAGAACAGCTTGAATTGCGACGTACATTGCAGGTGTATTAAAAGTCTCAAACATAATCTGAGTCATCTTCTCTCTGTTTGCCTTGGGATTCAAAGGTGCTTCGGTGAGGAGAATAGGGTGTTCTTCTGGAGCAACTCGTAGCTCATTGTAAAAGGTATGATGCCAAATCTTTTCCATATCATCCCAGTTGGTAACAATTCCGTGCTCAATAGGATACTTCAAAGTAAGAATACCTCTTTTAGATTGAGCCTCGTCACCTACATATGCATCTTTCTGCCCCATCCCCACCATGACTCCAGTATGACGTGGGCGACCAACAATACTTGGAAACACTGCCCTGGGAGCATCATCTCCAGCAAATCCAGCCTAGGCCACAGAGAATGCCAATAGTTCTCACTTATCACAAGAGTGAATATATTTTCAACTCGCTAGACGCACACATAGTAATAGAAAAAGGTGATAAAGCTAACAGGACAGGACCGGATACACTATGACACTAAACAATCCACCTTTATTATAGCCAAATTGCCACATTAAGTTGCCCACTCACCTTGACCATTCCAGTTCCATTGTCACAGACAAGGGGCTGGATATCCTCTGCGTCGGCCATCTTCAATTAAATTGCGAGATAACTGCAAACTACAGTGAAGAAAGTCAGCAAGATTACAAGTCCACAAAAAAATCATCAAAATGAAATTGCAAAAACGGCATTACAGAAGATGAAATGGTACTCCATCAATGAGCGAAAAAAGTTCTTTAAGCAACCTATTTTGAAAGATTGATTCCCCAGAAGATGAATTATATTCAGAATTTGCAAAATCTCATTCTCTTAAAAGATTTTCATCATCATTAAATTTAACATTAAAAAATAGTCAGTTCAAATGACATGCAACATGCAACAGTAGAAGAACCCAAAAGTGGTAAATTCCCTTCACACATAGGAAACAGTAAACCTAATCAAATGATCAGAGTAAAAACCATTGCAGCCCCAGATATAATCCCAGTCGTGGCAAAGAGTCCACGAAAAGAACAAATCGCATGTACTAAATTATGCAATGGCAAAGTAAGTTTCAGTCAATATAAGCGAGATTATGTAAAAACAAATCAGCTCTAAGATCATTGAAATTTGAGAAGATAAACAAGATTGATCGACAAGATTGAAAATGTCACTGTATAGAGGCATCGACTGACCCAGAAATGACGCAGCCGAGGAATTAGTCTGGAGGAAAGCACTAAGCCTAGATAGACGACAATCACGATGATTAGTTACAACATATTGTAGAGGCGCAGAAAGTAAAAGAAAGATGTTGTCAGTGAACTCAATCAAGGAAGGACGATCAACAAACAAGAATCCTGTTGGCCTGAGAAATCTAAAATCTGTAGGTTAGATCACTGAGTCAGATCGTAACCCATTTTGAATTAACAACTGATCAAGTTATCGTTCAATCAATTAGTTGAAGCCATTAAGCTACGCTAGCCCTTCAGCCTAAATAAAGGCAACTATTACAAGTTAGAAGAGATTATCAAGATAATTGGCTTAGTTGTCATCAGCAGGAATTGCAAATTACACTGTATTAATGAGTAATACAAATTATTCTTTTATTAGCGTTTCTGTATTGAGTAATTCCTGTGGATCTGCAGATACTTTGATAAGCTTGCAACTATTTTCATGTACAATCACTGCCATTCTGTTGAAGGTTATTGCTCAGAACCACCTGAATCTAAGTTATAATTTATTCTTTGCAAGGCCAAAAAAAGATACAAAAAGAGGAGAACACGATTCCAATGATGAGGATGTGACGGTTGTTGACAACTCATATGAGCTAAATTCCAGTGTGTTGCTATACAATATTAAATGACATTCAAAACTATATACACACAAAGAAACCGGGTCTTAACCATACATCCCAGCTCAACATGCTCCCCTACTTCATAATTAAAAAGTGTGTGCTAAGAGATCCTGCGAGGAAATTCCACATGGTATTCTCTGTAAAGATTTAATAAGCCAATCAACGGCAAGACACCTACAATCAAATCCATATGCATCTCTACAAGGATTTAACAAGGCAATCAAATCCAAACTACCGATTCATCAATTCTATACGGCTTCTCTGCAAATTGGGAAATCAATACGAAGCTAGCGATGTATCAAATCAACATCTGCTTCTACAATGTAATCAATTCCAAGCTACACACATCGAATCTGCTGGTGCTACTCTGTGGCTATCAATTCTAAACTACGCATAATATCAAATTCGCACGGGATATATATAAGGCAATCAATTCTAAACCTCCCACATATCAGTTTACACTAATTTTACAACCAGGCAATCAATTCCAATCTATCCAAGTATTGACAACAGAAATTTACTCATGCAAACTCATCCGATTCGGTTCTGATGAGAATTACACACGCAAGAATGCAAGGGCCAGTTCTAAAATCAGCGCATACTGTTTTAATGAGCGAGACCCTATCAAAGCAAACCCTCGAATCCACAGATTCAAATTTATGCAGATCCGTTTGAAAAACATGCAAATTCTCGCATATGTTCATGTTTATCAGCAACCCGAACCTAAAATTGCTAAAGCAATGACCCGACCCGACTTGAGAAGGGTTTTTTACGCAAAAGTACCCCGCGTAGTTCGAATCCGTTACACTTCAGAATACCTTGGCACTCAGGGGATCCGATCCGCGAATGCCCGATCCACCCAAAAATGAGAATTCTGATACTCGATGCAAGAGAAAAGCAATCTGGCACCGTCAAAAGGGCCGTAAAGACTGTGGAACGATCAAAAGGTCGAGAGATCGAAAAGAAAAGCCCTTGCCAAATTTACAGAACAAAATATCAGAAAATTGATGGAAATGGAGTAAGAGTGTACCTCGAAATAGAGACGAAAATTGACGGATTGCAGTGTCCGTCGTCTGAGCTCTTTCCTTCTTTCCTTCACCGAGAAATGAAATGAGATGCTTACACTGTGAGACTCTAAAACCCCCGGGGCATTCAGTTAAAATACCCTCCACCCCAAATTCGCTCCCAATTAAACTCAAATGAAATTCCCCCAAATGAAATTCAACATTAAACACGGAGGCAAAGTAGGCAGCCACCCTGGCAGACAGCGCGCATCCCGCCCTTCATTCAACGTGCCCTTCAATCGCCACCGTCCGTTCATATGGTCGGCGAGTGTCCGCGGTTCGAACCAGCTCAGCTTAGCTCGAACCAACTCGGATTAAATCGCTGCCGATATCTTAACAGGCGGACGAAACCCCTACTGGCCGGCAGTCTAGTCAACGATATCGGACGGTCATTATCCCGGTCAGCGAAACGGCCGTTTAATATTCGCGGTTGGATCTCAACGGGGGTGGCAGACTTACGTTTCGTGTTGCAGCTGGGGAATCATGATTATGTATTTTCCGTTAAGCAAGGGAAAGGACTTCGATCCGTGGGACCCACATTGGAGATTCCGACTATCTTGCCAGTTGGCAATTAGTACGACGTGACGTGGATGCGTTGGCAAAACGCTTTTTCTTTTGGTGATGGCATTGGCAGGGAGCATGGTGAATGTGCATATTACTTGGCTTGAAGACGTGGCATATAGAATATACATTGAATTTCTCAAAAGTAAGGGATGTTATTTTTTGGGCTTGATGTAATTTAATTTAAATATTAAAATTTATTTGCTGTCCCCTTTAAATTTAGGACCCCCAACGGGTCGTTTTCCCTTATGATCCCATCATGACTTTTACCCACTCCCGGGTAGTTCGGTAGTTATGTATGGAGAAATTTTGAACTTCTCACTTGCTCTATGATGAAGGGTAATCTCATTTCATTCAAATTTTTCTTTTAGCAAAAAGTTTCTATTAGATTACAAGTGAGTATTAGTCAAAGGGGTGGTTGTAAATTCTACGTTAATATTAATAATTAATAATTTATAAGTTGATGTTGATAAGAATTTCTGGAATACCGATGTTTTGGGTGGCATTAATAAGGAATTTGTGGTTTAGTAAGGGTTGAGATATCTAAAATATATTTGTAAGGAGTCTCTTTTTTGAGGGGCATTTATCATTTTAGCCTTATCACATCAACTCAAACGTCTCATCGAATATTTAAACATGGGGAGTGCAAAATCTACCTCCTAACCATTCAAGCTATTGTGTCTCTCACTATTTAAAATTTTGACCTACTTACTAGATGATTTGGGAGGGATAAATCTTGTGTTTTGGTTCATGGATGTTTAGGAGAGATTTTGGTCCTCCTCTCCACATCCAAGGTTCCATTATTGTCCAGCAATATATCACTTAAATATAACCTTAAACAAGTGTAATGTCATTTGGGGTTTACTGGTTTAATCAAACATTACCCTATTTCGTAATAATGTTTTTTTCGGATCCATCGCATTAGGTAGATTTTACTATCGACGTTTTGAAACGTCGACAGTAAAATCTACCTAATGCAATGGATCCGGAAAAAACATTATTACAAAATAAAGATCGCAGAAGTCTGAAATCAGAAATTACACTATCTCCTCAAACAATATCCAATGCCCAACATTTTTTCTATGGAAAAAGATTCAAAAGAAGCATAATCTCAATCATATAAAAGTATACAATTTTGCATAAAAACAATGCTTAGCACCTCCATTATTCATGATGCCAACCTATAATACATTCAACGTGATAAAATCTTCTTTTAACATATAGAGGTAAACAAAGAGGTTACGCTTGTTGTGCAATTGTTCCACCATGTAACAAGAGTGATTACGAGGAATCGTTTCAAACTCTTAGTGTTGAGTTAAAAACTACATTGCACATAAATGCCACAAAACACTTCTTTCTCTTCCCATTCAAAAATCCCAAAACTAAATGCACATTTCTAAATGGAGAATTCCAAGATATGTATGATACAAAATGTTTTTGAATTCCATAATCATCAAGGATTTGGAAATGGATTATTCTTCTTGATTTAGTGAAATTTTCAAAATATTAATAATATCCAATTTTAATTGACATATTTTGAATGAACACTTCACTCGTCTTTAAGGCAAAAGGAAAAGGAAACATTCAAGAAGTGGGTTCTTAATTGTGTAAAGAACCCACCAATGTATATTGAAGGGAAACAACCAAGTCAACTAATGAAAGTAACTACTTACACGTAAGATTATCTTAAATGACTAAGGCAAGTTGTTTTATTGAATCAATTCATTCCCTAGATTTATGTTCTTGGTTTAAAAGTGTGTACTAACTATAAAATCTATGTGGATGAATATTAGGGATTACCTTATGACCAATTAGTAAAATGATTACTCTCATTGCCCTTGCATTGGATAGATGCAAAAATCAAATCTTTACAACTTCACATTAAAATAGATATTTATATTATATTAATATAATGTTTTGCATATCTCTTATTGATCCATAAAACATTTACATATATTTAAAAACATGAGCTTTTGTTGATTCGTTAAGAAAATTTACACATATCAAAGTGTTGATACCTCATAAAAATTAATTTAATTTTGAGAAATAAAATTATATATTTCATATTAGAAGATTGCATGAAGGATTGGGCAGATGACAGAACATTGAAGGATTTGATGGTTTCCCCAACGTCATTTTTTAGAGTATTTGGTGGGCAAGGAACCATGCCACATTCTAGGAAAAATCTATCCTTGTTGAGATTGTCACCAACACTATTGAACACAATATTGTTAAGAATTCCAAATCAAAAGTAAAAGAGAATAAACAGAGGGTGACTATTATTCCGCTATTGGAAGATGCCATTCCCTAGGGTTTCTTCGAAAGAGCATCCCAAGGTGACCCACCCACATGTGGGGTTGGTGTTGCCTTATTTATAAACCACACACATTATTATCATATACAATATTCACTGATCGGGAGCTTAGTTTTTAGCTAAAAAATGAAAGTGCTAAAAAATGCTTCTAACCTGAATGACCGGATAGAGCTCGTCACCAAGGTTCCAATGCAACTCGTTTCATCAAAATTCGAGTTCGTATGAGTAAGTTATGGTCTGTTTTTCTTTTTCCCAAACATGTAAAAATTGTGCAGAACAGTGACACACTGATGACTTGGCAGTCTAGACAGCGCCTCAGGAATCTTCAGGGAATATTCTCCAGTTTTCAACTAGTGACATTGTGACAAGTGTCATCACCAGATTCGCCAATGTTGCTTGGGGAAGTTGAATTTTTCTCCTATTCCTAAGTTTGAAGTTTTATCTATGGTGGAATATTATTTAAGGGTGAATTTTAGGCCAATGGGGAAGGGCTACGTGGCGCAGCCGGAGGCTGCACGTGCCCCCCCATGGCAAGGTTGGTTGGCATGATAATTTTATTACAAGGTCGAATTGGGCGCATTATTAATTTTATACAAAGTTTGAACTAAGGTCGAAACCATAGTTATGGGTGCAATACACATATATTTCACATTATATTTAAACCAAAGTTTTTATACTATGGTCGAACCACATGTAATGTTCAACAAAATGTTTATGGCGAGGTCAGGGTCGAACCCACAACCACCCGCCTACGGTGCCATTGCCTTACCACTACACCCTCCACTGATTTCCTTAACCACTAAGGTTCTTGCATTTATTTAAAGAGTATCAGAGGAAAGTATGGGGCTTCGAAGGGGCCAGCCCCCTCCCACACGACCGCGCACGAAGATCAGGGGCCAAGACACAAATCCGGCGGAGTTTTTTAATGAAGATTAGAACGTATTTAATTACGTTAATTCGCAGGTTAACTACGATAATTTGTCATTTGTGGATAAGTGCGGGTTAGTGCTAAACACGCTTTAACCCCACTTAACTCCTACTTATCGTTAATTAATATGGGGTTAATTAACCTTAAACAAGTGTAATGTCATTTGGGGTTCATTGGTTTAATCAAACATTACCCTATTTCATAATAATGTTTTTTTCCGGATCCATCACATTAGGTAAATTTTACTGTCGACGTTTCGAAACATCAATAGTAAAATCTACCTAACGTGATGGATACGGATAAAACATTATTACAAAATAGAGATCGTAGAAGTCTGAAATCAGAAATTACCCTATTTCCTCAAACAATATCCAATGCCCAACATTTTTTCTATGGAAAAAGATTCAAAAGGAGCATAATCTCAATCATATAAGAGTATATACTTTTGCATAAAAACAATGCTTAGCACCTCCATTATTCATGATGCCAACCAAAGAGGCTAGGCTTGTTGTGCAATTGTTCCACTATGTAACAAGAGTGATTACGAGGAATCGTTTCAAACTCTTAGTATTGAGTTAAAAACTACATTGCACATAAAGGCCATGAAACACTTCCTTCTCTTCCCATTCAAAATTCACAAAACTAAATGCACATTTCTAAAGGGAGAATTCCAAGATATGTATGATACAAAATGTTTTTGAATTACATAATCATCAAGGATTTGGAAATGGATTATTCTTATTGATTTAGTGAAATTTTCAAAATCTCTATAATATCCAATTTTAATTGACATATTTTGAATGAACACTTTACTCATCTTTAAGGAAAAAAAGAAAAGAAAACATTCAAGAAATGAGTTCTTAATTGTGTAAAGATGATATTTGGTATTATTGTGAATCAAAAACCACCAATGTATATTGAAGGGAAACAACTAAGTCAACTAAGGAAAGTAATTACTTACAGGTAAGATTATCTTAAATGACTGATCCAGATTTATGCAGGAACACAACATAATACACATATAACCATAAATACAAAGATGCAACGGAAATAAGACTTCATTTCTGTTGGGTGGCGCAATAGGGAAAAAAAAATTGGACCCTATTTTTCGGTGGGCGGACCCGCCCATGGTTTTGTGCATGGGTTTGCACATGGTTTTGGGGCATGATGGTTTTCGGCCGCTGGTATTTTGTAGATCCGGTCAAGGGAACTACGATTATGTTCTAATCCAGGGTTAATGGATTGGAGTTTATGTATGCTTCAACATGTATATATATGTGTGTTGTAACACTAAAAGGAATATAATGAAAAATCAAGTTGGTAGTCCTGATTTGGGATCCAGGGGAAATTTTTTGTGTATATCTATTTTATGTTTTATGCTCTCGCTATTGTTTATTTTCTATTTTAAAGATTCGTTTGCAAATAATTTATGTACAGGGTTAAAAGCTACAATTTCATTAATATCAAAGAACTGAAATTTGTTTATGGATAGAATGGAAATAAACTAGCTATGGCATTGGTAGCTTATCTCTGAGAAGAGATGTGGTGGCTACAAGCCTTTGAACTGTGTTACAATGAGGCTCAAGGGCCTATTTATTATTGAGAAACAATGGAAAACCCTAATGTTACAAAGTATTTTGTCATTGTCCCTGCAATCCCCATCCCGCACATTGGAGGACCATTTTAATGACTTCTATGTATTATCATACCTTGCTAAAATTGTCATTGCATCCCTTGGCATGTCAAGAACATTTCCTCTATTGATCACTCCTCAAGCAGTCTCTCAAAAACATGTGTTTCTGGGTCGTCGTTGGTAGGCAGTTATGGCCCCGTGCCGACAAGGAAATTAACACTGGGCCTTGCACCCATTGGCGCTCTATCTCAGTGTGTTGCCTACGCCAAGCTGTTTTTGGAATGTTTTTTTAAATAGAAGTGAAGTTTCCATTCCTAACTACTTCATGAACGGAGTCATCATGGTTTTTTCGACTGAATAACGTCGAAATATTCCCGTTGGCTTCTTGTTTCCTACATTTGTGCAACTCCCCAAAGGGATATGACCTCCCTTCCACCTTATGAGGGATCCCAAACCACCTTCTCCTCTCCTATAAATACATCATTCTCGCATGGTTTCAGCTAGCTGAACAATCCTTACTATAGCTAGTGTGAAGAACAAGGTAGAAAGGAATCCATTGTCGAGAGAGAGTTTAGGCCCATCGCCTCACCAAGTCCGATCCTCGATTAATTCTTGAGACGAGTTTGACTAAACCCATCGAAGGAGGTTGCAATGTCAAGGAATTAAGGTTGTAAACTCCCTTTCTCTACTTATTAATACATGACTAGTTTTTTGGTTCCCATTTTGCATTTGATATGTTTAATTCTATGCAATATGTTTGATTCTCCTTGACCAATCAAATAGTTATGAATGCAAGTATGTTTTCGTATGCTGTCATCGTTCTCTGATCCTTGTGCAGGTACACGGATATTATTATTGAAGGACTGCGACGTGTGAAGATGAAGATCATAAGATCGTTGATACAAGCTATGACAAGAGCGTTGGACCAAGGTAGGTCATCTATCCCAACTCGTTTTCATTCATAAGCTAGGAGTCCGAAGAATTACCATGTTCCCTTGTTGCTAGACCCACTCCAAGGCTAGAGGGATCGCCTTTGTCCATAGAGGGGATTTACTTGCTCAACACCTAAACATCCAAAAACCTAACCCTAGGAGATGAAGCGCCAAAACTATGGGCCCCTTTTGGGTAAATTGGTACATCAACTTCCCAGGGACGTAACTTTAGCATACTATCTCTGTTTGATGCGCACCATAGCTCATTAGAAATATCTATCCAAGGACTACAAATTTTGATGTGAGAAACATCAAAGAAACTTTCATGTTGCTCCCATTTTTCCCAAAAAACGTCGTTTAAGGCCTCAAAACAACTCCAGAAGTTGAGGACCCGAAAAAACTGCTAAAAATAGTAAATTGTGCTACAATTAAGGAAACTGAAAAACTAAAAGAAACAATGGTGGGGCCCCAAGTGGAATAGGCAGGTGGCCACCAATATCCACCTAGATCATTCCTCCCTCCTTAGGAATAAATGGTCCCCATTGCGTTGAGTTCCTACATGATATGAGGAAACTTCTGTTGAACTTGATCCCTGGTGAACCACTTGCCTTGGTGCTAGAGTTGGCCAACTTTAACAACCCAATATAGTTGGATCTTATCCTGGAAAGTGTTCTTGATTTTCATGTCCATGATATAATCCGTGGTGGCCTGTTCCATGCAGTCTAGGTTTAAATTTTTTGGTGTGAGTTGTTCTGCAATGTCGGAGATGTCTAGTAGAGGTGGGAAATAGGGTCGAAGGCAGTCCACATTGAATACTAGGTGCAGAACAAGGAATGATGGAATATTGATCTAGAAGGCATTTGTCCCTATAGCCTTGGTGATGGTGTAAGGCCCATATCGAAGTGGGCGAAGCTTGCAGTGGGGTCCAGTGATGCGCTCGTTCTGCAAACGTAGCCACACTTTGTTGCCCACCTAGAAGTTGTTTGGCACCCGATGTTGATTATGTCATTGCTTTTATTTAGCATTGGCTCTGTCCAATATGTCATGAACGTGTTGGTGGATGTGCTGAATGTGCTCAATGAAGTTGTTCGCTTTGTCATCTTCAGACTGGACATCAGCCGAATCGGCATGAGTATTCGCAAATGACATGGCTACGTCAATGGGACATGGTGGCTGGAATCCCAAGCCCACCTGAAAGGGGATGTGGTCGGTTGAGCTATGGAGAGCTTGCTTATAACTGTGTTGTACATAGGGAAGGATCTCATCCCATGTGCATGGATGCTTTAAATTGTACATGTGCAGAATGTGTACAATCATCCTATTGACGACCTATGTCTGGCCTTCAGTTTGGGGATGGAAAGCTTTGGATTTGGTGAGCTTGGTGTCCAGCATTGACCAGAGGCTGGACCAAAATGTGCTAAGGAACTTGATGTCCCGATCTGAGATGATAGACAGTGGGATCCCAAAGTGCACCCACACTCATTCAAATAAGAGTTTAGCAATGGCTTCTACTGTGATATTCTTCTTGCAGGCTGCCATAATGGTCATCTTTGAGAATCTATCAATGACCACGAAAACACAATCATTTCCATGCTTAGTAGAAGGAAGGCCCAACATATAATCCATGGAGATGGATTCCCGAGGTTGACTAGGTGTAGGTAGTGGACAATAGAGGCCTTGCTTCTTGATGTTCATTTTGGCAATGGCGCAAGCAATGCAGGATCTGATGTACTTCCTGACATCCTGTCGAAGGTTCGGCCAACAGAAATACTTATGTAGTACTGCCACTGTATTCTCGACCCCGAAATGCCCAATGACTCGAATGTAGTGTGCTTCCCAAATCATCTTGGCATGCTCGCTTGAAGGAACACAAAGGTGTCCTAAGTGACGTAGAAGTGCATCTTGGAGGTAAAAATTTGGAACTTGCGTACCCTCCAAGAGTGTCTTGTATGTGTGGCTGAATTCTGGATCGCTCTTGTGGAGAAGCGACCAATCAAAAGTCTCGTGCCCATAAGAGTTGAAGACGGTGGTTAGCACCACGATCGGTGGTTGGATGAGGCAGTCTACAACATTATTGGTGTTTCCCTTCTTGTATTCGATGTTCAAATGAAACTGTTGCAGATATGTGGACCACTTATGATGGAAATCGTTCTACAACTTCCCTTGTGTCTGTATGTACTACAGGGGTCGATGGTCTATGTGGATGACCGTTTCCTTCCCCAAAATGTAATGCTTCCGTTATCAGAAAACCTGCACAATGAAATACATTTATTTTTCATAAGTGGGATACTTGCGGATAGTGTCGGATAGTGTATCACTGTGATATGCCACTGGATGCCCCTATTGAGTAAGAACTGCCCCAATAGCATAATCAAAGGCATCTATCTCGATCTAAAATGGTTGTTTCAAGTCTGGTAATGTGAGCACTAGGGCAGAGATAAGGTGATGTTTCAATTCTATTAACGCCTTCTATTGAGATTCTGACCAAAAGAATTGTTGGGTATACGACCAAAGTCCCACATTGACTAGAAGTGGGGAGGATCATGGGTATATAAGGATGGAAAAATATCTCCATTGGTATGAGGCCTTTTGAGGTAAAGCCCATAAGCAAAGCCATGAGGGCTTAGGCCCAAAGTGGACAATATCATACCATTGTGGAGATATGTGGTGTCCAGAATCCTTACAAGTGGTATCGGAGCCAAGTTCCAAAGTTAGCGAAGTGGATGAATCCTCGAATGCTGAACGAAGGTGGTGGGCCCCGGTAATATCACGATGGGATCCATGGATGAGCTCGGTTAGACAGGCGGTATGCTCCGGATTCTTCATGGACATGTCCTGGTCCCAACACGGTGAAGAGGAGTTGACCTAGGATAGAGCAAGCTCTCGAGGCAGGTGGTGCTCCATGTAAGGCGTGTGCTTCCGACTCATTGGAGCGGAGAATCCTGGTTGGTAGAGAGTGGACAGATGGATAATCATTTGAGGGGAGGCTCGATGGTCCTTTGTTCGAGGGGAGGATTGTTGGGTATACGACCAAAGTCCCATATTGACTAGAAGTGGGGAGGATCATGGGTATATAACGATGGACAAATATCTCCATTGGTATGAGGCCTTTTGAGGTAAAGCCCATAAGCAAAGCCATGAGGGCTTAGGCCCAAAGTGGACAATATCATACCATTGTGGAGATATGTGGTGTCCAGAATCCTTACAGAATGGAGAAATCAATGCAGCCTTTTGCAGATCTGGCCATACGGAGCATGGTGTTTCTAGGAAATAGGAAATATCCAATTGATTGATTCCATGGGGAATTCCATGGAGGGTTTCTCAATGGATAAAGAGAACAATGGTGCTGCCACAACTCAGATCTGGCGACTAGCAGTGATAAGAAGTTGGTTCAAGAAATTCAGAGATGAGAGGATGTTTGCACGTGGATTAATTAATTGATGAACCATGTATCTAAAGAGAACTCCTAGAGGACTAGCGGTTACAGAGGCTGGTGACCCATGTAATCCGGTAGATGGGTTCTTTTTATATGGACATTGATTTCATATGTACAAAGAGCAACAATGAAACAAAAAAAATATTATTATAATGGAGTTAATTTTTTACATGTAAATGGGCATCCTGCTGTAAGACCTGGTATGGCATGCATACCCCTGGGTAATCACTGGTAAAGTCTGGGTTAGACCTAGGTGATAGGGGGGATGTCAAGTTTACAATTACTCTGGGTAAAAATTTGAGGGGGGAAGAGCTAGAGTGAGCGGGGTTGTCTCACTTAGCAAGTTTGGCTGGATTTAGTCAATAATCCCCAAGTCAAGTTTAAGGGGGGAATTGTTAGGTAAACATGACTCGGGGTAGAGTCAATGTTGACTAGGGTAGATAGTAGTAGTTTTGGGGCACATGGTTTTGTGCACCCATGGTTTTGGCCCATGGTATTACATGTAATGGAGCCTATAAGAGGCTGGGAATACTTCATTGTAAGGTAGGCCAGGAGGTGAGTGGTGAAGGCTCACTTGGCCAGATTGGCCAAGGTTTTTTGGCCAATGGTTAATGAAATTTCATTGGTTGGGTTTTTCCCCAGATTTGGGGTTTTCCTAGTTAAACATTGTGTTTATGTTTATGTGATTTGTTGTTGGGTTTTGTATGTGTATTATTCTCTCGGTAAATATTTTATTTCTGCAGTAATTCCTAACAAGAATCTTGCTTTCACTCCTTCCTTGGTTACTTGAATTAAGGGCCAAATGATGTGAGAGAATCCCAACACGAACCTGCGGTAGAAATTAGCAAGACCCATAAAGTTGCGAAGCTCTGTTAGAGTGGTTGGGGCTGGGAAATCCCGAATGACTTGGATCTTGGTTGGATCCACATGCACCCCCCGTTCATCAATAATGTATCCCAGATATTGAACATGGGTCATGCAAAAATTTCACTTCTCCAAATTGGCACACAACTTGTGTTGCCGCAGTGTTTGGAGGACTTGTTAGATGTGGCGGAGGTGCTCTTCCCAATTCTGGCTGAAGATCAGGATGTCATCCAAGTACACTACTACAAATGAGTTGGTGAATGGCCACAAGATGTTTTCCATCAGCCTCATGAAGGTTGCGGGAGCATTCGTCAACCCGAAAGGCATGACCAGCCATTCGAAAAGGCTCTCCTTGGCTTTGAAGACAGTCTTCCACACATCACAAGGTTTGATTGGTACCCGGTGATACTCAGACTTCAAGTAGATCTTGCTGAAATATTTCGCCCCTTTGAGTTGGTCCAGAAGGTCATCAATCCGTGGGATCGGGTACCTATTCCGGAGAGTGATCTTGTTCAGCTCTCGATAGTCAATACAGATTCTACAGGTCCCATCCTTCTTCTGCACCTACACAATCGAGCTCCCACAGGGCAATGAACTCAGCCGGATGTGACCTTTCTACAATAGCTCCTGAATCTACCTCTTGATTTCATCGTTCTCCTGAACAGAACGTTGATAGATTGGTCCATTGAGCAGCTACGCACCTGGAGTCAGATCGTTGGGGTGCTTGACTTGACAGTGTAGAGAAACCCCTGTGGGTGAGGTGAATATGTCCCTGTACTCCTCCACGACATTGTCCATTTGTTTTTGTTGCACGAAGGTGCCCTGTCTAGAGATCATGGCCATAATATTCTTCTTGCCCTGGGGGCTTATCATCAGGAAAACAAATTTCCCAGTTTTGGAAATGAGCTTACTGCATTGTTTTGCAGTAACCAAAGAGATAGTAGCATGCGGTGGTACCTCTAGTATCTTGTACAACTTATTGCCCAAAGTAACAATAACAGCGCGAGATCGAGACTGATACACAACATGTCACTTCCACAAGTATGGTTGGCCTAATAATACATCACAAACATCAAGAGGATCAATGTCACATAATACCTCATCCATGAAGGGATTGATGTTATAGGGAAGGCAACACTGTTGGCTAACACGAAGATCTCGTCCTCGGTGAAGCCACCCGATGGTGTACAGTTGTGGGTGTGTTATGGTCGGCAAGCCCAATCACTTTACAACCTCTGCTAAAATGAGGTTCTTTTGGCTCCCACTGTCAAAAATGAATTGTAGTGGGGAACCCTTTACCCACATCTAGGAGTGGAAAAGAAACTCCTCCTCCTCTGCATCTTTCAGTTCCTCCTTCTAGATATTCGCAGTGGCAATAGTGATGTTGGGCTCTACATCAATAATATGCTTGCCTTTGTCATTCCCCTTGTCAGGTTTTGATTCAAATTCAGAGCATGCATCCAATTCAGAAGCCCTCATCTCGGCCACCAGTGACTGCTTGGCCCGACACTCGCTTGTGTTGTGAGTGGAGCTCTTATGGAACTCACACCACTTTCTCATGTCCTTCTTCGGCTTCACGGGGTTGTTCTTTACTTGCGGCTTTGGTAGGTTTTCTTGGGCTTCCATGCCTTGGCTTTTTCCTTTATTATGTGGGTTGGGGGCACCTTTCCCTTGCTCTTGATTCGCAGATCCAAAGTCTCGCTTCTTCTATTTGAATTTATTCTCAATCTTGGCAGCATACCGGTATGTCGTACCAAGTGAGGAGATGTCGACGAACTTCATTTCCTCTTGAATTTATATGTACAGACAATTGTGGTACTTCAACACCAAATTTTTCTCTAAATATTTGATAACCAAATTTGTGCGCAGGGTATGGAACAGATCCGTCAGATCATGCACATCTTAAACCTTTTGATATCGTAGCATAGTCCATTGTATGTACTTGTCCTCACAGCTCCCCATGAGATAATATTGTTCCTTGATGGCATCTCAGAAAGGATTCCAAGCGAGTACGACAAAGAAAAAAGAGGGTTCCCCCTCGTCCTTTTTCTCACATTAGGTTTCCCTCCAGTCCTTGACATGGGGGGTAACTTTGAGGAGTGAAAAAATAATCTTGTCCCGGTCGGAAAAGTTATGAATCGAGAAATATCCTTCTAATAGATTCAACCATCTATCTATGGTGTCTGCGTCTATTTGGCCCTCAAATATAGGAATTCCAAAGTTTACTTGTACCTTAAAAGGATTTGCACCTCCAGTGTGGCTGCTCGATGCAAATGTGCTGCCAGTGGGAAGTCGTTGAAGGATATGGGCAAAGTTATCCATCATCATGTTCCTTTGTTTTTCGAGGGCCTCCTCAAGCAATATTTTGATAGGATCTCATGCACCCTCATCTTTATTTTTGTCCCCCATGGGCGGCCGTCGGGGTTTTCGAGGTTGATCTTGCAAAGGTTCAACCAGATCGAGCCCTAACTCCTTATACCCCGACCTCGTTGGGGACATGCAAAGAACGATCGAGAAAGAGAAGACCGCTCTGATACCACTGATCCATATTTATGTAGGAACACAAAAGAATACACATATAACTATAAATACAAAGATGCAGTAGAAATAGTACTTCATTTCATTAATATCAAAGAAATGAAATTTGTTTACAAATAGAATGGAAATAAACCAGCTAGGGCATTGGTAGCTTATCTCTAAGAAGATATGTGGTGGCTATAGGCCTCTGAAATGTGTTAGAATGAGGCTCAAGGGCCTATTTATTATTAAGAAACAATGGAAAACCATAAACACCCAAAAACCAAACCCTAGGAGATGAAGCGACAAAACTATGGGCCCCATTTGGGTAAATTGGTACATCAAATTCTTGAGGACGTAACTTTGGCATACCATCTCCGTTTGACGTGCACCACACCTCGTTAGAAATATCTATCCGAGGACTACAACTTTTTATGTGAGCAACATATAAGGAACTTTCATGTTGCTTCCATTTTTCCCAGAAAACGTCATTTAGGGCCTCAAAATGGCTCCGGAAGTTCATGATCAGAATCTGGATTAGGGGCAAAAATTTGCCCAGTATTTAAAGTGCTCATAAATGCTTCAAACTAGAACAAAAACGATGATCTCGTCACCAAGAATCCGACGTAATTCGTTTCATCAAAAACCGACTCTGGATGAGGAAGTTATGACCTGTTATTCGTTTTCTCAAATAGCTAAAAAAATTGCAGAACAGTGACAGGTTGATGACATGGCAGCCCAATCGATACTCCAGGTATACTCAAGGAATATTCTCTAATTTTAGCTCAATGAAACTGTGACAAGTGTTACAACAAGATTCACCAATGAAATTTGGAGGTCAATTTTTTTTACAGATTATCCTAGGGTTGAAGTAGATTTTTTTTTAGTTGGTGTAGTCCAACCAGAGTTGGACATGTGGTCCAGCCAGGGGCCTCCACGTGCTGCCTCTAATGGATCCATCCAACCCTTGGGAACTGGTCAAAGATTATGTCAAGTCCAAATTTGTTATAAACTAAATTCTTTAGCATATATATATATTTCGGGCTATATATATTTCAATTAACCAAAGTTCATGTATTATGCGGGCTGTATATATATTATAACCCAAGGTCTAAACCATAGACAGGCGGACGCATATATTTCGGGTGGAATATTTCAATCAACCAAATTTTTTTAACCAAGGGGTGAACGTTATAATTTGGAGCAAAATTCTGGTGCGAGGGTCGGGGTCGAACCCATGACATACCTCGTATAGGTCCAACGACTTACCACCTCTTCTATCTGATGGGTCTTAGCCCTATACAGTTCCAGCCTCTATTTAAAATTTTCCAGATCAGATGGTGGGGGTTTGGAGGGGGCCAGCCCGCAAGCCAACCCCCTCCCATATGACTACATTGAAAAACCTTGGGTGGAGCCGAATGCAACGACGGAGGATTAACGCCATAATCAATGATTATTCCACTAATCTGCAGGTTATCTGCTAATTAAAACATGTTTATGAAATATGGATAATGCACAGTTAAGACGCGCTTATCACAGTTAAGCGCAGTATTAGCTATTAACTAATACCACTGTTAATTGGCAGCAGAGTTAGCGGAACCACCTATTTTGGTGGAATCACCAAATTGTCAAAGTTATCTAAAGTATTCTCCAGATTTGGAGGAGGAATCTAGGGAAAAATAGTTTTGACCATATCTTGAGCAATTTTCGACCAATTTTGGCTAAGAAAGAGTCATTCCTAGCATATTGGCATGCTATGAACACATTGGAACAGGTTGCAGAGGCGTTGGAGCACTTCTGAAAGTGTTTTTTTCACTTTGAAAATTAAACAAGCCTAGGGCCACCAGGATGGGAGGTCAAGCCTAGATTAGATGGAAACCAATTTTCAAAGATTGAATAGTCATTTTTGAGGTTTTTGGGCCATCTGAAGCTAATGGAGCATGTTGCAAAACCATTGGAGCACTATAGGTGAAAGTAATAATACATTTGACTTTTAATCCCAAGAGGTTCCAACTAGTTGAAGCAAGTCCATGGAGATGTAGCCTAGGAGGGGTGAACTCCATTATCAACTATTGTATTATGTGTATGTTGTGTGTTATTTATTTGAGTTTCATTGTTGTACATGAGTTTTTAAAAACCTAATTAACTCATAAATTTCTCACAAAAGACACATAAACCCCTTCACAATTG
The DNA here is from genome assembly GCA_034641835.2 of Pinus albicaulis. NCBI lineage: Eukaryota > Viridiplantae > Streptophyta > Pinopsida > Pinales > Pinaceae > Pinus > Pinus albicaulis. Next base: position 932,392,285 of record CM076583.1, read on the forward strand.
GTTAACTTGAGACGATCCTAAACACATTTTTATTTAACTAATGAGGGAGCTAGTACAATAATAACTTGTTTTCCCATACTCAGATCAAGTTAGTATCAGAGCTAGGTTTAGCTCATTTTATCCAAGGTTAGCTAGAAGAATTAACTATTGGTTTTTGAATTTGTGCAAGGAGAAATTAACTGTGTGCAAGTTTATGTGTGAAGGAGAAGGTCAATATTGAGAGCTCAATTCTCAAATCACACCAAAGAATATTTATATGCATTGTAGGTGTGATGGAAGCTTCATTAAGAAATGTTTCTGATCCATCTTCCTTAGAAAAACTCTTTGATAAAGAGATGTTACAGAAGCTCTACATTATGATTGATATGGTGCAAGAGATGTATGAAGATAAGAGGGAGAGCATTATACTTCAAGAGAAGTTGATTTCCATGATGGAGGAGAAGAAATAGCTTCTTGAAAATATGAATGAGATGGAGACTTAACTCCATATTGAAAATTAGAACCTAGCAAGGATGCATGAGATGGAGACTCATCTCCATGATGCCAAGGAAGCCTTAGCCATGTATGTGCATGAAAAAGAGGTATGCAATTCAAGTTTATCTTCAATTTCCTTTCAAAATGAATGTGTAGGTGCTTTTGAAAGACACACTGGAGGAATAGGGTCCAAATTATTGATGAAGATGGGCTATGAAGGTAAAGGATTGGGCAAACATACATAATACATAGTTGAGCCAATTGTTGTTGAGGAAAGGCACAAGTATTTGGGTCTTGGTTATGGACAACATGATGGAGAAAGCTCTAAAGACAAGGAGGCACATGAAGGTGTTCCAAGAAGGACTTTCATTTCATGTTCATTACCTCAAGCTTGTGAAGATTGTGTTCATGAGGAATGCGAAAGTTTTACACCCACTTTTCAAGAAGGTGTTCATAAGCATGCAACTAATGAGAATGGTGAACAAGAGGATGTTAAGCTCTAAAGTCATTGAATGCATTGTTGGTATTCCGAAGAGAGCCACTACCTCATAAAATTCACCTCCTCAAGAAGGTGACAAAGGTGAATGTTCAAGGTATAAGTATGTTTTTAATCAAATTTCTTTTGATTATGATAAACATGGAAAATTCTCACATAATATGTGCATATTACTTTTGTAGTTTGAATAATCATAATGTTTCAAGATGTTGGAAGAAGATAACCATGCACAGGAAAATTTTAAAACAAATGCGACAAAAAACCAAAGTTCCATTGTACAAAGCTAACCATGTTGAAAAGAAGATGCAATTGTTTTGCACTCATTGACATAAGCAAGGTCATATTGTAGACAAGTGTTTGACTTTGTATCCAACGAGTCATCCACGAAATTTGAAGAAGGTGGAGAAAGAGAATGGCAGGAATGGAAAAGAAGATTCCATAATTGATGTGGGTTAGGATGATTCACATGATGAAGTGCAGCTGAAAGAAGCACCATGGAAATGGTTTGTTCTTTTGTCTCTACAATGCATGCTACATGTTTATGCCAATAAGGTGTTTGAAAGTGGAGTATGTTGACTCACTTTACTGCAACAAAATTTTTTCATTTTGGCTCTTTAAGTACATGTACATATTAATGGGGTTCTTGTACTTATGATTGTACTTGCGAGAGAGTTGAAGAATTGTATACATGCATGAGAGTTTGTGTATATGAAAAGTGGAATTTTGATGGTTTCATTGTGCTTGAACATGCATGACTAATTGGCTTGTGTTGGTCGATTGATTTGTTTAATATGTATGTTTTCAACTTGAGAGTGTTGATCATTTTCAGATGCATGAGTGTCGACTTGTGTTGGTCGATTGTGTGTTACATGCATGTCATATTGACTTGGCAGAGTTGATTTTGTATCCAAAGGTGAAAAGGAGATGTTGACGAAGTTTTTCATGAAATGTGAAATCCATTTTGTTTTGGGAAAATAATCGTCAAATTATTACACTTTCTTATGCTTGACTTGAGAGTCAGTCGTTTTAAGAGGCATGTTTTGTTGACTTGTGTTTGGTCAATGAGTTTTAACACAAAGATGTAAGAGTACATGGCGATGTTCACATGATGTGAAATTTGTTGCTTTGAAGGAGCAAGAGGATATGTCGTCAATTTATGTTTCTTGCATGATGTGCTTTTCAGATTGATGGTTGTGTTTGTGACAAGGTGTCAAAAAAAAGTTTGCAACCATTGTAGACCATTTTATGTGTTGACGCCAAGAAGAGAAGGAGATGGTGAATGCATTCTTATAGATGTGGAATTTGGAACCACGAAGGTAAAAGAATGGTCATTTATTTTCTTGTTATTACTAATGTTGGAACTCATTGTTGTAGTTCACTCAGATGGGCTTAATTTGGAAAAGTGGTTTCCAAAAAGAAGCTTGCATCAAATGCATGTTTGTGCAAAGGAGAAACATGATTCTCAGTGGGAAGGTAATCAATTAGTTTCCAAGCATCGAGGAATCGATTTGGTACAAAAAAGTGTTATATAAATCAGCAAGCAGCCAACAAGTGTTGGATTGGGTCAACAACAAAAGGAGAACATTGGTTGAATAGCCAAGCCATTTGCAAGGCAAGGCATGTTAGTGAACCCAAGTGGTTGTCATGGCTATTTTCCAAGTAGAATCAAGATGATAAAACTTGGGAAACATAAGAGTATTCAACTCTCATGAGATAACCAACTTTTGTGGGTCCAAAAGCATGTCAGTGGGAAGGAATGGTAGGAATCTGGATTAGGGGAAAAAAATTACCCAAAATTGAAAGTTCTCATAAATGGTCCAAACCAAAATGACAACAAAGAGTTGATCTCTAGGACTTTGATGCAATTCATTTCATAAAAAACTGACTCCGGATGAAGAAGTTATGATCTGATGTTCATTTTCTCAAATAGCTAAAAAAATTGCAGAACAGTGACAGGTTGATAACATGGCAGCCCAGTTAGCACTACAAGTATATTCAGGGAATATTCTCCAATTTTAGCCCATTGACATTGTGACAAGTGTCACAATAGGATTCTCCAGTGAAATTTGAAGGTGAATTTTTTTTATAGATTATCCTAATGTTGAAGGATAATTTTTTTTAGTTAGAGTACTCCAACCAGAGCTGGACATGTGGTGCAGCCAGGGGTCACCACGTGCCCCCTCTGGTGGACCCATCCAACCATTGGGAACTGATCGAAGATTATGTCAAGTCCGAATTTGTTATAAACCAAAGTCTTTAGCATATATATATTTTGGGCTATATATATTTCAATTAACCAAATTTCATGTATTATGCGGGTTGTATATATATTATAATCCAAGGTCTAAACCATAGACAGGTGGAAGCATATATTTTCTGCGGAATATTTAAATCAACCAATTTTTTTTAACCAAGGGGAAAATGTTATAATTTGGAGCAAAATTTTGGTGCGGGGGCCAGGGTCGAACCCACGACCTACCCCGCACAGGTCCAACGACTTACCGCCTCTTCTATCTGATGGGTCTTAACCCTATACAGTTGCAGCCTCTATTTAAAATTTGCCGGATCCAATGGTGGGGGTTTAGAGGGGGCTAGCCCTGCGAGCCAACCCCCTCCCATATTACTACACTGCAAAACTGTGGGGAGAGCTAAATGCAATAGACGAATGATTAACGCCATAATTAACTAATCTGTGGGTTATCTGCTAATTAAAACAAGTTTATGAAATATGGATAATGTGTAGTTAATACGTGCTTATCATAGTTAAGCGCTATCTTAACTGTTAATTAATCCCACTATTAATTGGTGATGGAGTTAGCGGAACCACCTATTTCGACGGAATCCACCAAATTGTCAGAGTTATCTAGAGTCTTCTCTAGATATGGAGGAGGAATCTAGGGAAAATTAGTTTTGACCATATCTTGAGCAATTTTCGACCAATTTTGGCTCAGAAAGGGTCATTCCTAGAATATTGGCATGATCTGAATACATTGCAATAGGTTTCAGAGGCGTTGGAGCACTTATGAAAGTGTTTTTGTCACTTTGAAGATTAAACAAGCCAAGGGCAACTAGGATGGGAGGTCAAGCCTAAATTAGCTGGAAACCAATTTCAGAGATTGAAAAGTCATTTTTGAGGTTTTTGGGTCTTCTAAAGCCAATGGAGAAGGTTGAAAAACCATTGGAGAACTGCAGGTGCATGTAATCATACATTTGACTCTTAATCCCAAGAGGGCCTAGCTAGTTGAAGCAGATCCATGGAGATGTAGCCCAGGAGGGGTGAACTCTGTTATCAACTATTGTATTATGTGTATGTTGTGTGTTATTTATTTGCATTTAATTTTTGTACATGAGTTTTTAAAAATCAAATTAACTCATAAATTGATCACAAAATACACATAAAACTTGGCACATAAACCCCTTCACAATTGGTTAACTTGAGACGATCCTAAAAACATTTTTAGTTAACTGATGAGGGAGCTAGTACAACAATAACTAGTTTTCCCATATTCAGATCAAGTTGGTATAATATCTAGGTTTAGCTCATTTTAGCTAAGTATTATGGGAAAATCTACCGTAAGGCTTGGGTTGAAAGACCTAACAGAGCAGAGGCATGCAATCCACAAGAAGCACTCTAAAGATGAGTTTTAATGCTTGAAATAAAAAAAGGAGGATAGAAAATCTTACCCAAAAGTCCTTTGTTTGATGTCGATCCTGTAGAGTGAAAACCCTCTACTACTCTTCGTGCTCCAGAACTTGAAAATCAATCCAAACAGAGCACAAAAACTAGTTGCACAACATATATATCCTAGATGTCAGCATGTTAGCATATATTATCTCATGGAGATAACATGAAATAAACAAGATTATTCAACATGTATAAGAAACATATAACACATGAACATCAAGAACAGGATGGTACTTCTTGTATTTATAACATGTACATAAAATTATGGAGAATTCACCTACAATTTGCCAAGGCTTATGATCAAAACCATCCTCTAGATCCGTCTAGCCCTAGCCTCACAAAACTATTTCCATAAAGGATGCACAAAGGATGTCACATATAAGGGAAGTGATCATCACAAGGAAACAAGGGTTTCCTTGACCTGGGAAATGCAGGAGGCATAGGGAAATATCATACCTGATAAGGGCTCTAGGAGGCTCTAATATCAATAGTATTCTCTCTCTCCTGCTTAAGGCCATTCCCTTGAGGTGTATTTATACTTTCTTGAATTATTTTTTTTTCAGTAGGGGAACAGTTAGGCCACGAGGTCGGGTAGTTAAGTTACAAGAAAAACCGTAAACCTTGCCTCTTTAATAGGAGATTTATATATTTTTTAATATTTTAAATAACATACGCGGGTTAACAATGTATGGACCCGTTGTTAGTCATCAGTATTTTTCACTATCCTTAGATGACTATAGGATATTTTTAGTTTTCTAAGAACAACATTCCTTGAATATTGTGAGTTTCATAAATCTCATTTCCTTCATTATCCTTATAGAAAATTTTTCACTATTCTATCAGTTTTCCATTTCATGGTCACCCTTTCACTCCTACAAACTCCTTATGGGCTTATACCTCTCATTTTCATCCTCCTTCTCTGTCTATAACCTCATTGCCCTATTTTCACCTGTCCATAAACTCCATCTTCCATCTAGGGTTTCCTAGTGATGACTCATTCCAATGTCCCTTTGGGCATAATAAGCTGTAAAAACACTGTTTTCACTTGAAAATCTCTAGGTCAATTATCAGTAAAAATCAGGTCAAAGGACCCTGCCACTAGGTCATTAGGGTTTTTACATGTTTTAAGGTCATCATTGGATGTTTCAGGCACTACTTTTCCTTTGCTAGAATCTGGCTCAGATGTAATAGAATATCAAGACACGGTTATTCAAGAAGGACCTAAAAGATTTTCAAACAAGATTACCTCATCAGTTCAAAGCCTGCAAATGAGAAAAATGGACAAAGTTTGGCACTTTTGCAGGAGTGTTGAAAGTTGTGTTAGCATAAGGTACTGATGAGGTAGATTATTTACTCATAAATGAAGACAATTTACAACAAAGGAAAGGGGAAAAACTTGGTCTTGTATATAACTAGAGTTGTGAACTTGATGGTCCAGTTGAGTGTCAAAATAGTGATCACTTGCAAAAAATGACATGGAGGAGGAACACAAGGCCGAACATGAAGAAAGTCTATTGGAAAAGATTGATGGAATATGGAAAAAGGTGAGGTGAACTAGACAAAAATGAATGAACTTTAAAGGGCTACAAAGAACTTAGAGGACAACACCGATGATTGCTATAAAAGAGCTGCAGACACCTACAGTTTTGGGAAAATGGCCAGAGAAGGTGGAAAAGTTAAGTTGAGCTTAATGGTGGAAGCTGCATAAGATTTTGAAGATGCTGCTATGTGGCTAAATCCCAAAAATGTCAAAATGAACTTGTCATGCCTCAATGAGCCAAGAAGAGTCAATTTCACAACTTCAGCTAACCTACAGGCAAAAGTGTTAAAGAATGTTAGTGAAAAAGGGAAAAGGGTTTCAAACATTAGAAAGTGGGTTTTTGTAGTTAAATCAAATTCCGCTTATCTATAAAAGCTCATTACACACTTCAAGAGAGTCATTTTTGCATTTCAAAATATCAAGAGCACTCAGGAGAGAAAATTTTGTGAGTTTTCAAGCCAAATTTGGGAAAATTTGCTTGGCGCTACGCCCCTGGAATTTTTCCTCCATTGATTTTGTGAAGGTGCTGCACGCCTGGAAGTGGGTGCTGCGCCCTTGACAGAGCACTATGCTCTTGCCCGACAGGCTCTGTGCTAAAAAAATTTGGCGCTGCGTGCTCAGAACTGGCGTTGCGCGCTCAGACAGATACAATTTATAAGCCCTCCAACCATTCAAACCAATTCAAAATGCTTTCAAATTTCCTCCAAGGTCATCCAAGAAAATATTTAAGGGTAATTACATAGTGTGAACCAATTTTTATGTCATTTGATGAATTGTTAATTAAATAAAAAAGAAACCTTAAGATCTAGCTTGAAATCACTATTTTGCCATTACTTCATCTTCATATAAAGAGTATCAGTCAAAACAAGGGTTATTACAGTACTCAAGGGTTGTCATTCATCTAATCTTTCCCCTACATCCATTTCCTTCATTCTCACTCATTCCATTCACTTGCAAAGCTGCCCTTTCATTACCTTCTCTTCATCTCCTTTCACATCAGCCCTAGGGTTTTCAAAAACAGAGTTTTCAACATGCCTGAGGGAGAGGACAGTGGCAGTGGTGGTGAAGCCCAAATGACAAGAAGGTATTATCACAAGGGATGGAAGATAAACACATTTGAAACCCTCAATAAAAGAGAGCTCATGGCATCTCCATTTACTGTTTCCTGTTTCAAACACATGGGCTGCTTTGAATTTTGTGAGAAGGTGCAGGAAGTACAAAACCACCCTGATCTAACAAGACTTTTCAATATCAATTTGCATGAAAAACAAGTAAATCTTGCTGGAGTTACATTTGAGATGTCCATTGATGCTATTTTTGTAGCTACTGGGATACCAAGTGTGGGAGAAAAGTGGTTTAAGCAAGAAAACCTAGACATGAGTTACTTTGAACCCTACCTAAAGCCTAGGTATAAAGATCACCACAAGTCCATCTTCCCACTTTCTCATCTACTTGATAGATATGCACCTATGATGAGGATAATTATGAAGTATTTCACATGCGAGGGAAGGTTTTCCCGTATTTACACATATCACATCCGGCTTCTTATGCATTTCACCAGAGTGAGGATGCTGCATATACCATATTACCTCTTCCAGAGCATTGACAAAATGGCCTACATAGTGCAAAAGATAAACCACCCTCAGCAAATGCAGAGCCCATTCCATCACTCACTTATCAAGATGGTGGTTATGCACCAACTACAACAGAAAGGCATTCCATGGGAGACCTTCATTGCTCATGATATTTCACTACTCCACATGGCCATCATCAGCAAGACATTCCTTCATCTTCTCACCCTCCCATTCCTACTGCTCCATCACATCCTACTACTCATGCATCACCATCCACTCAAATTCCTTCACCCCATGATGACCCTTCCACATCACCATCCACTCACATTTATTCACCTCATGATGATCCTCCTTCATCACCCTTCCACAATCCTTCACCCTCATCTCATAATACCACATCATCAAACAATGAAGAGAGAAGTGAGAAAAATGACACTGAGATGGTTGACATAGAGCCTTTTTATTTGACCTATCAAAGAGGTCACAGGTAGGTTTTTTCTCCACAAATTGTGGAAGGGGCCCTGCCTTCATTATTAACAAAACAACTTGACAAAGGTAAGGAAAAGGTTGCAGAGCAAGTCATTGTTGAAAAAGAGGATGAGCATGAAACTGAACAAGAGTTTCAACTTATTGACCTTGAGAGTGAGGATGAGGAGAATATTACAAACATGTTGATCAAGAGCAAGGATTCCCAGATTAGGGAGGTACAAGCCAATCTTGGCAGGGCAGAGAATGTGATCTACTTCCTTGAGGTAGAAAACCAATAGTTAGAGACAGAGAAAGCCATCAGTGAGGTTAGAGATATCAGAGCTCAGAAAGAGGTTGGAAAAGCCAAGGCTATGCTAGATGAGACCTTGGGCACTCTTGATGATAGTTAAGATGAGGAAGAACAACTTCCTAGGAAGAGGCCAAGGAAAATTGGGTTGAAAAAGGCTCTAGATCGGGAAAGAGAGAAAGAGACAGAGTTGGTAGAGTAGCTCACTCCAAGTGAGCTGCTTGCCATGGAGATCAACTATGATAGAGAATATTGGCTAGAGAGGGAAAAACGACACCTAGAGGATCAACTTGAGAAAGCAAAAAGAGACAGTGACATGAAGAAGAATATGGAAAAACATTATTCCATGAGGAACAGGATGGCAAGGGCCAAGCTCAAAAGATCCCTTGCAAAGATTCAAGCCCTAAATGAGGAAAAGGAGAAGTAAAAACTAAATATCCTTATTTATCCCTCCAAGCATCCCAAACATGATCAGCAAAGTAAATCCCAAATTTAGGCACTTGGTGCAAATTTTTTATTTTTGACTATTTGGCTAGCAGAAAAAAGGGCCAAGCGCGCAACACCACTGGTGCTGTGCTCTTTATTGAGGCATTCAATTTAAAAATGGTTTGCATTTTCATGTTCCTCATGCCAAGGACATTATCCTCAGAAAGTTTCAGACCATTTGGAGCAGAACTGGTCCCTCAAAAGGGCCAAAAACCACCTAAAAAACACCTTTCTGCCCTCTTTTCAGCATTGGTGCTGCGCTCTAAGTAGTATTGGGAGAAATGTTTTTTGGCTATGAAAATGGGCACCAATCTAGAAACTATCGGAATATCTGGAGACTAGACAGGGCATGCTTTCCAATGTGCTATCATGGAGCTCATTTGGACACCGAGAAGGCTTCCAAAACTCAACTGCAAAACAGGCTATTTTTCCAGTCTTGGCGCTGCACCCTTGTACCTTGGTGCTGCACCCTTGCCTAAAAGTCAACAAAACAACTCAGAAGTTATTGAAAAATATATTTTGAAGACCTTGAAGACAAATAACTCCAATGTTAGCTTAAAATTTATTTTTGAATTTAATGAGTTTGGGATATTTGTGCCTTGGGCCGTGCATGGTCTCAATGGTCAAATGCATTTAATATGTAATTAATGACTTCTAAAACTATAAATAGGGTTTATTTCCTCGTTTGACAGTTAAATAATACATGTAAAGCTTCATAATTTGGTTGGTTGTTGGTTGATTATTGATAGGAATATGATATAGATTTTGAGTTGTGGAGAAATTGGTCATGGAGCTTTGTGATTGTTTTGGACTGAGACTCAATGGAGCAAGCACAGTCATAGGATTCATGAACCTGGTTAATGGTGATTTTGTTCTAATTTAGTACTTGTTTCCTTCTGTTTCCATGATTTTTTATCTTTCTCTTGCAATAGAACATAAATTTTAGATTAAGATATGTTGTTGAGAGGCACCTTAAGTCTGTCTTCTCTCTATTGTTTTAATGTTTTTCTCTGCTAGGTTTGATTGAATAATTATTAATTTCTCTTTGATTCCACTTATGCTTGTTTTCCCTGAGAATGATTTAATGGAGCCAAGCCAAAGAAGTTTATGGTATGCTCTGTCCTTTGGTGTATCTTAAAACATTGTTTTTAAGGCATTTTTCTTTGGAGTTTGCTTATTAGGGTTTAGGCTAAAGAAGTTTATAGTTTCCCCTATCCTTTAGTCCATATTATAGAGTCACTTTGAAGGTATTTATATTGTTATTGAAGAAACTTATGAGTTCCCTGCTCTTTTATCATCACTTATGTGTTATCTTGGATGTTTTCTTTCTCTGAAGGTAGATAGCTAGAGAATTTAGGAGTTCCCTGCTCTCTAGGGTTTGCTGGATAGTTTTTTTAAAGTTTACTTGATAAAGCTAGGTCAAAGAAGTTTATGGTGTGCCCTGTCCTTTGATTCTTTCTTAATGCATGGTATTATTAAAGACCCTTCTTGTTATAGTATATGCTAAAGGATTATTAACTTCCCTTTAAACCTACTACATTCACCATTTAATGTTCATTTCACACCCACCCAAGCTATTAAGATCCATTTGGCCTTGTTAACTTGCCCTATGAAACACCCTTGATTTATTGTTGTACTTTTCAAGCCTTTCACAGACTCCATAGCCCAATGGTTTAAACCTCTCTTACTCTATTTGTTCTACTTTACAAGCAACTCAACCAAACAAAAAATAACAAACAAACCCTATCATTTTAACTAGCCTAAAATCAACATCCTAAATCAATCAAGTTACATCTTTCACACAAATATAGAGAGAGCCCTCTCTGAGTCTAGGAAGGATAGGTCCTAGGATTCCAAAGTTGGTTTGATGTTACCCTTGTTCAATTTGGTCTTGCCAATCTGACAAATTACATGGACCTAACATAATGGCGACTCCACTGGGGAATCTGAGTAAGTAACAACTTAAATATTCCTTAAGAACTCACAAATCCCCTATCAAACTTGGTAAATCAAGTGTTAGCCAAGAATGATATCTGGTTGATTCACCATACTAGCACAATGGTGACCATATTGGAGAACACTTATTGAAGAGCTTAGTGTTACATAAAGAACTTAGAAAACACAAAAATATATTTAGAATTGTTGATGGTGGACAGCAACAAAAATCCTCAAAACTATTAGTATTATCCACCTAGTGACTCCACTGGTCTTTAGTAGCCCTGTTGACCCCACTAGTTTTCACAGACTTCCCTGGGAATGTATTAATCAATCCTAAGAGCATAAAGCCCAGTCACATACTGTGTGTATTTAGTATTCTTACAGATAGGCCTGTTTTCAAAACTCTCATAAACTTTTAGCCTCTCTATGTTGTAGGTCTGAAATCTGGCTTCACAAAGAATTAGCACCAAATCTCACCCTGACCCAAACCTCCTACCATAGTTGATGACCCAGAAAGAATATTAAGAAAAACTTCTAGAATTGAAGATTCAACTAGTGTGAGACCCATTCACAAAGCAAGTTCTATTCCTGAAAACCTCACATCCTTGCAAGATATCCAATTTGACTTACACCATTGAAGAAACCTATTCAGAACTAGGTCTCAGAGTTGGATAGACTAGAAAAACCTTGAGCCTACCAGCTTACAACAGAGTCCTAGTAGAGAAGCCTCTCCTTGCACTCCTCCTAATCTTCAGCTTCTCCAACGCTTTGACTCCTTTCATTCCAAATCTGCTCAAAATCAATTTTCTGGTCCAAGTACATATGCCACCCCTATTCATACATCCACTGTGCAAACCACTCCATTTCATCCTCCACCCCCACTCATAAACAGTCCTCTCATAAGCCCTCCTTGGGTTCCTTTACCACAAATCATGGCAGCATGGTTTGCCCCATTGGTACTACCACAACCTTTTTTTTCTATTCCACAAGACTATCAATCTAAATTCCCTCACTTTTATGGGACTGACCCTACAACTTCCCAGCAACATGTAGACAAGATGAATGATGCTTTTGACTACCAAGAAATAGAAGAGGAGACCATAAAAATGAGAATGTTTTCCCAAAGTTTAGGAGGAGAAGCAAAGAAATAGTTCAAAAAATTAACTCCTAATAGCATTCATGATCTCACTTCCCTTTATCAAACATTCATAAACAAGTGGGAAACTAAGAAAAATCCTCTTCAAATCCTATCAGAGTATGATAACCTTAATAGGAATACTGGAGAGAGTGTCCAAGACTATTTCACTAGGTTTAATAGTGTTTACAATGCACTCCCTCCTCACATGAAACCCCCACAAGGCCTAGCCTTAGTAAAGTTTCCATATGGATTTGATCCCGAAATGGCTTACCAATTAAGAGAAAGAGATCCCCTCACCTTAGAAGACATGCAAAGGGGAGTTGTAAGTGTAGAAGTCGATCTAATTGCTAAGAGGGCTAGGATGAGAGCGGAAAAGAGGGTTACATACAAAGAAGAAACTGTGGCCTCCGCATCTGATGCTAAAATTGAAAATCTACTTAGGGTAATGGAAAGGATGATGGAGAAAATGAACTTAAATGAAAGAGCACCCCCTAGGGAAAACCAAGCAAATCCTCAAAACATAAACATAAATCAAAACTTCAGAAGAGACCATCCTCAAATAAGACAAAGAGAAAATGACTAGCAAATCAGATCTCCTTTCCAAGAAAACTATGTAGATGAAGAGGAAAGAGAGACTGAAGAGCCGGAAGAAAACCATGTGAATCTAATAGGCTCTGATAGTGAGGATGTTGTTTTTATCACAGAAGAAGAACAAGGTTTGTTATCCTCAAACCAAATTGAAAGAACATATGAGGATTCTGAAGAATATAAACTAGGATTTGAAAATGGTATCATGGAGGTTCATAGGCAGTATGACCTTAGAATTAGGAAGACCCAAGATTCCTTGAAGAAGAATAAACCAGAAATTTCTGCTAAAAAGACCCCTGAAAACATTCTTAAAAAGACAGCAGAAAATACCAACATAATGGCTAAGACTCCTGACCAAAGAAAAAACAAAATTAGCCAACATGATGGTGACCAAAGTGGCCATAGTACATCGACTAGTGGCCCTGAAAGAACTGCTTTAACTGACATTCCTAATAAAACTCAGCAAGCTAAAGTTGCTGAAAAGACCATGTATGATAAAAATGATGTAAATATACCAAGAACACAAAAACTATTCAGTATTGAGGGTGATATTTCCAAGATCAAAATAGCCATACCCCTTACTAAATTAGTGACTTAAGATGCATATAGATCTTAGGTTTTGAGGGCTTTTAACATAGGAAATGACACTGATACTCTAAATCTAACCGATAACAAGCCAGAGTTGTTGTTTGGACCAGAGGTAGAGGGAAAGTTTCAGGAGAGAGTTGTACCTCCATTCTATGTCAGTTTGAACATTCATGAAAAAATCCTACACAACGCCATGCTAGACTCTGGTGCTTCACACAACCTCATGCTAAAAGTGGTGATGGAAAGATTAGGCCTCGAAATAACCAAAGAATACAAATACTTGTACTATTTTGATTCAAGCAGAGTTAAGTGTCTGGGTCTAATAAAAAATATGTGTGTCAATATGGCACAAATACCGGCCAAGAGCCTTGTCATGGATATTGTAGTGGCTGACATTCCCTCAAAATATGGCATGCTTTTATCTAAATCATTGGGAGCCAAAATCCAAGGAACCCTCCAAATGGACATGAAATATGCTACCATTCCAGTATTTAACCAAAAAAGAAGACTATACAATGAATCTCACATGAAATACACGGTAAGCAGCCAAGACAGACCAAACAACACTCCTCTCTATTCTATCCATTCAGATCTTGATTCATTCATTTTATACAATGAAGATGACATTAATGAACAAGTGGCTGAAAAAGAGGAAGAGATAGACCTGTCAGAACAGTCAAATCAAACACAAAATGAAGAACATAACAGTTAAAATCCTAGTAGCCATGAACAACAACATAATGGCGAATCTGAACTTGAAAATGTTTGGAACATGAGCTTTGATGGCTCTTGTGACAAAGTTGGTTTAGGAGAAAGTGTTTGGATACACAACACTAATGAAGGTCACTCTTGCAAACAATATTTTCAATGTACAAAAAATATTGCAGAGTATGAAGCTCTTCTCCTAGGATTACACTTGCTGAAAAATATAGGAGCCAAGAAGATTTATGTTCAAGGAGATTCTGAGTTAATCATTAGGAAAATCAAAGGAGAATATTTAGCCGAAAATCCTAGGCTAAGAAAATATAGAAATGCTGCCTTAGACCTCCTGAAAACTTTTGAAAAATATGAACTCACCTTTGTCCCAAGAACTCAAAACAACCTTGCCAATGAAATAGCCTTTGCTGCCAGCACTTGCCAACTACCTCATGCCAATGAAAAATACATGGTAAAGGTCAAAAGTAGGCCTAAAATACCTAATAACATAGATTATTGGTAAGTGTTTGAAGGGGACAAAAACATTGAAGACTTCTTGCAATCCAAAAATGAATTTGAAATGCCAAAACCAAGCTTAGATCATGAAGAAGACTGCTCTGATGAAGAACAAACACACAAAACAGAGCCACCTTACACTGCTGATGTAAATACGCTAGAACACCTTCATGAGGTAGAATTGTATGGGGATCCAGATCAAAAGGACCTTGAGGTCTTGCTCCCTTAGAAAAGTTGTTTGATTTCAATGATGTCGCTAAGAAGCCAAATATGGAATCCACTGAAACAGATTTAAAAGAATGAAACATAGGTAGTGAAGAAGAACCCAAAATGATAAATTTGTCCAAAACATTTCCAACCCACATAAAACAGAAATACATTGAGCCGCTCAAAGAATTCAAAGATGTGTTTGCATGGGGCTATGAGGACTTGAATTCCTATGATACAAACATCATTTAGCATAAGATTCCTCTCAAGGAAAACTAGAAACCATTCAAGCATAAATTGGGAAGGATAAACCCTGTCCTAGTGCCTCTGGTTGAGAAAGATATAAAGAATATGTATGATTCTAGAATAATAGTCCCACTCAGGTACTCATAATGGGTCTCAAACCTTGTGTCAGTGAGGAAGAAAACATAAGAAATTAGGCTATGCATAGATTTTATAATTTTAAAAACAGCCTCCATGAAAGACAACTACCCTTTACCTAAGATGGATCATATACTGCAAAGGGTAGTAGGTTCTAAAAGACCATCATTGCTTGATGGTTTTTCAATGTATAATCAGGTGCTAGTACACCCAGATGATCAACAAAAAACCGCTTTCACTACACCTTGGGGCACCTTCATGTATGTCAAAATGCCTTTTGGGTTAATGAATGCAGGGGCCACCTTTCAAAGAGCCATGGACATTTATTTTTCCAAAGAAATAGGCTATTTCATTGTGATATACGTTGATGACATAACTGTCTATTCTAAAACTGATGAAGAACACCTAGTTCACCTAAGAAAGGTCTTTGAAAGATGTAGAAAGTATGGTTTATCTTTGAATCCCAAGAAAAATCTATTTGGCCTTCAGGAAGGAAATTTTTTAGGCCACATCATATCTGAAGAGGGAATCAAGATAAACCCAAAGAGGATTGAGGGAATATTGCAGATTAGTCACCCTAGAAACATCAAAGAGCTGCAATCTTTCATTGGAAATATTGACTTCCTAAGAAGGTTCATACCAAACCTTGCAGAGCTCCTAAGAAACATTACAAACATGTTGAAGAGAGAAATAGGAGTTAAGTGGACCATAGAAGCAAAACAATCCTTTGAACTGGTATAACAAGCACTTACCCAAACACCAGTTCTAATCAGCCCTAACTTTACCAAGTATTTATTCATCTTCTCATTTGCATTAGAGCAAACCATTGCTACAGTATTGCTACAAAAGGACATAATGGGACAAGAACATCCCATAGCTTTCTTTAGCAAGGCACTTAGAGATGCACCTCTAAAATATAACATCATGGAAAAACAAGCTTTTTCCTTAATCAAAGCATTGAAATATTTCAGAGGTTACTTCTTGCATTCACATGCCTTTGCTTTGTTCCACATACAGTTG
Organism: Pinus albicaulis; assembly: GCA_034641835.2. Taxonomy (NCBI): domain Eukaryota; kingdom Viridiplantae; phylum Streptophyta; class Pinopsida; order Pinales; family Pinaceae; genus Pinus; species Pinus albicaulis. The sequence continues at coordinate 932,408,387 of CM076583.1, forward strand.
TTAAGGACATACTGAATCAAGATCCTAATGGTAAAAGAGGTAAGTGGATTGCTGTCATCTTGGAGTATGATTTGGAAATCATGCCCACTAAACTGATCAAAGGACAAGGACTGGCCAAACTAATGGCTGAAGCAAACTTTCAAGAACTAGACATAAACATGATACATTACTTGGATTAACAAGAGGAGCTGGCGACTCCACCCATTGAAGAAGCATTTCTGAACTCACTCTAGTATACTAATATATTATATGTGCTTTTTAATCTAAATTATCCTCCTGATTTGTCCAAAACAAAAGTTAGGTTCTTGAAACTAAAGGCTGTAAACTTTTGCATTCCAGATAAGGATTTATATTGGAAAAATTCTGTTGGTATCTTGCTTAAATGTTTACTTGAAGATGCTGCATATAGAATCATGCATGAGATTCATGAAGGAGAATGTGGAGGTCATCTCTATTGGAAAACCACTGCCAACAAAATCCTTAGAGCTGGTTTCTATTGGCCCACTATTTTCCTTGATATCCACAAGCTAGTAATGACTTGCCATAAATGCCAAATCTTTGAGAGAAAGAGAAACCTATTGCCTTTGCCTTTGCATCCTATCAGTGTCGAAACTCCTTTTCAACAATGGGGTTTATATTTCATTGGAGAAATCCACCCTGATTCATCTGCCCAACACAAATGGATCCTCACTGCAATTGACTATTTCACCAAATGGATAGAAGCCATCCCTTCAATGGATGCCACTGACTCAGTAATCATCAAATTCCTTAAAACCAATATTTTGTCCAGATTTGGTTGTCCTAGAAAAATCATCACTGATAATGCTGCTGCATTTAAGTCCAAGAGAATGGTGGAATTTTTCCACAAGTATCACATCACACTAGGGAATTCTATAGCTTATTACCCTCAAGTTAATTGGTTGGCTGAGTCCTCTAACAAAATTTTGGTAAATATCATCAATAAGTTGTTGGAAGAGAACAAAAATTCATGGCATAGAAAACTAGTGCATGCACTATGGGCAGATAGATTAACAAGCAAAAAATCAATTAACATGTCTCCCTATCAGCTAGTGTATGGCATGGATGCAGTTTTCCCAACATCCTTGGGAGTTCCAGTGATGAGGCTTATTCAAGAGGTACAGTCAGAGGAGAATGATATACAAAGGATGATGAACCAAACCATTCAATTGCAGCAATCAAGGGAAGAGGTATACAATAGAACACAAGCAGTGCAAGAAAGCATCAAGAATATTTTTGATAAGAGGACCAAGGTAAATGATTTCCAGATTGGAGACAAAGTGCTGAAGTGGGATTCAAGAAGAGAGGACAAAGGAAAGCATGGACAATTTGAAAATTTATGGAAGGGTCCATACATCATCCATTCTGCAAGAGGTAACAATTCATTCTTCCTACAAGAACTAGATGGAACAAAGTTATTTAGAGGTCCTCTCAATGGCAGGATTCTCAAGCATTATTTTTGTTAAAGTTCTTAGTTTTAAGCCTCATTCATTGTACATAACACTATTTGAGTAAGAGGTCAGAAAAATGAAATACAAAAACAAAGAAAAGAAGAAAAATAGGGCAAATAAAAAAAGAGGTAAAGCCCCATGCCAAAAAAAAGAAAGTCTCTGAAAGTGTGCTAGTCCAAATGCCACTACCTTTGAGAAAGGAAAGTCTTGTTCAGTCATACAACCTAATCATGATTGAACATGTTTTAAATTTCTGCTGATATGTTAATGAAGGAATATTTTCCAAACCATCTAAGCTTGGCTTATCATTAAATTAGATTAGGAAAATATATTTGGTTTCAATGCTCAAATCTGAACCAAAAGAGAAAGAGAGGGATGCATAACAAATTCCAAATTACAACCCTCTGTTTTTAGTTTTACTTTTTGCAAAATAATCTGTGTGCAGCTTGTCCAAAATGCTACAACTCATGAGAAATCAAATTGCTTAACCTTGATTTAGTCATATTTTAAATTTCATGTCAGTAGATTAGAGAGTGAAGATCTGTCAAAATGTTTAAACTTAACAGATAAGTAGATTAAGTAGAGAATAAAATAGCTCATCAGCCTAATCTGAGCTCTTGGAAGTTATAAGGGTAGACATAGATAGTTTTTATGCTTTCAAAGGAAATGATGTCAAGGGTTTTCAAATCCAAGTGCACCCAAATGAAGAAAAAATGCTAGGAAAAGTATGATGGGTAGGTAGAGCTGATATTGAAGCAATCATGTTTTTTTTTTTTTTTTTCGCAGATTTTAAGATCATAGCTTCAAAGAATAGGAGTAAATCAACAAGTGAAGAAAGAGAGATCTACCAAGTACAAGTAAGGCACTGATCTTCAAAACTTAGAGATCTAAACTCTGAGGTTCTAGACACCTCCTGAAAAGAGCCGCCCTCCCCAAGTGGAGCTACTGTTAGTCATCAATATTTTTCACTATATTTAGATGACTATATGATGTTTTTAGTTTTTTGAAAACAACATTCCTTGAATATTGCGAGTTTCAGAAATCTCACTGCCTTCATTATCCTTATAGAAACTTTTTTCACTTTTCTATCAGTTTGCCATTTCATGGTCACCCTGTCACCCCTACAAACTCCTTATGGGCTTATACCTCTCATTTTCATCCTCCTTCTCTGCATATAACCTCATTTCCCTATTTTCACATGTCCATAAACTCCATATTTCATCTAGGATTTCCTAGTGATGACTCATTCCAATGTCCCTTTGGGCAGAATAAGCTATAATAGCACTCTATTTTCACTTGAAAATCTCCAAGTCATTTGTTAATCAAAATCAGGTCAAAGGACCCTCCCACTAGGTCATTAGAGTTTTTACATGTTTTAAGGTCATCATTGGATGTTTCAGGCACTGCTTTTCCTTTGGTAGAATCTGGCTCAAATGTAACATAATGTTAAGACATGGTTATTCAAGAAGGACCTAAAATATTTCCAAAGAAGATCACCTCATTAGTTCAAAGCACACTGGAAATGAGAATAGGCTAGGCATTTGGCACTTAAGGAGTGTTTAAAAGTTGTGTCGACGGAAAATCTTTTGATAGAGTAGATTGTTTACTCCTGAATGGAGACAATTTATAGCAAAGGAAAGGGGAACAACTTGGTCTTGTAGATGACTAGGGTTGTGAACTTGATGGTCCAGTTGAGTGTCAAAACAATGATCACTTGCATAAAATGACATGGAGGAAGCACACAAGGCCAAACATGAAGAAAGTCTATCATAAAATATTGATGGAATATGGAAAAAGGTGAGGCAAACTAGACATAAATGAATGAACTTGAAAGGGCTATAGAGAAATTAGAAGACAACACTGATGATTGCTATAAAAGAGCTACAAACACCTAGGGTTTTGGGAAAATGGCAAGAGGAGGTGGAAAAATTAAGTTGAGCTTAATGGTGGAAGCTACAAAATATTTTGAAGATGCTGCCATGTGGCTAAATCCAAAAGATGTCAAAATGAACTTGTCATGCCTCAATGAGCCAAGAAGAGTCAATTTCATGACTTCAGATAACCTATAGGCAAAAGTGTCAAAGAATGTTAGTGAAAAAGGGAAAAGGGTTTCCAACATTAGAAAGTGGGTTTTTATAGTTAAATCAAATTCCTCTGATCTATAAAAGCTCATTATACACTTCAAGAGATTCATTGTTGCATTCCAAAAGATCAAGAGCACTCTTGAGAGAATAGTTTGTAGGTTTTCAATCCAAATTTGGGCAAATTTGCTTGGCGTTGCGTGCTCAGCTTGGTGCTGCGCACCTGGGATTGGGTACTGCGCCCCTGGAATTTTTCCTCCGTTGATTTTGTGAAGGCACTGTGTGTCTGGAAGTGGGTGATGTGCCCTTGACAGAGCACTGCGCTCTTTCCCGATAGGCTCTGTGTTAAAAACCTTTGGCGATGTGCGCTCAGAACTGGCGCTTCGCCCTCAGCATTGGCACTGCGTGCTCAGACAGATAGGGTTTCTAAGCCATCCAACCATTCAAACCACTTCAAAATGCTTTCAAATTTCCTCCAAGGTAATCCAAGCAAATATTAAAGGGTAAGTACATAGTGTGAACACATTTTTATGTCATTTGATGAATTCTTAATTGAATGAAAAAGAAACCCTAATATCTAGCTTGAAATCACTATTTTGCCATTGCTTCATCTTCCTATAAAGAGTGTCAATCAAAAAAAGGGCTATTACAGCACTCAAGGGTTTTCATTCATCTAAGCTTTCCCCTACATCCATTTCCTTCATTCTCACTCATTCCATTCACTTGCAAAGCTCCCCTTTCATTACCTTCTCTTCATCTCCTTTCACATCAGCCCTATGGTTTTCAAAAACAGGGTTTTCAACATGTCTGAGGGAGAGGAAAATGGTAGTGGTGGTGAGGCCCAATTGAAAAGAAGGCATGATCACAAGGGAGGGAAGATAAACAAATTTGAACCCCTCAATACAAGAGAGCTAATGGCATCTCCTCTTACTGTTTCCTATTTCAAACACATGGGCTGCTTTGAATTTTGTGAGAAGGTGCATCAAGTCAAAACCACCCTGAGCTAACAAGAATTTTCATTATCAATTTGCATGACAAACAAGTAAATCTTGCTAGAGTTACATTTGAGATGTCCACTGATGCTATTGCTGCAGCTACTGGGATACCAAGTGTGGGAGAAAAGTGGTTCAAGCAGGAAAACCTAGACATGAGTTACTTTGAACCCTACCTAAAGCCTAGGTATAAAGATCACCACAAGTCTATCTTCCCATTTTCTCATCTACTTGATAGATATGAACCTATGATGAGGATAGTTATGAAGTATTTCACATGTGACAGAAGGTTTTCCCGTCTTTACTCATATCACATTTGGCTTCTTATGCATTTCACCAGAGTGAGGATGCTGCATATACCATATTACCTCTTTCGGAGCATTGAAAAAATGGCCTACATAGTGAAAAGAGGAATTACCCTCAGCAAATGCAAAGCCTATTCCATCACTCACTTATCAAGATGGTGGTTATGCACCAAATATAGTAGAAAGGCATTCCATGGGAGACCTTCATTGCTCATGAGATTTTCACTACTCCACATGGCCATCCTCAGCAAGACATTCCTTCATCTTCTCACCCTCCCATTCCTACTGCTCCATCATATCCTACTACTCATGCATCACCATCCACTCACATTCCTTCACCCCATGATGACCCTTCCACATCACCATCCACTCACATTTATTCACCTCATGATGATCCTCCTTCATCACCCTTCCAAATCCTTCACCCTCATCTCATGATACCACAACATCAAATAATGAAGAGAGCGGTGAGACAGATGACATCGAGATGGTTGACATAGAGCCTTTTTATTTGACCTATCAAAGAGGTCATAGGAAGGTGTTTTCTCCACAGATTTTGGAAGGGCCCCTTCCTTCATCATCAACAAAAAAACTTGACAAAGGTAAGGAAAAGTTTGCAGGGCAGAGCATTGTTGAGAAAGAGGATGAGCATGAAACTGAACAAGAGTTTAAACTTATTGGCCTTGAGAGTGAGGATGAGGAGAAGATTAAAAACATGTTGATCAAGAGCAAGGATGCCCAGATTAGGGAGCTACAAACCAATCTTGGCAGGGCAAAGAATGTGATCAACTTCCTTGAGGTAGAAAACCAGCAGTTAGAGACAGAGAAAGAAATCAGTGAGGTCAGAGCTATCAGAGCTCGGAAAGAGGCTGGAAAATCCAAGGCTATGCTAGATGAGACCTTGGGCACTCTTGATGATAGTGAAGATGAGGAAGAACAACTTCCTAGGAAGAGGCCAAGGACAATTGGGTTGAAAAAGGCTCTAGCCTGGGAAAGATAGAAAGAGACATGGTTATTCAAGAAGAACCTAAAATATTTCCAAAGAAGATTACCTCATCATTTCAAAGCCTGCAAATGAGAAAAATGGAAAAAGTTTGGCACTTCTGTAGAAATGTTGAAAGTTGTGTCAGCAGAAGGTACTGATGAGGTAGATTGTTTACTCCTGAATGAAGACAATTTACAACAAAGGAAAGGGGAGCAACTTGGTCTTGTATATAACTAGGGTTCTGAACTTGATGGTCCAGTTGAGTGTCAAAATAGTGGTCACTTGTAGAAAATGACATGGAGGAAGAACACAAAGCCGAACATGAAGAAATTCTATCAGAAAAGATTGATGGAATATGGAAAAAGGTGAGGTGAACTGGACAAAAATGAATGAACTTGAAAGGGCTATAGAGTACTTAGAAGACAACACCAGTGATTGCTATAAAAGAGCTGTAGACACCTACGGTTTTGGGAAAATGGCCAGAGAAGGTGGAAAAGTTAAGTTGAGCTCAATGGTGGAAGCTACAGAAGATTTTGAAGATGCTGCTATGTGGCTAAATCCCAAATATGCCAAAATGAACTTGTCATGCCTCAATGAGCCAAGAAGAGTCAATTTCACGACTTCAGCTAACCTATAGGCAAAAGTGTCAAAGAATGTTAGTGAAAAAGGGAAAAGGGTTTCAAACATTAGAAAGTGGGTTTTTATAGTTAAATCAAATTCCTCTTATCTATAAAAGCTCATTATACACTTCAATAGATTCATTGTTTCATTTCAAAAGATCAAGAGCACTCAGGAGAGAAGAGTTTTTGAGTTTTCAAGCCAAATTTGGGCAAATTTGCTTGGCGCTACGCCCTTGGAATTTTTCCTCCGTTGATTTTCTGAAAGTGATGCGCGCCTGGAAGTGGGCGTTGCGTCCTTGACAGAGCACTGCACTCTTGTCCGACAGGCTCTGTGCTAAAAAATTTTGGCACTGCGTGCTCAGAACTGGCGCTGCACGCTTAGATAGATAGGGTTTCTAGGCCCTCCAACCATTCAAACCACTTCAAAACACTTTAAAATTTCCTCCAAGGTCATCCAAGAAAATATTAAAGTGTAATTACACAGTGTGAAACCATTTTTATGTCATTTGATGAATTCTTAATTGAATGAAAAATAAACCCTAAAGCAAACCCTAAGATCTAGCTTGAAATCACTATTTTGCCATTGCTTCATCTTCCTATAAAGAGTATCAGTCAAAACAAGGGTTATTATGGCACTCAAGGGTTTTTATTCATCTAAGCTTTCCCCTACACCCATTTCCTTCATTCTCAGTCGTTACATTCACTTTCAAAGTTGCCCTTTCATTACCTTCTCTTCATCTCCTTTCACATCAGCGTTAGGGTTTTCAAAAATAGAGTTTTCAACATGCCTGAGGGAGAGGACAGTGGCAGTGGTGGTGAGGCCCAAATGACAAGAAGGCATGATCACAAGGGAGGGAAGATAAACATATTTGAACCCCTCAATACAAGAGAGCTCATGGCATCTCCTCTTATTGTTTCCTGTTTCAAACACATGGGCTGCTTTGAATTTTGTGAGAAGGTGTAGGAAGTACAAAACCACCCCAATCTAACAAGAATTTTCATCATCAATTTGCATGAAAAACAAGTAAATCTTGTTGGAGTTACATTTGAGATGTCCATTGATGCTATTGTTGCAACTACTGGGATACCAAGTGTGGGAGAAAAGTGGTTCAAGCAGGCAAACCTACTTTACTCATATCACATCCGGCTTCTTAGGCATTTCACCAGAGTAGGGACGTTTCATATACCATATTACCTCTTCCGAAGCATTGACAAAATGGCCTACATAGTGCAAAAGAGAAATTACTCTCAACAAATGCAGAGCCTATTCCATCACTCACTTATCAAGATGGTGGTTATGAACCAACTACAGCAGAAAGACATTCCATGGAGGAAATTTATTCCGAATGAAGTTTTTACTGCTCCACAAGGCCATCATCAGCAAGATATACCTTCCTCATCTCATCCTCCCATTCCTACTTCTCCATCACTTCCTGATGTTCCTACATCCCCATTCATTCACATTCCTTCACCTCGTGATGATCCTCCTTCATCACCTTCCCACAACCCTTCACCCTCATCTCATGACACCACAACATCAAACAATGATGAGCACAGTGAGATAGATGACACTGAGATGGTTGACATAGAGCCTTTTCCTTTGACCTATCAAAGAGGTCATAGGCAGGTGTTTTCTCCACAGATTGTGGAAGGGGCCCCGCCTTCATCATCAACAAAACATCTTGATAAGGTTAAGGAAAAGGTTGTAGAGCAGGTCATTGTTGAAAAAGAGGATGAGCAGGAAACTGAAAAAGAGTTTCAACTTATTGACCTTGAGAGTGAGGATGAGGAGAGGATTAAAAACATGTTGATCAAGAGCTAGGATGCCGAAATTAGGGAGCTACAAACCAATCTTGGCAGGACAAAGAATGTGGTCAACTTCCTTGAGGTAGAAAACCAGTAGTTAGAGACAGAGAAAGCCATCAGTGAGGTCAGAGCTATCAGAGCTTGGAAAGAGGTTGGAAAAGCCAAGGCTATGCTAGATGAGACCTTGGGCACTCTTGATGACAATGAAGATGAGGAAGAACAACTTCCTAGGAAGAGGCCAAGGACAATTGGGTTGAAAAAGGCTCTAGCCCGAGAAAGAGAGAAAGAGACAGAGTTGGTAGAGCAGCTCACTCCAAGTGAGTTTCTTGCCATGGAGATCAACTATGATAAAGAATCTTGGCTAGAGAGGGAAAACCTGCAACTAGAGGGTGAACTTGAGAAAGAAAAAAGAGACATTGACATGCAGAAGAATATGGCAAAGCATTATTCCATGAGGAACAATATTGCAAGGGCTAAGCCCAAAAGAGCCCTTGCAAATATTCAAGCCCTAAATGAGGCAAAGGAGAAGGAAAAAATGAATATCCTTGCTGATGTATCCCTCCAAGCATCCCAAACATGATTAGCAAGGTAAATCCCAAATTTGGCACTTGGTGCTATTTTTTTATTTTTGTTTGTTTGGCTAGCAGAAAAAAGGGCCAAATGTGCAACGCCACTGGCATTGTGATATTTTTTGAGGCACTCAATTAAAAAATGGTTTGCATTTTCATGTTCCTCATGCCAAGGAAGTCATCCTCAGAAATTTTCAGACCATTTGGAGCAGAAATGGTCCCTCAAAAGGGCCAAAAACCACCTTAAAAACACCTTTCTGCCCTCTTTTTCAACACTGGCACTGCGCCTTGAGTAGTCTTGGGAGAAATGGTTTTTTACTAGGAAAATGGGCACTAATATAGAAACTAAAGGAATATCTGGAAACTAGACAGGAGAGGCTTTCCAATGAGCTATCATGGAGCTCATTTGGACACTGGGAAGGCTTCCAAAACTCAGTTGCAAAATAGGCTATTTTTCCAGTCTTGGCGCTGCGCCCTTGTACCTTGGCGCTTCACCCTTGCCTGAAAGTCAACAAAAAACATCATAAGTTATTGAAAAATATATTTTGAAGGCCTTGAAGTCAAATAACTCCAATTTTAGCTTAGAAGTTATGTTAGAAGTTATTTTTTCATTTAATGAGTTTGGGATATTTGTGCCTTGGGCCTTGCATGGTCTCAATGGTCAAATGCATTTAATATGTAATTAATGACTTGTAAAACCCTAGCTAGGGTTTATGTCCTCCTTTTATAGTTAAATATTGCATGTAAAGCTTCATAATTTGGTTGGTTGTTGGTTGATTATTGAGAGGAATATGATATAGATTTTGAGTTGTGGAGAAATTGGTCTTGGAGCTTTGTGGTTGTTTTGGACTGAGCATCAATGGAGCAAGCACATTTATAGTATTCGTGAATCTGGTTAATTGTGATTTTTTTCTAATTTAGTAATTGTTTCCTTCTGTTTCCATGATTTTTCATCCTTCTCTTGCAATATAACATAAATTTCAGATTAAGATATGATGTTGAGAGGCACCTTAAGTCTGTCTACTCTCTATTGTTTTAATGTTTTCCTCTGCTAGGTCTGATTGAAGAATTATTAATTTCTCTTTGATTCCACTTATGCTTATTTTCCCTGAGAATGATTTAATGGAGCTAAGCCAAAGAATTTTATGGTATGCCCTGTCCTTTGGTGCAGCTTAAAACATTGTTTTTAAGGCCTTTTTCTTTGGAGTTTGCTTATTAGGGTTTAGGCTAAAGAAGTTTATGGTTTTCCTTGTCCTTTAGTCCATCTTAAAGAGTCACTTTGAAGGTATTTATAGTCTGATTGAAGAAACTTAGGATTTCCCTTCTCTTTGATCATCACTTATGTTTTATCTTGAATGTTTTCTTTCTCTGAAGGTAGATAGCTAGAAAATTTAGGAGTTCCCTGCTCTCTAGGGTTTGCTGGATAGGTGGTTTAAAGTTTACTAGATAAAGCTAGGTCAAATAAGTTTATGGTGCACCCTGTCCTTTGATTCTTTCTTAATGCATGGTATTCTTAAAGACCCTTCTTGTTATAGTATATGTTAAAGAATTCTTAACTGCCCTTTAAACCTACTACATTCACCATTTAATGTTCATTTCACACCCACCCAAGCTATTAAGATCCATTTGGCCTTGTTAACATGCCCTATGAAACACCCTTGATTTATTGTTGAACTTTTCAAGCATTTCACAGACCCCATAGCCCAATGGTTTAAACCTCTCTTACTCTATCTGTTCTACTTGACAAGCAACCCAACCAAACAAAACAAAACAAACAAACCCTATCATTTTAACTAGCCTAAAATCAATACCCTAAATCCATCAATTTACATATTTCACAAAAATATAGAGAGAGCCCTCTTTGAGTCTAGGAAGGCTAGGTCCTAGGACTCCAAAGTTGGTTTGATGTTACCCTTGTTCAATTTGGTCTTGCCAATCTGAAAAATTACAGGGACCTAACACCTGCATCTGCACATGGAAAAATATGGGCAGAGTCGCGTATGGATTTTAAAATATTGTTTTTTAAGAAATGTGATCAAGTTTGAATGGAAGGGCTTCCCAAGGCCAATGCACAAGTCATCAAGTACATGGAGGTGGTAAATGATGCAATAACTTATGCCCCCTAATATATGAGGTCAGAAGGGGTACATGATGGCAAAAATGTATTATGTGCATAAGAAATAAGCTAGCGAGGACTAGAGAGGACTTCAACCTGCCAAAAAAACAGTGAGAGAGATAAGAAAGAAAGCTCATGTCCGAGGCAGGCATACCCATGCTCAATGAAAGAAAAGCATGCCTGCATATCAAGTATGGAGTGGATCCAATATGTACACAAGTATAACTGAACTGTAAAGTACATAGTGAATCATTTGATCACTGCCCGGAAGTATAAGTCAAAATCATGTCCAAGTATCACATATAAAGGACAGATCAATGATGCTGCATAATGACAGCAAGGCCACCCATGGCCCCGGTCTTCCTTGGTCCCAACCTCAATCTGTTTGTAAATGCATCCAATATTTCTTTCCAAATTATCTCCCCAATCTGGCTTTCAGTCTCTGTTCTATTTTCTTGGTCTGGCCAATTAAATAAATCTCCAAGCCAAGGTCTCACAGTCTCACTACTTAATTTCTTCTTTCTTATTTACTTATCAATTTCATAGAAATTGATAAGTGAATAATTTAGACGAATCTTATATTGGACCCAAACAGTCAGGCTCCCATATTAAAACCTCGGTCTTTTAACTACGCGCCTGAATCACAATTCGTATGGCCCCCACTTCGCAAATTCAAACATTATATGCACGCTACGATATATCAATGTGTATATTTCGGCCTTCTCCAAGTCATTGGAAGAATTAAACAACCAACAACACTAGACATAATTATATTAAAACCCTGCAAACCTTGTTTTAAAGGTTCCAATTAATATAATTTAGAATTGGGCCCCAGCGCTGACGAGCCTTCCACATCCGACGACTGTTATCACGTCACCTCACTCCAATTGATCCAATAGATATCGCACAGGCTACTTGCGCGAACAATAACGCGCGATGGCGCACAGTGGAGGCGGTTTTCCAAAGTCGCTCAGGGACACGTGTCGCCCTTCCTGTGGAATCACTCCCGATTCTTAAATATCGCTTGCCCGATGAGAGGTGGTGCAATGAAAACCACCGGTTGCTCTAAACCAATTTCATTGTTCCTCTGGTCACGGTTCCACTTCCTTGACGCGCCAGGTTCCGTTCAACTCCATCAATGATCCCTTCCGTTGCGCTCAGGTTGCGCCTATTCAAATTAACGTAGTTCTAATGCGCCTTCGCCCCTCGTTATACAGTGCTCGTCCGATGAACACCAATATCGCTTATGCGTGGATTAAAGCCATGCCTCTGTTTTGGCATACACTCATGGCTCTATCACTCCCCTGTCGACAGTGTCGACAGTATTCACATCGATTCCGCTAATTGTATACAAAGCACCATTAATCCCATCACCGGGTTCTTAGTTATCACATATTTCGATTATCCTCCATCAGGATGCATGCATATGTTCACACAGAACTTATTCAAGAAAAGCATATATACATTCACACATAAATTAAATCCACAAGGCACAAATAGAATGAAACATTTCTTATTTACACAATGGATTGAATTACAACCACTGGCTGGCCAAATCTTCAATTTGATGGCCTTCTTCCCCTATGCAGCTCTCTACAGGTATAGGCAGGTCTAGGTGCAGGCTCGTGCAGGTCTATGCAGTGCCTCGACTCTATCACAAAAGTTTATTTTTTATACATATTGGAAATCAATCGATTCACTTCCTTGATGACTCTTGGACTCCTAAAGCTAGCCTAACTTCTAAAACTGACTATCTCTTCAGGCGCCCAGAAATCATTCGGGCAGTTACAATGTTAACCCTTAAAATTAACTAAAATAACTCAACTATGAATAATTACATGGGGAACCAAAACATGAGACCCCCCCTTAGGTTTATTTATGTACAAAAAGTGTCTTGGGCCTAATGTCCCTGCATCAAACTCCCCAGGTTCAAATGATTCATGATCTCCTGATCATGTGCTTTATTTATTTTTTTGTCTGCCTGGATCCCATACTTTGTTCTGCAACTGGTTATTTGTTGCAACATTCTTCTTTCGCATTCCTCCTAGCTTCCATATCTTGGTCTGCATCTTTGCACTTGCTATGCCCTCACAGTCTATGACTGTCTTCTGCTTGCTGCTGCTAATTCTCAGCTTTCTTCCTGCTGTCCTTTTCTGAGGCATCTTCTGCATCAGGTTCCTTATCAATTCAATTTCTCTGTCTAATCTTTCCTCTGACTGCAGGATGCTTACTTCTGTTTGCTGCATTCTTATTTCTTCAGTTTTTACTGCTGCCCTATTCACCACCCTATCATCCATGCCCTCTCTGCAACAGTAAAACTTATGCTCCTCTGTTGGCAACACTCCAAGCTGCTGCTCTGGCATTTCACCTTCTTTTCTAAATATCTTCAGCAAAAATTCTCGCCATCTCCTTTGGCCAAACAAATCTTCTCCATGCAGCAACTCAAGTTCAGCATCTTCTTCTTCTGCCTTGGCAACCTTCCGCAATTGCCTTCCTTCTTCTTGATTGACTCCAGTAATCAAATCAAGTTCTCTAGCCACTGTATCTTCATCTTCTGTCAGAGTGAAACTCTGGTTCTCCATTGCTGTAGCAGCCCCAACAGTCTGCCATACAGTCTTCTCTTTAATCTTCCCTAGGCTATTTGAACAAGCCAATTCTTCCTTGCTATCAATAGAAACAATCTTTTCCTGCATATGAGACATGGCCGTCTCATCTTCATTCAGATGCTCATCCTCATTCTACAACAACTCTTCTTCTTCTAAGACAGTTCCAAGTGATGGATTGTCTTCTACTTTGCCTGTCAACACAGTCATTTCATCAGTTCCAAAGCCCCAAGACCCAATGGTCCCTACTGATGATTCAATCATCAATTCTTTTCTATCTTCATCCCATTGTGTCTTCACATATTGCAATCCCCAATTCTGAAATTGAGGTCTTCTCTCTTGTATTGACTCCTGCTGATTCAACATACTCTCTAGAAGCTCAATTTCTCCATTCCATGGTTTAAAGTCTTCCACATAACTCTCCTTCTCTTTCAATTGACTGCCCCATGCTGTCAACTTATCTCCATCATAAACAGGATCTGCATTCATCAAACATTTGTTAGAACAAATTCTACAAGGCCTCAGAGCCTTTCCTTCTTTTGTCAGCATCTTAGTATGCTGTCCCAACTATCTCTCCTTCTCAACCAGCACATTAGAATGCTGATTCCAATTCTTCAAACATTTCTTGAGTATGTTAGCTAGTCTCTCTTATGCAACATCCCCTTCAAGGATGTCCTTCTTCTCTAGTCCATAAAAATGAACTCTCTCATCTTCAATCATCTCTGTCCTTACCATATGAACACCTTCTCTCTGTGGTTCTGTCCTCTGCTCATGCCACAATATTGGCATCTCACCACAATCTTCTCTATCTTATGTTGTCACTATCTCCTCAGTCTTCATCAGAATAAGATCCTGATTTCCCATCTCTACAAAGATTCCAGCTATCTGTCCATCACTCTCCACATGGCCATTTAACAAAAGAAACCTGTCATTATCAGCATTAATGACAAATTCACCATCAACCCCATTGAAACAATCTCTTCTACCAAATAATGAATTAATGAATTCCTTCTGCTGTAGTAGTTCAATCTGTTCTTCATCTGAAAGATACTCATCATACTTTACTTGGCAACAGTCGACTTCATCTGTCACATTCTCATCATGTGAACTACCGTCCTTAACACCTGCATTCACATACAACTTGTCAGATGCAAAAACACAAGACCTCATGGTCTCAATTGGTGATTTGGTCACCAAATATTTCTGTTGTTCCAAGTCTTCTATATTTTCCAAAGATTCTTCAATGGTATCTTCTTCAGAGTCCTCAAGCTGTTCAACCTACAGCTTCTGGCCAATATCACAAACTAAAGCTCTTCTGCTTCCAATATGTTGGAAAGCAGAATCTTTCTCCAACTGTGCATGGGCATCTTCAAAACATGTAGCTGCTCCATTTTCTTCCTCAGTGACAACATCAGCAGTTTGTTCCTTCTCACCTGTTGTTCCTGCAAACATACAAAATATGTCAGATGTAAGGCTCTTGGACCCCTGGGTCCCACTTGAAGCTTCAGTCTCCAAGTCCTTCTCCAAATACTTAATCACTCTGAGTATTTCTTCCTTCTTCTGAGCATTCATCATCTGCTCCTTCTTCCTTTGTAGCCTCTGCCACTTTATCTTCTTCTTCATGAGCCAACCAACTCTCTGGATTTCTTCTATCCTTCTCTTCAGTTCATTAAACTCTTCCTTGATCTCAGCAAATTCTTTCCAATATTCTTCATCTGTTGAGTCTCTTCCTCATGCCATTTTCTTTGGCATCTTCCCACACTCTTCTGCTGTGGCTTCTCTCAGAACCTTTGCAATCACTGCAATCCTTGCTATGGATTTCAGTAGCCATTTTCTTCTCTAGGAGTTCTTCACTCACAAGCTGCACTAAGCCTCTGCAACAACAAAATCTCTTGCTGCAACTTACCTCACCAAGCTTCTCTCCTGAGCTCTGGCTTTTGGCAAGTACTAGTCCCCTCTCTTTGGAACCTTCTGAGCACTTTCTTCTGCTCTCTAGGCTTCACTCTGCAACTTTCTCAAGAACACCCCTTTTCTTATTTCATCCAACCTTAGTTGGGAATTATTTCAGGTTCTGCCACACTCTTTATGAACTTAGAATCCCTTGCTGGACTCTTCTATCACTGCTCTCAAAGCTTGTGATCTACTTCTGCTGAGATGTCTTCCTCAATTTCTTGCACTCTGTATTATGCAAACAAATCCTTCCAACCAGAGTTCAAATAAGGCTCATCATCTTACCCCTCAAGATCCCTGATTGATCTTGCTTCTTTTCTTTTCTCACCTGCACTGCATCTCTACCTGCTGCAACCTTCTGTCTTCAAATCCAGATTCTGTCCATCTAGAGACCTTCACTGCATGTCAAATAAAATCTGCAATTTTCTCTATTAAACAGATTCAAACATCAACTATTTTTCTGGTTCAGTACATGTGCATTTCCAAAATAAACTTTTCAACGAGCTAACTAAATTCTAGCTTTGATACCACTTGATAGCAAGGCCACCCATGGCCCCAGTATTCCTTGGTCCCAACCTTAATCTGTGTGTAAATGCATCCAATATTTCTTTCCAAATTATCTCCTCAATCTAGCTTTCACTCTCTGTTCTATTTTCTTGGTCTGGCCAATTAAATAAATCTCCAAGCCAAGGTCTCACAGTCTCACTACTTAATTTCTTCTTTCTTATTTACTTATTAATTTCATAGAAATTGATAAGTGAATACTTTAGACGAATCTTATATTGGACCCAAATAGTCAGGCTCCCATATTAAAACCTAGGTATTTTAACTACGCGCTTGAATCACAATTCATATGGCCCCCACTTCGCAAATTCAAACATTATACGCACGCTACGATATATCAATGTGTATATTTCGGCCTTCTCCAAAGTCATTGGAAGAATTAAACAACCAACGGCACCGGACATACTTATATTAAAACCCCGCAAACCTTAGTTTAAAAGGTTCCAATTAATATAATTTAGAATTGGGTCCCAGTGTTGACGAGTCTTCCACATCCAACGGCTGTTATCACGTCGCCTCACTCCAATTGATCCAACGGATATCGCACGGGCTACTTGCGCGAAAAATAACGCGCGATGGCGCGCAGTGGAGGCGGTTTTCCAAAGTCGCTCGGGGACACGTGTCGCCCTTCCTGTGGAATCGCTCCCGATTCTTAAATACCGCTTGCTCGACGAGAGGTGGTGCGATGAAAACCACCGTTTTCTCTAAACCGCTTTCACTGTTCCTCCGGTCACGGTTCCGCTTCCTTGACGCGCCAGGTTCCATTCAACTCCGTCAACACTCCCTTCCATTGCGCTCAGGTTCCGCCTATTCAAATTAACGTAGTTCTAATGTGCCTTCGCCCCTCGTTATACAGTGCTCGTCCGATGAACACCAATATCGCTTATGCGTGGATTAAAGCCATGCCTCTGTTGTGGCATACACTCACGGTTCGATCACTCCCTTGTTGACAGTGTCGACATTATTCAAATTGATTCCACTAAATGTATACAGAGCACCATTAATCCCATCACCGGGTTCTTAGTTATCATGGATTTCGATTATCCTCCATCAGGATGCATGCATATGTTCACACAGAACTTATTCAAGAAAAGCAGATATACATTCACACATAAATTGAAGCCACAAGGCACAAATAGACTGAAACATTTCTTATTTACACAATGGATTGAATTACAACCACTGACTGCCCAGATCTTCAATCTGATGGCCTTCTTCCCCTATGTAGCTCTCTATAGGTACAGGCAGGTCTAGGTGCAGGCTCGTGTAGGTCCGTGCAGCGCTTCGACTCTATCACAGAAGTTTATTTTTTATACATATTGGAAATCAATCGATTCACTTCCTTGATGACTCTTGGACTCCTAAATCTAGCCTAACTTCTAAAACTGACTATCTCTTCAGGCGCCCATAAATCATTCGGGCAGTTAAAATGTTAACCCTTCACACTAACTAAAATAACTCAACTATGAATATTTACATGGGGAACCAAAACATGAGACCCCCCCTTAGGTTTATTTATGTACAAAAAGTGTCTTGGGCCTAATGCCCCTGCATCACATAAATATCTGATCACTGAAGTAAAAATTGAATCTCCAAGTAACAAATCATAAGTGGTGGAACAAATGGTACAACATGAAACTTGGGTGCCAACATATAAGATGTTGTTGTGATGAGATTGAAACATATAAGGGTGGATGGTGTCATTGGCAGAAAACTAAATGAGTTTTCAAAGTGAACGAAAACATGTTGATGCAAACCCGAGGTCTTCACCGATCACCATGGCACAATCCTACACAATGGGAATAAATGAGCTGAGGTCGACCATGTGAGAAATCGTTTGATTTCTGGTCATTGATGTATACCATTAACAAACACGATAATACTCATCGATAATGATAATTAGTGTCAAGGTGCCCCAGTACAATCTAACAAGTGCAAATAAATGAGTTGAAGTCAAACACTTGAGAGAATCTATCATTCAGGAGACATTGATGTATTCTCACTGTCGATAGAGAAGGAGTCTACCAATGATGACTGAAAACCCTAAGGTATTGACAAAGGGACTCTAGACCTTATTCCCAAAGCAATGAGTCAAAGTCGATGGGAAAATATCTGCTGGAAGGAAGGCTCTAAGGCATCCCACATCATTCCAACGTGAGTGTAACCCGCAGGCCAAGATTTGGAAGGAATCAGGCAAAGAAAAGTGAAGTAACCAACCCGTAGTACATTTCTGGCATGCAAAAAATGTAGCTAGCGCACAGAAAAAACCCTCTGAATCAACCAATAATGAAAGCTGAGAAAGAGGCGAGATATACACCGATAGGGTCAAATGGAAATCAAGGTACTGCACGAATCCTGGGTGTGATAATGTAAGTTGAAGTCGAACACAAGGGAAACCACTCAGTCAAAGACCCATGATGTTGATCAAATGATGAGCACAAGGTCACCTATCAATGATCTAAATAGGGCTAGGGTGCGTCTCTAGGTTTACTCTCTGAGAAATTTTTCAGAGTCAACAAGAGACAAACCCGCTGACAAGAATTCAATGGAGACCTTCTCAAACCAGCATGAGCAAAGGACCAAATAACTGATGTGATATGAACAAGACTCGAACAAACCCAGATGGCCGACTAAAAAATGAGTCAAGAGACATTGCAGAAAGGTCGACTCAGGTTAAATTCCCTAGAACAAGAGCACGACTCATTTTGACTAAGGAAGCATATGATAACTTTGTATAAGTTTGTCATGCAAGACGCATAAACAGACCCTCCATATGGTTGGAAGAGATAACCAACCGGGGGAGTACTGACTCAATTAACAAGGTTAGGGCTTCACCTAAGTCAAAAACTAAAACCATCCCGAATGGAGAAAAGACTTAAATTTTTATGTGCTTTGTTTAAGGGCGACAAAACTGACTTTGTAGCTGCCATCAAAATATGGAAGTGTTGTCTCGTTCTTGCTCTTTTTCAAAATATTTGTTTTTTTTAATTTTTCATATTTCAAAAGCCTGAAAAGGAATAAAAGAATGTCTATAATACAATGGATATAATGAGTGTCAGAAAACATGTACACTAGTTCCTGGGATAGGAACAATCCTATGCTCAATGCAAGGTGGTGAAAACTAGTAAGTGACACTGTTCCATCCATGGGTAAAGGTGTCAAGTTGCGAAGGCTAAGTGATTGCACAACTAAATTTTCAGAAAGATATGGTCAAAAGATGGCTTAAACATGAGTCCAAATGAAGTCGACTAAAGGCCAAGATAAACAAGTGGTCAATATGCAATGCAACAATATAGCTTGACAACAAAGAATGAGAGCCTCTAAAGTATATGGCCAAAATAATCATAACGAAGAAGAAGAAAAATGAAGCTTCAATGCATAAGTCATGATGGGACTAAAGAGGACTCCTGAGCCTACAAAAATTGCAACATGGGCTACAAATGCTAGCGAGGAACTAATTAGGAAGCCCATGTAAAGGATGGATCTACCATCATATCATGATTTAAAAAATCAGCAAGTGAGGTTGGTTAAATATTCACAATATGATGGGGTCGACCCTATGACAAGAATTCAGAATGGAGGCTAGTATGTACTAGTAAAATGGAAAGAGAATTCCCTAACCTATATGCTAGTTCAAAATCAAATAATTTCCATGACAGGTCAGTGGTCCTGGATCCAAAGAAAAATTGGAAATATCTCAAAATCATCAGAATGGACCTGAAAATGACTTTTCCTAACACTTATGAGCCAAAAGGTTAAATAGTCATACAATTGACTTCAATCCAGCGAGTCAATTTTTTTTTTTTTGGATATGGAACCATTCTACTGACATTCTTCTTTGAGAGAGTCCGAGGGCTTCATCCCAAGATCATCTCAACCATCAGTAACCCACGTGATCCACAGATAGCTAGATGGGTAGACTTGATGAAGATACTGGAGGGAAGTGAGGTTCCTTGAACTACATGGGATGACGAGTTTTTCCTTTCGTGGGGAGAACATGTCATCTCAGTAGAGGGCTATCCCTATGCTGAGATGGATTTTAGAGCAGATCCAGACTTGGTTCTTCCACTCGGTGCAACATGGGGTGCAATTGGTAAGATTGTAGTTATGATTTTTATGATTTTTCAAATTATATGAAAATAAAAAATGTTTTTGATAGTACAATATGACCTACAAAATTATAAGATCATGATGCAGACATGGGACCAGTAAGACCCGAGGGCTTCCCAAGGCATAGGCACTGTAGAAGAGAGGCCAGAGATGTCGATGAAGACCCAGGAAGAACCCTCCATTCAATTCAGAGGAACTTGGAGAGTCTGACTCGCCAAGTTCCTATGGCGACCATAGAGGATATTCTAGATGCTATGCAGAGATGCGTGGTTGGAGTACCACGTGACTGGGTTCGGTTATTCTACTGTGTAGCTACAACTATAGTGGCCTTCTACAGTGTCAACCCTAAGCAGGGCCTGCAATGATAGATTTTATTGATCAGATTTTATTGATAGGATGACTGTAATATTTTTTGATGGTAGACATGACCGGACATAAGCCCTAATTTTTTAGGACATGATGGTCCAATTTTTTTATATTTTGAAAACACTGATGATATATATATATATATAGTGATTTAATACAACGTTATTGTCCCAAATGTACAATGAAGAATGATGTTTTTGCTATATTTTAAAGCATTGAATGATTAATGTGCCAATCAAGTGCTTGATTCACTAATGAGTCTGCTAACCAATTATCTGATTTAGGAATGTGAATGAATGTAATAAATTGAAATTAACATTGTAACAAACACACTCTAAAAAATAATCGATGCAAAAATGGGTCTCTAACACGATAGGTGTTGTTTAATTGCGAAACCACTAGTTGTGAATCCAATTAAAATAATAACGAATCAACACCAAGAGATATTGCCTCCGATAGTAGACTGACCATTGTAGTGTATTCTGCCACATTGTTTGAAGCAGGACCAATGCATACACCTCTTGATAGTAACAACTAACCGGATGGATAGTGAATTACCCAAGCCGTGGAAGCAAGATTCCGGGTATGTCTACTAGCACCATCGACAAAGCCAAAATGACTCATCTCATCCAAAGACACATGCCAAAGTAGTTCAAAAACATCAAAGCCACATCGAAAATTGATGAACAGACATGTAAAAAAAATACAATATATAGAACAAAGCAAATGCTAGGCCAAATCCTAGGCATAATACTTCTTCAAATAGAGCCCATTTCTGGGCTTAACCAACTCGTTTCCTTGAAAATAACCAAGGCATAAACTCCTTATTTCAGGACCTTTTTAACGATAAACATACCATACCACATGGATTTGAAATTTCCTGCCCCCAAGGCATCCTTTTCTTGGGCATAAAGCAAGACAAGGTCACCTTCAGAGAAAACCCTAGGTTTGACCGCTTTATCATACTGAACCTCCACTCATTTCTTATGAGCCTCATTCATCGTAGCTGCATCTCGGCGCTTCTCATCGAGATGATCTAGATGGAAAAGGCATTCTTTGAGACTAGAAGTATCAGGAAGAAGCTCAACTGCTAGCTTAAGAGAAGTAATTTCACATTCGATAGGAAATATAGATTCCATCCCATTAACTAGTTGAAACAGAGTGAAACCGGTTGCATTCTTCACAGACATCCGGTATGCCCAAAGTGTAGGGTACAACATGACATGGCAATTGGATCTAGCTTTATCAATCGTTCGTTGAAGGATAGTATTTACGTATTTTTTTACGGCTTCAACTTGGCCACTGGCCTGAGGATAATATTGAGATGAATGTTCTTGCCGAAAACCCAATTTGAGAGCCAATTCAGCCATCATACTGTTTTGAAAATGACTGCCATGGTCAGTGACAATCTCTTTGGGGATACCAAAGCGAGAAATAACTTGGTTGAATAGAAATAGGGTTGTTATCTCACCATCATTTGCAAAAGTAGGCATAGCCTCAGACCACTTCGTAAAGTAGTCTATTGCTATGATAATGTAGTTATGACCCTTTGCCGAAAGCGGGTTACAAGTAGTATAATCAATACCCCACTTTGTGAATGGATCGACAATGATTATAAGAAAGAGCAGAGCTGGATGAGTGCGCATCTTCTAAGTATAGACTTGACAAGGATGACACTTTTTGACCGCCTCAACACAATCTTTGAAAATCAAGGGCCACAAATATCCTGCACACAATATCTTTTGGGTTGTATAAATCCAAGATAAATGACCGCCACAAGCTCCACTATGGAAGTCATTCAACACAACCTCAGCCTCTTTGAGAGTCAAGCAATGTCTAAGGATCAAATCAACCCTATGACGATATAGAGTTTCATCGATAATAAGATAATTTTTAGGTAAGTGACACAACTTTCGACGCTCTTCTTTCAAAAAAGCCGAGGGAAACTTTGTAGTATGGAGATAAACAATGAGATCTCCATACCAAGGATCCTATGAAGAAATGAGAAAAATATGTTCATCAGGGAACGTCTCTTCATAAAAGATTTAATCTCCATAGGGAAACTCAGAGATCAACTCTGCAAATATCAAAGAATTTTTGGATTTGGCAGACAGAAATTCGAGATCAAACTCTTGCAAAATAACAATCCATCGATTTTATTTGCCCCCAATTACTCGCCTACTGAGAACAAACTGAAATTGATTGACTGCTGCTAAAACATAAGTTTTGTGAAGAAGGATATAATTTCTAAGCCATTGGACAACGTGGATAATTGCCAAAGCTAATTTATCGATGGGAGAATACAGGAGTTTAGGACCCACCAAGCCTCGACTAAGGTAGTAAACAACATGCTTGAAAAGAGCATCATCTTCTGGAACCAAAACCATACCAATGGTAGATTCTTCTACCGCAAGGTACAAGAGGACATCCCTGCTATAATAAGGTGGACTCACTAATGGAGTAGAGGTTAATTATTTTTTCAAAGCATCGAATGAGCATTGAGCAAAGTCATCCCAAAAAAAATGGAACTCCTTTCTTTAACAACCTCATAAATCCTTTTGTCACCTCATCATAATTTACGATAAATATGTTGATATTCAATAAGAAGATTCAACACCCACGCCTAGTACATTAAGCACATGGTTTCATTAAGCACCTGGTTTCATTAAGAACCCAAAATAGGGTGGGGCCCATAGTGATATTTTTGGGTGCACGTCTATTTTTATTATCCCTTATTTAAGATGGACATTAAACTGTAATCTATTCTCAATGTGAACTTGAATGAGTTAATTGAAAGTGGCAAACTCAGTTAGCTAGTGGATTTCGAGTTAGAGGTAGTTGTTGAGGCATGCAGAGTGGTGAGCCCTGGTATTGCACCAAGAGTGTTGTAACTCCCAAAGGCTGCCCTACTTTACTTTATCAACCCAAGGTTCGTACAAACTTTGAGTTGAAAGTGCTATATACATAACAAATGCATTATATTCATGTCATCCTCTTCTACTCTATGAAAGGGTGCTACTTCTAGGGGTTCTTAGTGAAGTTTGTCATACTCTAATGAAACTAAACTAAATTGCAAAAATGAAATGACAGAAATGGAACTAATTTAATGTGCAGGAAGGAAATGACTATAAGGAACTAAATTAAATTGCTTAAAAGAAATGACAGAAAGGAAACTAATTTAATTTGCAGAAAAGAAATGACAGAAAGGAAACTAATTCTAAACCACACTTAACTGGGCCAAACGGCTAAATGCACTCTACTTATCATATGATCTATCTACCATGCTCCTATCCATGCAAATAAGCTATACATGACTCAATTCTAATAAAAAGAGTTAATTTGTAGCTTGGAGGGAAGAAAAGGGCTAAAAGAAGCTAATGGGGGGAGGGTTTAACACATGAAACGAGGTTTGGAAGTAGAAAGAGAGGGTTGAACTCTTACAAAACTTTATTATAGTGTGAGAAATGACTTTGGAGCGGAAATAACTCAAAAGTGCGATGGCGGAGTGCGATGGAGGACAAAAGTTGTGATGTGCGATGTCACAATTGCAATATCGCAAGTTTAAAGGGATAGTGATAAGAATTAACAGGAACGAACTAAAATGTGCGAAGTGCAGTTTGCGACGAGTGACGTGGCAGAGTGCGATGGAGGAAAAAAGTTGCGATATGCGATGTCGCAATTGCAATATTGCAAGTTTAAGGGGTTAGCGGTAAGAATTAACAAGAATGAACTAGAATGTGTGAAGTATGATTTGCAACATGGTAAAAGTTGCGGGTTGCGATCTGCAATGTGGTAATTTCAGCAAAGTGCAAAGTGCGATGAGTGAGGTGGCAGAGTTATCGCATCGGCGAAATGAGCGATAAGTGTTATGCAAAAATCTAAATGATGCGATTTGTGATTTGCGATTTCGCAATATTTCAATCGAAAGAACGAGCAGTAAGTGTTTTAAAGGTAAAGTCTAAATGGTGCGAAGTGTGATGGGTGACGTGGAGGTAGGACTGTCAGTAGGGCACGATCGCAATATCGCAATCGGCAAGAACATCGATAAGTGTTAAGGGAGAAAGGGAAAAGTTGCGTGATGCGATTTGTGATAGGATAAGAATTGTGGGATGCGATTTGCGATAGGATAAAAACTACGTGATGCGATTTGCGATAGGGATGACGTGGCGGTGAGTCTGAAAGAAAAAGGGAAAAGTTGCGATTTGCGATATGCGATGTCGCAATATTGAAATGGCAGGAACCAACAGTAAGTGTTTAAAGGTAAAATCTAAGAGTTGCGATTTGCGAAGTGCGACGTACGAAAGTGGGAGACTCGAGGAGCAAAGGAAGAGGTCACGTTTGAAGGGGTTTGAATGGTTTTTCATGTGTTTTGCATAAAAAGGGTAAGGCAACCATGAATGGAGAAAAACAAAGAAATAAGGCTTGAAGGGTTTAAGTGCGTTAGGAAAAAGGGTAAGTACAATTTTAAAATGAGAATAAAAGGAGGGGAATGGAGGCGTAAGAGTAGTGTTCAGCCATGAAGACATAGATGGAAATTGAAGTGGAAAGGCGCCATGGAGCTACTCTGGGGTGTTAACATTAATTTCTACAAACAAACCTGTAGATTCATGCATGGGAAAATAGAAAAGAATGCGTGATAAAACAGTGAACATAAAGTATTGTTTTTGGCCTGTGGGGAGGTCAACCCTGCTCGAGCTCTATTGATAGAGATGAGAAGGGAAGGCTTGACCATAGCTTTTAAATTTTTCCTCTACTCTCTTAATCTCATAAGCAAATGAAGAACTACAACAACAACATGAAAGCAAACAATAAACAATAATGAAACTATCAGAAGCCAACTAACTGTTCAAGAATAAAACTAAATAAATGGTAGAAACAAAACTAGCTAAATGACAGAAAGGAAAGAATAACAACAATAGAGAAGCTGAGGCACATGGGTTGGGCCCTAACCCAAGAACCCAACTCTCTGGAACTAGATCAATAGAAATTCATCTCAATAATCATTGCATTAAGAATATAGTCTTATTACATCCCGAAGGTCTTAACAGCAAAAGCCTAATAGCTTGCAGCAAAAGTTCTGAATGGAATCAAAGAATAAAATGGAATCGAATAGAATCAAACCACTAGCTAACTAAGTAACTCCTTCCTAGCTCTAGATCTACTCTATTTATTCTACAGGGTAGCTACCAACAACTCCCTTGAAAATGGTGATTGAGTCCACTTTTACTCCAAGTAAACATATATTGAGTTCCCTTCGTCTTTAGTTGCTTGGCTGCCTCTTGGAATTTGATTTGCTGGAGACTCAAAGTGAAGTATGGATTGAGTGCACTTGGTCTTGAGTTGCTTGGCTACCTCTGGGATTTGAATTGCTGGAGGGGGATCTCATGAGGATCCTTTGGCTGCCTTTGAGAGTTAAGGAGGGTGGACAATCCCCTTGAATCTCTGCAATATTTATCCCTAATTTCTTGATGTTTTCCTCATTTATTCTCCAATCCTGATCTTCCAGTGGCAGAGAGAAAGTCCCTAAATCATCTCCTTCTCCAAATTTGTATAATCTGCCAAATATTCTCACAATATTCTACAAAATAACCAATATTAGTAAAAAATTTGCGACTACCTTTAATCCTTCCTAAGAACATATTAAAGCATAAGAAAACGTTATTAAGTGCAGAAAGAGAGATTTAATATATCCTTTTATGTGCATAAGGAAGGTAGATGGTCCTAAGAAAGGTTAGATGGGCCTTCTTTTATGTCTAATTTAGAGGCCCATCATCACCCCCTACTAAAACTGTTGCTCATCCTCTAAGCAACCTATTCATCCTCCCTGCCTTATAGTTCTCCTTGCATGTTGGCTTATTTCATTTTCTGTTTCTTGGGCCATGCGCGGCTCCCCCTGCTAATCTTCTTACTATTCTGCTTGCATTTATTTTTGTAGGTGATGCATGGAGGTACTTAGGTGTCTTAAGAAAATCTATTTTTCATGCCAAGAGGTGGTGGGCTCACCTTTTATTTGATTTTTTTTTCTCCTTCTCTCTCTCTTTTCTTTTTATTGCATGCAAAGTAGACTCACAGTGTTTTTTGTTTTTCATTTTCTTTTTTTGTGAATTGAGTTCACCCTTGGTTACCCCTTGGCACTCATTGTCCTCTATTACAATGAGCTGCTTACTGCCCACTTTCTCAAGTCCTTTTTACTTTTTCTTGTTCCTTTTCTTGGTGGAAAAAGTGAGGCTAGTTGCTAGATAAGGCTGAGGTTGCTGTGCTATTGATTTTGGTTATAAAAAAAACTTTCCTTCTCACACTTTTTAATGTTTTATTAAGCTAAAATATATTTGAAGAAAGGGTTAGATGATTGCATTCCTGAGCCTCACCATCGATTTGTTTTTGCATGTGATATTGAAGTTGTCGCTGAAGTTGTTTGTGGCGAACTGCTTGAGGTCCTTTGGAGCTTCTGAGCACATGAAGAGGAAGTCCAAGTTTGACTACCTTTGACTAAAGTGTTGACCAAATTTTATTTTTGTGACAACTTCTTGTTTTCTGCTTGCAAAGGTTGGAGATCATCTGCATTCATTAGAGAGAGATACATAGAGAAATGCAATTTTTTTTAAGGCCTACTAGCTGCCTCAGTGAAGTTTTCCACTAGTAGGTCTGCCTAGGCACCTTAAAGGAGGTTTTCACCTACGATCTTTTATTTTTTATTTTTTCAACCCAATGACCACCTCATGGAGGTTTTCAATCAGTGAGCCAATCTTAGATGACTCAAAGATGTTTTCATATGAGATTTTATTCTTTCTTTGATTCTTTTTTATTCTTTTTCTTTTTTTCACTTTCCTACTCTACTTGAAAAAAAACAAAACCTTTTTCAAGTATATGAATACTTCCAATGGAGCCATGTATACATCAAGATGACAGATAAAATCATGTGCACACTTGGAATACATGCTTTGAAATGTACCTAAATATGAGATATGAATTTCTTTGACTGGGATTGTATCAGGTACTGTTGGAGAAGAGTGTGTTGCTGCAACTTAATGAACGTTTGGAACCATATGTCAATATAGTTGTGATGCCCCTGGTCCACTTGCTAAGTTGGATCACCTTGGATGTCCTCTTCTATTATGACATTCAAATATTCCTCTTTTTGTTGATTTTTCTCTTGAACACATGGAGGAAATGTTGGTCAACATGAGGAAAATTTCTCAACATCTGATTCTGATGTCGGCTCTTCATCAAGTGCAACCCTTGATCTTTTGATCTTCTCATTTGGATCTTCTTCTTCTTGATGTTGTACTTCAATGACTTTGAGAAAATATCTTCTTTGCAATACCTTTCTTGAACTAAGATGCAGACCATTTAGATCAAGAGGATATGTTTGGTAGTGTTGTACCTCAACATTGTAAGTGGGCTGAGATACTTCATGGTGTGGGTTTGGAAATGGTGGTACAGGTAGTTGAGTGGGGGTGGATATATGAGATGGATGTGGTTGAGGTTGTGGTTGCGGTGGAGGTGGATGGTAGGGATAGCATGGAGTTGGGTATGGAGGATATTGAGGGAAATATTGAGGATGTTGAGGATTTTCCCAATAAGGTCCTTGCCAATCATGTTGCCAAGATTGGTTTTGGGGGAAAGCTGGCCAAAGTTTCCAAGGAGGGAGTGTATCCCACTTAGTTTGATATGGATGTGAATAATATTGAAATTTTGAAGTGGATCCTTGCATCATATCAAGTTGACTAGGTTGCTAGGGTATCCTTGGAGCTACATAACATAGCATCTTTGGTGATTTCCTTGCTCCATTGTCTTCTTGGTAAACTTCTTTAAACCTGGGGAATGATGAACAACATTTAGTATCATATGATTATGCATGGATAAAAAAAATATAAGCATTAATTTTTGCTCATTTTGCATTCTTAACATTTCTACTTGTTCACTTAGATTGCTAAGAATTTCTATTTTTAAAGTTATCAATCAAATTTCCAAGTTCATCTTGCCTTACCAATGTTGATGTTGATTTAATTACTGTTTCCCTTCCTCTTGATATGCGCTTGCATGTTTCACAAATTTCTTCAAATGATAATTGGTATACATCTCCTCTACTCATGAGATTAAGGAGATCAATCCACTCATCCCTAATTGTTCTAAGTAACAGGGTTTTTAGTGTGTCAAATCCTAGATGATGCATTTTTTCCATCTTAACATTATACATGGATCTCTCTATTATATCCTCAAGGCTCTCATCTTCTTCTTGGTTCATTCTAAAAATTTCTTCTCTAAGATCATAATCTTTATATTTTTCTAGGAATATCTTTTGCATATCATTCCATGATCTTATTGAATTAGTACCCAGACTCATGAACCATTTAAGAGATCTATCTTTTTAATGTTGCAGGAAACAATATCAATTTTTGAGTCTGTGATAATTAGCCATAAGACCTAAAAAGTATCTCAAACTCAAAGAGAAATGTTTCTGGATCCTCTGTCCTCATACCATGGAATTTGGGAAGGAAATATGGAGGGATGTTCTTCATAGGTACACTGATGTCCATATCTTGAATGGGAAACCCAATAAGATCTTCTTCATTGTCATCATATCCATACATCTCTTCTTCCTTGAAAAGTGTATGGTGATGTGGTTATTACTGCACCACGTGGTCAAGTGGGAGGGTTGGTGTTGGAGAAGTATTTAAAAAAAAAGGTTACGAGTATCCCTACTCCTATGAGGCATGAAAATCAAATATTTTGTATTTTTCAATATTTCAGAAACAACATGAAAAAGGAAAACAAAAAAGAATGCTAAAACAGAATCAAAGCATCTACTAGACACATCCCCGGAAACAGCGCCAAAAAGTGGTGAGCCTTAGTATTGTACCAAGAGTGTTGCAACTCCCAGGGGCTGCCCTTCTTTACTTTATCAACCCGATGTTCGTACAAACTTTGAGGTGACAATGATATATACACAGCAGATGCATTTTGTTCATGTCATCCCCTTCCGCTCTACAAAAGGGTGCTACTTCTAGGGGTTCTTAGTGAAGTTTGTCATACTCCAATGAAAGTAAACTAAATTGCAGAAAGGAAATGATAGAAATGGAACTAATTTAATGTGCAGGAAGGAAATGACTGTAAGGAACTAAATTAAATTGCTGAAAATAAATGACAGGAAGGAAACTATTTTAATTTGCAAAAAATAAATGACATAAAGGAAACTAATTCTAAACCACACTTAATTGGGCCTGTTAGACGAACAAATCCCTCTTGCGGACAAGATCGATCTCCCTAGTATCCTAAGGATATCTAGAAACAAACAGACAAATGTAGACCATTTCCTCTAGAATATTTTGTTTAAGAATTATTAATTAACTACAGAAAGATACTCCTACCTGAAGTCCAATGCTTGCTCGGTCTTCAATCCAGTTGTTCCAGAAGGTATCGATCTAGCATATAAGATCTGCAATCAAAGACAAGCAAACAAGATCAAAAGCATCTGCAAAATATGATAATTCGAAAGCAATAATATATCTTAGTGATCAAGGAATATAAGAATTAAATCATTCAAAGGTAGATGAACAACTCAATGAGAAAATAGAATCCATTTGTATTAACTTTGAATAAAAAGA
Organism: Pinus albicaulis; assembly: GCA_034641835.2. Taxonomy (NCBI): domain Eukaryota; kingdom Viridiplantae; phylum Streptophyta; class Pinopsida; order Pinales; family Pinaceae; genus Pinus; species Pinus albicaulis. The sequence continues at coordinate 932,438,531 of CM076583.1, forward strand.
AAAAACCTTACAACCTTGATGCCTTTATGTTTGTACAGGTTCTTCTAGGGTCTTGAAAAGCCATTTTCCTCAGTTTGAAAAGACTCCAACTCTCTGAATTAGTATAAGACTATAGCCATGAGTATGTAATCTCTCTCATGCTAACGATGCTGAATGTGGAGAGTATCTTCAGAAATATTTAGAAATTACTTTCTTGAAAGCAAGAAGTAAGTATTTCTAAACTCTTTATGCACTCTTCTTCAAATCAAGAAGTACTAAGTACCCTTGAGACTGAAACTTGGTCTCAATTTATAGCATAAGGGAGGTAGTTTCAGCTCCAAAAAGGAAGGTATAAAACCCTCTAAGCATGGGATTTTAGCTCCAAAAACCAAGGGATAGCTTCATCTATGAAGGGATAAAGGTTCATGAATGGAAGGGGCGAAACTCGACCAGATAGCTCTTCTAGAAGGCCCTAGCTGGGAGAATATTCGATCAGTTGGGCTTCTAGAACTTACTTTTATTTTTATTTTACCTTTTATGGGGGTCTGCAGTTTTAATGAGCAGAATGTGTAGGATGTGCCACAGGATTTATAGCAATAAACCGCGGTACCGCAGGAAATGACTAGGAAAAGTGCAGAGTTAGGATTTTTAGGATTTTTAAGTGCTTTTTTCCAATTCCAAGACTTGATTTAGGAACTTTATGATTTTGGACCTCGAAGGGAGCAATAAATAGGTAATGATGAACCCATATAGACAACTAAATTTCATGGTGAAAAATTTCAGTGTAACAAATTTCCCCCTAAAGTGCGAAGTCTGAAGAGTTTTGAAGAATTCTGAAGAATTCAGAAGAGTGAAGTGCTTTATCATTCCAAGGATCGGGCTGTCGGCACATCGGTTGAAACCTGGAAAAAAGATTCAATGCAAGCATATATATATATCATTGCTAAGGTAGGCATTCCCATACTCAGATCAAAACTAACTACATGTTCTGATACATAAATGATTTTAGAATTACATGAAGTAGTAGACACAGTATGGACACAACCACTTGTGATGAGTAGTCTACTATATGATGAAAAAATAAAACTCCTCATAGCCTGGATGGTGGAAACTAGATCCAAGGTCTTTGATTTCCATTTCTCGAAATAGTACGATTCAATCCATGCGATTGATTGTGTCGAAGTTGAACATGGTAGAAACCACTTGATTACCAGTCAATGATGTGAACTGTTAACAAGTGTGAGAGAAACCATCAATAATGACAATGGATCTCAAAGTACTCAGTACAATCTATGAAATGTGAATTTGTGATCTGAAGTCGAACATTTCACAGAATCATTCAATCGAAGGTCAATGATGCAACCTTTCGTCGAAGGCGAGAAACCTGCCATTAGGGCATGCAGATCCCAAGGTACTGATAGGATTCTAGATCAACTTTCTAGATGATGAGCTGTCGTCGATAGAAAGTGACCCGTCGTAGGAAAGCCCACGACACGAAACCATTAGATCAGATTTTGAAGAAATATTTTGCAAGGACTGACTCAGGGATGGTAAACGTGGATGGAGACAAATGTTTGCAATGAATGGTTTATTAAATTGATCTCTTGAGCACATAAAGACACTGCAGATGGTTTGCTGACGATTGACCTAAAGCTAATACCCAGAAACTGGCTGAAGACTTTCAATGTGGTTTGATTAACTCTTTGGCCAAAGGATTTTCCCAACCCAGACATGAATGTGACAAAAGTGTCGTGTTCAAGAGTGGTATAAAACTTTTTTAAACGAAGTGTAACAACTGGATTCGTTTTCTCTCTTTTCCCCCACCTTTTTTGGCAAGTACCTCTTTATTTTTTACAAGCTTGAGGAGGATAACATAGGCTTGTAATGTAAGCTCATCCTTCGGATGAGTACAACTTAGTATTAAAATCGAACCCTAAGAAGGAGTGGTTCGTTCATGTTTATAATTGACAGGTCCTTTACTGTTAAGTTTTAACGATTCTAGTATAGGTGAAACTTGGTGTTTTTCAATTTTATGGAGTCAGAAGAAAAATTTAAGAAAACTCCATGGGTGTAATTTTTCGTAAATTTATTCTCTCAAGCCCGAAAGAGGATAAATTAATGTAGGAGAGAACTCTATTGACCATGATTAGTTAATGTATACCTTTTTTGTAAATAGTCCATTTCAGTCCAGAAAAGGGGTAAACTTATACTGAAAGGACGACTGTTCATTTCCTTTAACAAGTTCGAATAATCAAGTACTCGACAATCTTTTCATGTTTAGAGAGTCTAAAAAGGGCTTAAAAGAGAACTCTAGGGTTTCGATTTTTCGTAAATTTTAAGAGCCTAAAAAAGTGATAGGGGTATGTATCATCAAATAATCTCTTTTAATAAGTAAACCTTTTGCCTTGACTCAAATGGGTGTTATATCTTGTTTCAATAATGGTAATTTTTGAAAAACAACTTTTTAAAGTGGAAAAAAATAAAATAATATTTTATTCATTCAAAAAATCTTATAAAAAGTAGTTCAACAAAGTCATTTTCACCTTTTGTGTTCAGAGTTGAAAATTGAGAGCTTTGTGCAAAAAACATTCCGGAGGTGATAACAGGAGAACCAGCCGCTCAAATCAAAATCCGTCAAATCCAGGTAATCCATAACACTCTTCTCTTCATTTTCATCCATTTGCATTATCTTTTTTAGTTTTTAAATTCATTTTTGGGGGGGCAAAAGGTTCAAAATTTTTCCCACGGGAGTCTACGGGTTAGCCATTGGTTTCCCGTGGAATTGGGCTATCGTAGTTTTTATGAAGGGCGTGTGGGGGGGTCCACACTGTCCCTATACAAAAACTGTGGAGGCGCTGCAAGAAAATGAAATTTGGTATGTTATCTCAAAAATGGATAAATTTTTTCACTCTAATAGCTTCTAACCACTAAATGCGTCCATTTGCAGGTCATTGCACAATGTTGGAGTGGCAAGAACACGAGCACGAAGAGATATATGATGTGGCAATGAAAAATCCAAACACAATGCGTGTTTTGAGAAATTACGGATTATACAAATTTTGGGCCATTTAGAGCATGAGAGCACAGGTAGAGCTAATGACTTGGATGCTGAATAAATGGGACGTTCAAGAACAATGCTTTATCATTGGAGATCACAAGCTAGAAATTGAGCTTGAAGACATCTACTTCCTCACTGTTTTATCAAAAAGAGGTGAACCTATCTCTTTTTTTGGAGCTAGGCAAGGTGGCCTACCTATCGCTAGCTACAAATAAGAATTATGTAATGAAGAAGTTGATCCCAAAGACAACCGAATAGACATAAAAACTATCATAATCTTGGTGGGGAATGAATTGCGTTCTTCATTGCAGTTAACATGGCTCTACATGTGGCTGCCAAGTCACCAAATGTCTGTGATAACTATCAAATGTTACGGAAGGTAAAATCATGTGGTCATTGAAGAACAATGATATGAAAGGGTGAAAGTGACAGACGAAGAACTCAAGTTGAAAAACTTTGGTTGTATTATATACAAGTATCTTTCACTTTAGAGAGGGATTATTCTGCCCCCAGGCAGTCTCACCAACAATACTTGCGCGAACCTAGAGCCTCATATGTTACGATGGGTGGCACTAATGGCTGTATGGTAAACAATGATTTGAGGAGATCCCAAGATGTCCTTACCTCCAGGGACACAATGGGATGAGTCAAGTAATTGAATTGTTTTGATGTGTTTTAACTCTAATTTTTTTTTTTTTTTTAATCGTTTAATACTGATAACAAAAATTTCAAATGCAGATGTTGGTCCACGAAGACCAACCAATCTCCGTCGCTTCGAGAAGAAGCTGACAGATCCTATTGCACCACCAGAGAACCAGGCAACAGAGATTCTCACTGACTTAGAGCACAACCTGAAAAGGTTGACTAGGGACATTCCAGAGACTGCGATGGATGATATTCCTCTTCGTGTCTAGAGGCATGTCGCTAGCGTTCCCAACCAGTTTTGGAGATATCTGCGTAGAGTGGCACAGGAAATAGTATATTATCATGATCATTACCACGGATAGTGGATGATTATCGCAGACTGTTGCATTTTTTTTTTTGTATCACTATCTTTCAGATCATAAGGTGTTTTAAACCTATGGTCCCAGACGATGTAATAGTTTTTGAAACACAAACTCTATCTTTGATATGACTACTTTCACCAGCTATCTTGTTCAACACATATCGAATGCTGTTTTAATTTACTGCTTAATGACGCAAATGTATATTTATAACATTATTAGCTAATGCATCATCCAATGTATTTAAAATTCTTGGAATGTGTTGATATTCGAAGTAATAAAACTGCCTTTCCAAGAGACAAACCTTCAAGAATAATCTCAGTAACACTGGATTTTTAATTGCATATACTCTGTTTAAATGCAATACAATGAGTTATAAATCTAGCCTAACGATCAAACGTCGAATGCCAAATGAAATGGCATCAGATAATAACTCAATCACTGTGCTATATTCTGTAACATTATTCGTTGTTTGACCAAGGCTCACCCCATGCATAGAAACTAAATCATCGGTGGGTGAATAGATAACCCAGGCCATGGAAGAGATATTCCATGTATTACGACAGGCATCATTAGCAAAACCAATGTATGCTTGAATGGAAGTCGACATCTGCAATATCAAGAGTAATCAAGATAATCAGGGATAATAGTCAACGCAAACTTAAACTAGACACACTCATCTAATCTAAAGCAGCTAACTTAGAAAAATAACTAATGCACAGGTGAGATCTTCACAAAAAAAATCAAGCATAACATCTCTTTAGATAAAGCCCATTTCTGGGTTTATCTAAAGAGACCCCGTCATAATCAATCAATTCGTAAGCCCCTTTTGCAAGCACTTGCTTGACAATATAAGGACCATGCCACATAGGTTCGAATTTCTCAGCTCCTAGTTTATCATTAGCTTGGTCATATACCAATACTATGTCACCTTCTAAAAAAACATGAGGTGTAATACTTCGGTCGTATTGAGCTTTAACGCGTTTTTTATGAGCTTCGGCTGCTAATGCAGTGGTGCATCGAGTCTCATCTAATTGTGCTAAGTACAAAAAGTGTCTATGGCTAATTGGAGTGATGGTATTTCACATTCAATCAGTAACACAACTTCTAAACCGTAGACCAGTTGAAAAGGAGTGAACCCTGTTGCAGTTTTTGCTGAGGTTCGGTATGCCCAAAGTGCTGAGAAAAGAATAGTATGCCAATTCAATTTATGAATTCTGATTATCTTTTTAATCATGGTGGTTAAAAATTTATTGATGGCTTCAACCTGACCATTAGCATGTGGGTAATATGGAGTAGAGTTATCATGGCGCGGGCCAAGTTGGTCGGAAAGTTCGTTCATCATAATGTTTCGAAAATGACTCCCATGGTCAGTAATGATAGCTTGGGATGCACCGAATCAAGCAATCATGTGATTGAATACAAATGTGCTACAATTTTGCCATCTGCTGCAAATGTAGGCATTGCCTCGGCCCATTTGGTAAAATAATCTACTGTGAGAATAATATACCCATGCCCCCTGGCCCAGTGAGGGTTACATGTAATGAAGTTAATGCCCCATTTTTCAAAAGGACCAACAACAATTATGGGGTGAAGAGGAGTTGGTGGTGCACACATCTTTTGATCAAAAATTTGATAGTTGTGGCATTTTTAAACCGCAAGAATGCAATCTTTGAATAATGACGACCAAAATAACCAGCGCGCAATATCTTTTGGGTTGTGGCATACCTAGACATATGAATGCCACATGCTCCAGAATGGTAGTTATTCAAAACTCGTTTAGCCTCTTCATGAGTTAGACATCGTTGAAATACAGAATCTGCACCGCGACGATAAAGCATGTCTCCAACAATATTGTATTGCTAAGATTGGTATCAGATCTTTCATCGATGTGAATGTGAAAGTTCAGGCTGAAAATTTTGGGTTTAGAGATAAATGATTATATCCCCATACCAAGGATCTAACGTACTGATAAGAAACAGAGATTCATCAGCGATCAGATGCTCTACCACAGTTTCTGTCTTAGTATTCGGTAAGTCACACATAAGTTCGGCAAACACCAGTGATTTCTTTGATTTGGATTTTTCAAATTCTAAATCAAACTCCTAAAGGATAACTATCCATTTAGAGTATTTTCCCCTGAGTAATTTTTTAATTAGAATATACATCATCGGGTTGCAATTAGAGATCAAAGTTGTTTTTCGTAACAAAATGTAATGACGAAATTGTTGGACAGCTTGAACTGTTGCCACGACCAATTTCTCCACATGCGGGTATTTAATCTCTGTTGGATTAAGATTCCTACTAAGATAGTAAATCACATGCTCATTGTGGAATTCATCTTCCTAAACTAATACCATTCCAATGGTGGAATCAGAGGCTGCTAAGTATAAAAAGTAATCCTGGCTATAATTTGGCGGATGCAATAACGGTGCATGGGTCAACACGTGTTTTAAAGCATCAAAATATTGATCAGTGATCTCATCCCAAATAAAAGGAACATTCTATTTCAACAACCTGGTGAAACCTTTGGTTAACTTAGCATAGTTCTGGATAAATCTACGTAGAAAGTTTGCTTTCCCTTGCAAACTTTGGAGTTGGCAGAGTGTGGAAGAAGGAGGTAAATTGATAATGGCCTCAACCTTCGAAGGGTTGACATGAAATCCTTCTTTCGAAATGAAAAATCCTAGTAATCTACCAGAATGTACATAAAAAACACATTTTTGGGGATTCAAGCGAATCTTATAATAACTACATCTCATAAAAATTGCTCGTAAATGAGTAGGATGATCTTCCCTGTGTAATGAATGAGCAGGTAAATCATCAAGATAAGGTTGTACAATTTGTTTAATGTCATGAAAAGCATAGGACATTGCCCTTTGAAAAGTTGCCCCAACATTCTTCAATCCTAAAGGTAGTTTACAATAAGCAAAGGTTACAAGGACAAATGAAGGTTGTTTTTGGTTGATCGGCAAGGAGTATATTGATTTGATTGTATCCAGAAAATCCATCCATAAATTAATACATTTCATTTCCTGCACAATGGTCAATGGTTTGGTCGATATAAGGAGTTTGATAATTTTCCTTAGGACAAGCTTTGTTAATATCCCTATAGTCGACACATACTCGTATTGCTCCTTGTTTTTTAGTAACAGGAATGATATTAGATACCCAATCTGTTAATGGGATAGGATAAATAAAACTTGCACTCAGTAATTTCTCAACTTGGCTTTGATAGCGACAACTTTTCTTGGATGTATCGGACATAATTTTTGTCTGATCGGTTTAGCATCCGGGTAAGTTTTGATTTCATGAATAACAATTTTGGGATTAATTCCTGGCATTCCTTCATAAGACCAGGAAAATATGTCGCAGAATTCTTGAAATAGGGCTTTATATGTAGCAATTTCATCTAACGTACAAGAAGCACCTATATGAATGTTTTCAATAATTCCTGGTTTTACTGATATGTCAATGGGAACCGTAGAAGAAATATTTCCCAAATTTACTTCAGAATCCGAATTTGTATCGATATTGGACTCTAGGGTTCCTTGACATAGTCAATTGTAAAAATATATGAAAAATTATTTTCGAATCTATCAAGCTCAGGTAAAAATGATGACCTATGATGGAGATCATCCCATGGTAAATCATCTATGGACAAGAATTCATGAATGTTCTCATCAGTATAAAACACCTCTTTAAAAGGATCCGTAATTAATATTATAGCTGAGTTTGATGGTGAAAAAGATTCTTCATTGACCACATTCATTGGATCAGAATCAATTGATGGTGAATTGGAAAATGACTGCACTTCTTGATATGCTAACTCAAATGGACTCAAAGGCGTCGCATCATTGAATGAATCCAATTCTGACTCTAAAGGCACTATCCAAGGATCATCAAATGGAATAGTGCTTGAGGTAGTCATATTGATATTAGAAATAGTACGTGGTATGTTAGGTGGAGGAATAGAAAAAGTTCCCAACAAAATGAAATCTTTGATTAAACCTACTCCTACATCCTCATAAGGGATAGTCAATTTTCCAACGTGTTGAATACTATCCGTAGAAGCCGGGTCAGACGAATAATTTGAGAGCTGATCGATTTTCACAATATTTCCTTGATGAGGAAACATGATTAATAGAAAGACAGATGACACGACAGCATTCATAGCATAAGACCAACTTCAACCCAGAAGAAGGTTGTAATCTAGAGGGGCATCAACTACTTCCACATCTAAATTAACGGTTTTACCTTCGACCTCTATAGGTAGATCTTGCAAAATTCCGAATGAATGGAATCCTCTTCCATCAAAAGCTTTGAGGATTGTCGGGGATTGGTTAAGTGTTGGAGAACCAAGTGATTTCCAACAGTTTAACAACATTATACATGTAGATGCTCCTTCATCAGTAACAATATGAAAGCAACGTCTATTTTTGACTAGTACTGGAATCTGAAAAGCCATTTGATGAGGGAGCCATGGTGTAAAATTTTCTAAATCGAAGACCATAAGGTTTGAATCCTAAAGATCTACAGCTCTAATTGCTGAAAAGAGTAATTTCCTTTGTGCTGGGCATGATTGCAACACTTCTAAGGCCGACATTGCTGAAGGAGATATTGCTAAATCTTCAACAATGTTATAGTTCTAAGCAGCTCTTGCATGCGGATTGAAAGCTGATTTACGAAATACACCTTTAGCAAGTGGTTTGATTACTAAATTAGGATTAGGTTTCTCTATATGAATTGGATCAGAAACCTGAGGAGATGTAGCTGGTGCAGAATTAGAATTTTCTACTTCTTTACCAGTAACAAGATTTTTACTATCATAATCTTGTGATCGAGTTGCAACCATTACTTGAGACATCATCAAAATATCTGCTGATGTATTAGAAGAAGATCCAATCATTTTACTATCTTGAATAGGAAAAGGATCCTTCAAGACGACGAGATTGGGTGAACCTTTGATGAACTTAGATACCTCAGCTCTATGCGAACATTCCTTGGTGAAATTATCCTTGTCACAGATAAGACAAGGATAACGAGGTTTTCGTTTATCATCAGTCGGTTTAGTTTTATCAATTTTTTCCTTGGGAGATGAAGTTTGTTTACTTTTATTCTTCCCTTTCTTCTTGTTTCCAGAGTTTGACTTCATAGTAGATGAATCTACAATGTGAATATCAGTAGAAGTTTCCAGGGAAGATTCTCCTTTTGCTGAATCAGGTAAATTTATTATGGGAGAAGTAACCTTTGAAGATTTATTCTTACTTTTAGTCGTACTAACTGAACCGATTACACCATCAGCGGCATAAGACCCTAAAGGAGTTGTTGTTATCTATCGAGGACATGGTAAATTGAGAATTTTCTCGTACAAAGTACCTGACTGGGTATATACCAAGTCAAGATACTGAGCCTGAGTGATGACTTGTTCTTCCGTAACAACCCCTCCTTTAACTACATCTTCAATGATTTTTGGTAGTAATGATTTGATAAACCATTCTGCCAATATTTGATCCGAGATAAAAACTTTCACCAAATGTCTTCTATGTCTCCATTCATGTATATGATCTAAAATGTATGTAGAAATATATTGTTTTAGTGAAGTTAATAATTCCGTGCCATTGTCGTATCTGACTGGCAACTGAAAATGAGTTAAGAAAGCGGTTGCTAGAGCATTGAAATTGTTAAATGAGCCTCGTGGCAGTTCAATGTACCATTTGGCAGCTAATCCTATTAACGTTCTCTGAAAAAGTCTAAGTCGAGTAGAATCGTCAATTAATGAGTTGGATGCACACCAAAGGTGGTAAGTCATGACATGGTTAGAAGGATCCTCTCCTGATTTTCCTTCAAACTTTGGTATATCACTGGGCAACTTATTTGGCATTGGCGGTCAATACGGATGATAATAGATGGGATCATTTGTAAGGCATGAAAAATTAGGTAAGTCCAAAGTTGCTATGAATGGAAACCGACGGTTAGGGTCTTGTTGATAACCTTGTGAAACTAAACCAGTTCTAGGAGGATGATATCCAGGATATCCTGGAATAGCCTTTGCATTTGGAATCAGAATGCCCCTTAGATAACCAGGAATAACCGAACCATACTGGGGTTGAACATGTGTCTGATATGTATACCCAGGATACAGTTGTTGCAGGTATACTGGATTTTGTGGAATAGGTCCATATGGATTTTTCCCTTGATATGGTTGATAAGTAAAATGAGGTTGACTTTTTTTAACTGTACTTGTATCGGGTTGTCCTATAGGCATTTGAACAATAGTCTAAATTGTAGGTCCAAACTTAAAAATATAAACTTGAGGAATCTATATCAATATTTGCGGGGTAGAAGTAATAGGAGATGTAGACACTCCAAGAATAGGTGTGGTAGGTTGAACATAAGTATGAGCAGTTTGTGGCAGAGTTCTAGGTGTACTCGAACTAGGTTGTTGAATAGGACCAGATGCAGGTATTTGAATCGTAGGCTGGACTAGTTGTTGGGGTTGATTATAACCAATTTGTTGTCCAACTTGATAATAAGGTACTTGCACATTTGGTTGTAAATTATGTTGGACTTGGGATGGATTCCACACCATGTTAACTCCGGGATATGAGGGTCCCATCAAAGGTTGTGCATAAGAAGGACCATAACTAGGTTGAACATATGGCTGATAATTAGCTGGATAATTTCCGCCTCCTTGTAACATTTGTTGTTCCGGGTAGAACTATTGTCCTAAAGGAGGTTGCAATTCTTGAGCTGGGTATTGCCCTTGAGGTTGATTTTGACCTTGAGGCATGTACTAACCTTGAGGCATATACTGTCCCTGAGGTTGATATTGACCATGAGGTATGTACTGTCCCTGGGGTTTATATTGACCCTGAGGTATGTACTGTCCTTGGGGTTGCCCCCCAGGCTGTATTTGACTACTCTGAGGTTGCCCCCCAGGTGGTAAATTACTACCTTGAGATCCGGGGTTTGGAATATTTCCATACATCATATAAACTTGCTCATTGTTCAAAGTTATAGTATTTGATTCATTCGGGCCAGATGATGACATTGGTTTGTTGGGAAAAGGGGATGCTCCTGAGAAAGTACCAGAGAGTGACTGATATCCTACAGGAACAGACGTACCACCATACAAAAATGTTTCTGGAGATTCAGTAAACATAGATGAATCACTAGACATGTTTAATGGAGGTCTATAACCTATTGGTGTAGAGTATTAAGGAATTCAGGGTGGAGAATAATTCAGACCAATGTTTTGTAGAAAGTCTACCAGTGAAGAATACCAAGCGTCTTGTCTAAAAGGATTGTAAGAAATTGATTCACGTTCTCCAAGTTCTAAAGTTTCCTGAGTTAAAGGAAGAACAATTTCTTCCTTTGTGTCAGTAACTTCTTCAATACTAATGAGACCAGGAGGAAGATCTTCTGTAATCCGATCCCTCACTCTGGGTGAATTAGGACGACCAGGAGTTGGAGTAGTGAATTAAAAAGTAGGTTCAGACGTTGCAGACTTAGTGTCTGGCTCAGAAATTTCAGGTTCAGAAGGTGATAATTCACTTGTTATAGATGCAAGTTCAACTAGTTTGGAAGCAGAAAGATTCTGAGGAGTAACTTCTCCTGCTTGCTGTTGGTCTACTTCATAATCGAGATGAATAATAATGGAGGTTTCTTCCTATTCGGTTGATCCAGTTCTTGATGTTTGTCCTCTTTCATTTTTAATTTTTTCTAATTGGCTTTGTGTATATTCAGGGTGTTTCCCCTGCATTCTACGTGATTGTCTCGGTAATTCAGCCATGATTAAAGCCTTTAACACACATAATCAAAGAAAATTTCAATAAAAACCCTAAATTCTCTAAGGAAACAATCAAATGAATCACATGCCTATAAAACTCTAAGAGACCAATCCACACACAAACAGTAGATCCCTGCACTAAAAACACTAGTTGGTGATGAAATCCAACATCGTAGAATTTTAATGCAGAAATAGCAATTGGAACAGTTATCCTGACAACCTGCTTAATGAAACATATCGGTGCAAGTTTCTCCACTTATACCATATCGAGTGAAGATAACCCTCCGGAGATTCCAAGTGAGTGTAGCTGATGTCTTCTCCAGTTACAGTGGGACCTCCCCTCCACCGCCACCTTGGGAAATAATCCTAAAGTTAATGGCCACTAAGGTCAGCAACGGGAACACATATAATTGGGGGAACAGTCTACGATCCGATATACACGCAAGGGCAAAGTAACAAGCTCAATCCCCTTGAAGGCTCCTTGACATAATCCAAGGTTTACCGACAAGTGACCCCAGGCTCCTCAATAATGGTCTATCCGAGGTTTACCATTTTTAATACGTGCACATCTTCTATCGTTCCCAATTAGATAGGTATGATTACCTCACTGGTTCGGATATGATCTCATGCTTAACTCCTTTAGGAGGAGCTTCCTAGAGCATACATGCTACAATTGGATTTTCCTACTGCAAGATCGACTACTTTTTTGTTTTTACTGTCTTGGAAAGTAAACTAAAACCTATTCCAAGTCACTAGCTTAAGCTATGTTGGTGGAAAAGAGCCCTAGAAAATATAAAATTTCTAGATTGATTTTAATTAAGCATTACTTTTAGTTGGAAATTTCTTAGGAAAAGAGGTACGGAAATGAAACTTCGATGATGTTTAATGACCCGACACAAAATACGCTACAATGCATCTATATGAGAAAAAACTCATTTCTTTTCAATGAAATATAGCTAGAGGAAAGAGTTGAGAGATTTCAATAATTTCCAAAATATCAATTCTTTCTTTCCTACATGAGAAACTTTGAGAAGAAGACAATTCAGAGAGCTCAATTTCAAAAAGATCTTTGCTAAAAATGAAATTCCCTATAAGATCAGAAACAAAAATCAAACTTATTCCAAAAGAAAGATAATTTTTTTTTAAATTATAAAATTCAAAACTAAAAGAAAACTATAATCTTGAACTCTATCCAAAAGTTGGAGGACGTTTAAGCTCGATTTGTAATCTAACCAAGAACTTTCTGCTTATTCCAGCAAGAAACTAAAGCATCCAATAATGGTTTTAAAATGAAATTCAGACCTTATAAATCCAAAAGGTTTTCTAAGTTTTCAAATGAAAATAAAATCATATTTTCAGAAGAGTAATAATTGCATCAAGTTTAATGGCTCAATAGAAAAACAATGACATACCAGGTAGTTGAGGTATACAAAAGTTTCTGATTCAGAGCATCTGGAGGACTAGGAAAAAATTTACTCATAAAATGCAAACTAACTGAATAAATCATTTCAACATAGAAATTGCTGAAAGGAATTATGACAGAGATCTTTGACAGTCAAAACAAATTGGGATAATAAAAAAAAATCAAGAAATTGGATTCCAGAAAGAAATTTTTTTTTTTTTTCAAAATTTTCCAGAAGTCCGCAATTTCTAATGGAACAAGGTGCGGTACCACACTTTAGTTCACTAAAATCAGCGGATTCTATCGCCCTATTTTTAAACAAAAAGTGCGGAAGGCTGAAAAGTACAGAAAAAATAAAAAATACAGATTTCCAGTCAGGGATCCTATTGAGTTTTCTACCCAACCCAGTTTTGAGCTAATCAAATTCAAAGGAATCTCAAAGAAATATCAAAAATAAAACTGAAAATAAATAAGAAAAACTAAGTTCGGATTTTCATCCCCAGTGGAGTCGCCATTTTTTTAGACGGACAAATCTTTCTTGCGGACAAGAGCGATCTCCCTAGTATCTTAGGGATATCTAGAAACAAACAGATAGATGTAGACCATTTCCTCTAGACTATTTTGCTTAAGAATTATTAATTAAATACAGAAAGATACTCCTACCTGAAGTCCAATGTTTGCTCGGTCTTCAATACAGTCGTTCTAGAAGGTATCGATCTAGCATATAAGATCTGCAATCAAAGACAAGAAAACAAGATCGAAAGCATCTGCAAAATATGATAATTCGAAAGCAATAATCTATCTTAGTGATCAAGGAATCTAAGAATTAAATCATTCAAAGATAGATGAACAACTCAATGAGAAAATAGAATCCATTTGTATTAACTTTGAATAAAAATAAGAAACCTTACAACCTTGACGCCTTGATGTTTGTACAGGTTCTTCCGGGGTCCTGAACAACCGTTTTCCTCAGTTTGACAAGACTCCAACTCTCTGAATCAGTATAAGACTATAGCCATGAGTATGTAATCTCTCTCATGTTAACGATGCTGAATGTGGAGAGTATCTTCAACAATATTAAGAAATTACTTTCTTGAAAGCAAGAAGTAAGCATTTCTAAACTCTCTATGCATTCTTCTTCAAATCAAGAAGTACTAAGTACCCTTGAGACTGAAACTTGGTCTCAATTTATAGAAGAAGGGAGGTATTTTCAGCTCCAAAAAGGAAGGGATAAATCCCTCTCACCATGATATTTCAGCTCCAAAAACTAAGGGATAGCTCCATCTATTAAGGGATAAAAGTTCATGAATGGAAGGGGCAAAACTCGACCAGATAACGCTTCTAGAATGCCCTAGATGGGAGAATATTTGACCAGCTGGGCTTCTAGAAATTACTTTTCTTTTTATTTTACCTTTTACGGGGGTCCGTAGTTTTAATGAGCAGAACATGCGGGATGTGCTGCAAGTTTTATAGCAATAAACCGTGGTACCGTAGGAAATGACTAGGAAAAGTGCAAAGTTAGGCTTTTTAGGATTTTTAAGAGCTTTTTCCCAGTTCCAAGACTTGATTTAGGAACTTTAAGATTTTGGACCTCTAAGGGAGCAATAAATAGGTAATGATGAATCCATATAGACAGCTAAATATCATGGTGAAAAATTTCAGTGTAACAGGGCCAAATGGCTAAATGCACTCTACTTAGCCTATGATCTATCTACCATGCTCCTATCCATGACTCAATTGAAATTAAAAAAAGTTAATTTGAAGCTTTGAGGGAAGAAAAGGGCTAAAAGAGGTTAATGGGGGGGGGGTGGGGGGTGTGGGTTTAACGCATGAAACGAGGTTTGGAAGTAGAAAAAGGGGTCAAACCCTTATAAAACTTTATTATAGCATGAGAAATGACTTTGGAGTGGAAATAACTCAAAAGTGCGATGGAGGACAAAACTTGCGATGTGCGATGTCATAATCGAAATATCGCAAGTTTAAAGGGATAGCGGTAAGAATTAATAGGAACGAACTAAAAAGTGTGAAGTGCGGTTTGTGACGAGTGACGTGGAAAAGTGCGATGGAGGACAAAATTTGTGATATGCGAAGTCGCAATCATAATAATGCAAGTTTAAGGGGTTAGCGGTAAGAATTAACAAGAACGAACTAGAATGTGCGAAGTGCGATTTGCGACGTAGTAAAAGTTGTAGGTTTCGATTTGCGATGTGGTAAGTTCTGCAAAGTGCAAAGAGTGACGTGGTGGAGTTATCGCATCGATAGAATGAGCGGTAAGTGTTATGCAAAAAGCTAAATGATGCAATTTTTTATTTGCGATTTCGCAATATCGCAATCGCAAGAACGAGCGGTAAGTGTTTTAAAGGTAAAATCTAAATGGTGCGAAGTGTGATTTGCGATGGGTGACGTGGTGGTGGGACCGATAGTGGGGCGCGATCGCAATATCGCAATCGTCAAAACAAAGGTAAGTGTTAAGGGAGAAAGGGAAATGTTGCGGGATGCAATTTGCGATAGGATAAGAATTGCGGGATGCGATTTACGATAGGATAAAAACTGTGAGATGCGATTTGCGATAGGGATGACGTTGCAGTGAGTCTGAAAGAAAAAGGGAAAATTTGCGATTTGCGATATTCGATGTCGCAATATCACAATCGCAAGAAGCAGCGGTAAGTGTTTAAAGGTAAAAGCTAAGAGTTGTGATTTGTGAAGTGTGATGTACGACAACGGGAGACTCGAGGAGCAAAGGTGGAGGTCACGTTCGAATGGGTTTGAATGGTTTTTCACGTTATTTTCATAAAAAGGGTAAGGAAACCGTGAACGGAGAAAAACAAAGAAATAAGGCTTGAAAAGATTAAGTGCGTTAGGAAAAAGGGTAAGTACAACATTAAAATGAGAAGAAAAGGAGGGGAATGGAGGCATAATAGCAGTGTTCAGATGTGAAGACAAAGATGGAAATTGAAGTAGAATGGCGCCACGGAGCTACTCTGGGGTGTTAACATTAATTTCTGCAAAAAAACCTGCAGATTCATGCACGGGAAAACAGAAAAGAATGCGTGATAAAATAGTGAACATAAAGTAATTTTTTTGGCCTATGGGGAGGTCAACCCTGCTCGAGCTCTATTGATAGAGATGAGAAGGGAAGGCTTGACCATAGATTTTTAATTTTTCCTCTACTCTCTTACTCTCATAAGCAAATGAAGAACTACAACAACAACATGAAAGCAAACAATAAACAATAATGAAACTATTAGAAGCCAACTAACTGTTCAAGAATAAAACTAAATAAATGGTAGAAACCAAACTAGCTAAATGACAGAAAGGAAAGAATAACAACAATAGAGAAGCTGAGGCACATGGGTTGGGCCCTAACCCACGAACCCAACTCTCTGGAACTAGATCAATAGAAAGTCATCTCAATACTCATTGCATTAAGAATACAGTCTTATGACATCCCGAAGGTCTTAACGGCAAAAGCCTAATAGCTTGTAGCAAAAGTTCTGAATGGAATCGAAGAATAAAATGGAATCTACTAGAATCAACCCACTAGCTAACTAACTAAATCCTTCCTAGCTCTAGATCTGCTCTATTTATTCTACAAGGAATTTACTAAAAACTCCCTTGAAAATGGTGATTGAGTCCACTTTGAGTCCAAGTACACATAGATTGAGTGCTCTTCGTATCCAGTTGCTTGGTTGCCTCTTGGAACTAGATTGGCCGGAAACTCCAAGTGAAGTATGCTTGAGTGCTTTTGGTCTTGAGTTGCTTGTCTACCTCTAGAATTTTAATTGTTGGAGGGGGATCTCATGAGGATCCTTTGGTTGCCTTTGAGAGTTAAGGAGGGTGGAAAATCCCCTTGAATCTCTCCAAGATTTCTCCCTAATTTCCTGATGTTGTGCTCATTTATTCTCCAATCCTAATCTTCTAGTGGCAGGAAGCAAGTCCCTAAATCATCTCCTTCTCCAAATCTGTAATATCTGCCAAATATTCTCACAATATTCTACAAAAATAACCAATATTAGGCAAAAATATGGAACTACCTTTAATCCTTCCTAAGAACATATTAAAGCATAATAAAACATTATTAACTGCAAAAGGAGAGATTTAATATATCCTTTTATGTGCATAAGGAAGCTATATGGGCCTAAGAAAGGTTAGATGGGCCTTATTTTATGTCTAATTTAGAGGCCCATCACAAAGTAATTCTACTTGTAATAGATTTCGAAGTCCAGTGGTGCATTAGTTAATGCACGTTGTAAACAATTTAACTCAATTATGCTAGTTATAACTGAAGATACAAGTAGTGAGAGATAAAATGAATTAAATATTAATTAATTCACATGCAGTGATCTCACATGTAATTGAGGATTTACTATTATTAGCTGCATGCATGTCAGATCCAGTGGAGACCCAACTGAGATCTAGGTGAAAGGGAAGTTGACTATTAGTTGTGACATTATTGGTTTGCACACATGCAACCAACCACCCATTGGAGTGACCATGACACTTGCGCAGTAAAGTTAGGCCATAATTCCTATATTTTAGGGATCTAGACCATCAGGGATTGCGAAAGCAAGGAAGGCTTCCAGGAGGATGGAAATTGACTAAGTATTGGTTAGTTTTATGTGAGGACAGTGTGAGACATATAACTGAGTGTTGGAGGCTCTTGTGAGAAGAGAAAGACATTATATTTGTTTCATGATCCATGCTTAATATACAATAGAAGATAATGGGGTTTTTAGCTGTAATATTTCCCGAGGAAATTATCTGTGTATTGTGTGATTTAATTCTGATTTACTTCATGTGATTAGCGATTGTGTTTTTAATTGTGCAAAATATTTGTAGAAGTGATTCAGTTTTTAAATTTAGTAAATTGTTAGATCTGGTGAATCCAAGATATACATTCTTGTTGTATAATTTCTATAAAATCTTCGTAAAAAATTGGCTTTGCCTTGTAGACTTTGAAGTTGATGAATTGAAGACGAGGGTGGAAACTAAAGTATAGCCTCAACCTTGAAGGGATCTACCCAAATCCCTTCCGTAGACACTATTAATCCGAACAACCGACCGGATGTGACAAAGAATATGCACTTATTAGGGTTCAACCAAATTTTATAATAATGATATCATTCAAAAACTTGACGAAGGTGTGAAGGATGATCAATTCTCTTTCGAGAAAGAGCAGCTAAATCATCCAAATATGCCTCGATAATATGCTTGATGTCGTGGAAAGTATATGACTTAGCCTGCTGAAAAGTAGCTCCAACATTATTAAGGCCAAAAGGCATCTTCTTGTAAGAAAATGTACCCCAAGGGAAAATAAACGCAGTCTTATGCTGATCTTCAGGACATATAGTGATCTGATTGTATATCAAGAAACCGTCCATGAAGGACAAAATTTCGTTTTCCACACACTCATCGATAATATGATCTATAAATGGTGTGGGGTACTTTTCTTTGGGACATTATTTATTCAAATCCTTGAAATCAATGCAAACATGGATCGTTCCTTGTTTCTTGTCCACGGGAGCTGGATTCGAAACCCATTCAGTTAATGGAACGGGGTATATGAAACCCGTCTTAAGCAGATTCTCAACCTTGACTTTGATCACTGCAGCCTTCCTAGGGTTGACTGGATGAAGCTTATGCCATATAGGCTTAGCTCTTTTATGAGTCTTGATATCATGTTGGACAATAGATGGATCTATACACGACATTTCCTCATAATACCAAACAAACACATCGCAAAATTCTCGAAAGAGCTCTGTGTAAGTTTGAATTTCTTCAGGGGAGCATTCATCACCAATGAGGATATTCTCAATAATGTTTGGAACTCTGGATATGTTCACCGGGGTAGTCTCAGAAATGACAGCCATGTTCCCTTCAGCAAAAACCTGTGCTGGAGCTAAGGGGTTCAAGACTGGGTGAAAAGGACCAAAAGACAGAGGGCTAGACAATCTTGTTTCAACTTCTCCCAAGTCTGGTAGAAAATAGGACCGATAATGCAAATAATCCCATGGTATTTCTACACCAGTCATGGCTTCAAGGATAACATCTTCATATGGAAGAGTGGTATCAAGGAAATCCCAAGAAGAAGATGAACTAAGAGTCCAAGTTGGAGCCACATCTCCATATAGCTACTTCAGTGAAAGAGAAACTTGAATGGAGTCTGCAGAGTCAATAATAGATTGATAAGCAATCTCAACTGCAGACATAGGAAATTCCATTTCACCCACTTGACCTTCCTTTAATGTGGAGGTAGGAGAAGGAAAGGTCCAAGGGTCCGAAAAATAATGAGTTTGGAAGAACTCTCTTCGAGGAGGAACCCTGGAGGATGAGATAGCATGAATATGAACCGAAGGAGGTAGAAGATCAAAAGTACCCATAAATGATGTATACATTACAACCCCCGAGTTCTCAACGGATTTCTTGGAATCATTCACCAAGGGAATATTCAAGTCAGCAGATGCATTCGGATCTACAAGAGAACAATCAATCTATTCAACAGTGAGAATCCTCCCTTCGTGGGGAAAACACAAGATGCGAAATAATGAGGAAGCAATAGCATCCATCTCATAAATCCATTTCTGCCCCAACAGAAGGTTGTAGTCTAAACTTGCATCAACTATCTTGACCTCGATATTGACAGGTTTACGCCCAACACAGATGGGTAAAGCTAGAAAAATGCCATGTGGCCTATGAGAATGACCATCAAATGCAGTCAGAAGAGTAGCTGAAGGAACATTTTTAGGAGATCCAATAGACTTCTAACATGAGATAGACATCACACACGTGGAAGAAACCTCATCAACTATTGTTCGAAAGATATTAGCCTTCCGATATGTAGACTTAATATGAAAATCCATATGATGAGGGAGTTGCTTCTTGAAATTCAACATATCAAATGTAACCACAAGAGATTTTTTTGGATCAACAGCCCCAATAGCACAGAGAAATTCTTTGTGACGGGCACAAATGGAGTACCTCTAACGCAGACACGTCGCAAGGAATTTGGGCCAGATATTCTAAAATCGAGTAGTTCTAGGAAACCTTGGCATTAGGATTAATTTTCGTATGCTTTTTAGACCCTTCCGGCATCCGAGGTATAGGCTCAACTGTAGACCTCTCGATATGGAGTGGCTCAGAATTAAGATCACCTTTAACTTTTGAAGACCCAACTTCGCCATAGTCACAATATCTCATAGTGATATCAGCGTGAGAACTCATCATAAATACGTTTGAAGGACCTTCCCCTTCTTGGTTGACCCCAGCGAGAGCACCAACATTAGCATTTGTGCCAGCAACAAGTTGTTGCCCTTGGGGAAAAGGGTTTGTCAGTACAACCTAGGAACTAGAAGAACCTTGTTGAGATAACAAGTGCTGAGCATCCTAAATTTTCGGGCAGAGGTGCGTAAGATGGTCTCCTGTGCACAACTTGCATGGAAACTTAACCTTCTTTTTATTATCCCTTTTTCCCTCTCCAACATGATCGTTGGATCTGCTCACATTTCCCTTCCCATCCTTGTATTTATTCTTATTATTACATCCCTTCTTCTTCCCATTGGATTGTTGATTTCCTTTAGGGTTAGAAGCTTGAACTGCATTAATAGTCAAGGGTTGAGAAGGAGTTGACACTGACAGCGTAGCTTGAACAGAAGGAGCAGATTGTATAGACAACTGCTGTAATTGATTAAGAAGGTTATCCATACCACTATCTATCATACTGATAAGTTCGTCAGAATGAGGACCAGGCTTCGTTTTGGCTAAATCTAGCTTATAGTGAGGAGCATTTGGAAAAATATTATTAAGGACCTCGGACTGAGAGTAGATCAATTCTAACTGTTGGGCCCTAAAAATAGGATGTTCCTCAGAAAATACCCCTGAAAGGGATACATCCTTTGAGATTTTTGGCTGCAATGACTTAAGGAACCATTCGAGAAGGAACTCATTTGGAATTTGGGCTTTTATGAGCCTCTTCCTTCTCCTCCATTCCTGGGTATGATCCTAAATGTGAGTTGCCTTGTCCTATTGAAAATTAGCCAAGATATCAGTCTCAGTGTCATAACGAGCATAAAATTGGAATTGGTTTAAGAACATGGTAGCCAACTCACCAAAAGTAGCAAAACTTCTCCATGTCAGCTCAATGTACCACTTCGCAGCATTCCCAGTTAGGGTTCATTGAAAAAGCGTCAACCTAATCGAATCGTCGATAAGGGAGTTCGATGAACACCATAGGTGGAAGGAGGTAACATGGTCAGTTGGATCCTCACCGGTCTTCCCTTCAAACTTTGGAATGTTTAAGGGAAGTTTAGTAGGGACCAGAGCCCAACCGAGACTATACCAAATAGGATCATTCATCAATTTTGATAGATTTGGTAAGTCTAAAGTTTTTAGGAAATGAAAGCGTGAAGGATCTTGAGAATTCCATCCCCCTTGGGAAGGATTCCCAAAATGTTGAAAATAATACCGTGGATTTGTTGAGGCACCAGGTTGTGAAATATTGTTCGTAGAAAATGCTGAGCCATAAAAGAAGCCTTGTGACCCAAAATTTGGAGAAGGACCCCCTCCCATCATAGGGTTACTATAAACAGGGATATCCCCCCAAACTATGTATTAAATGAAGATGAAAACCCTTGGTAAGGGTTCTAAGAATTAGCAAATGGAGAATAACCCTAAGAAGCAACCACAGAAGGGAAAGGAACATTCCCTTGCTGACCAGAGAAAATTTGACTCCCAGCTCCTAACCCTATGAAAGCAGGGTTCCAGCCCAAAAAAGCATTAGAGCTTTGACCTCCAATGAAAGGATTGAATCCTTGATTTTTAGAGGTAAAAGACAAAGACCCTAAGGAAGGGTTCGAATGAGGAATATGCCCACTTCTTAAGGGGAATCCCTGAAATGAAGTTGATCCACTAGCCATTGAAGGCATAGGTGTGGAGACAGCTGAAGCAGTGGTAAAGGAGACAGAAGGAATCACACTAGATGGAATTCCAAAAGAAAATGGGCCAGAATGAGAAGCATATGCTTGGGTGCCCCCACTCGTAGAGGGAATAGAGGCAAAGCCAAACATAACAACAGTAGAAGTGATTGTCGAGATGGAAATAGTACCTCCTCCCTCAACTAAAATAGGAGTATGCACAGTTACAGTGCTTATAGCTGAAGCTGTGTTCCCAGCCGTGGCCATCGAAAGAAAGGAATAAGAAGGATAGGGGTTTTCTGGTCTCTAAGACTCAGGCCCAACGTACAAGAGAACATCCAGAAAACTGGTAGGAAGAGGAGTAGAAGGAGTATCAGGATGTTGAGGAACCTCTTCAGCTTAAACTTCGTCTTTCGGAAACAAGACTCTAGAGATGAGTGGAGTACTCCTCTCTATAATACCACTAGTACTAGAATCAATTGCAGAAACAACAACCCCAGGCAGAGGATCACTCTCTGTTGCATTCTTAATGATCAGATGAAAATCACCCAATGAATTACTCCTATGCCTTCTTGGAGAAGGTTCATCACTCGCAGAAGAAAGCCCACGAAGCCTCCTCGATCGACGACCACTTTTAATATATATGAAATTAATTAGACTCAATTTTTTTTTAAAAAATAAGGCAGTCTAGGAGCACAGAGAACACTCTATAAAAAGTTCCTAAGATGTAAAAATCAAGTGGCCTTCAAGTATTTCCACTCCAGTGATGAGGACCAGACACCAAGATACAAGAAATCGAATAAGAGGACCTTCCAAAAATACTCTAGGATAATTACGACCCAGGCCTACTAGCGAAGGTAACATATATAGTTACATTGACCTCCTAACAAAAGCCTTTGCCAGTGCAAGTACCCGAGCTTCGTAAGGGTACCCTCCAGAAGTACTAATGAAAGTGTTGCAACGTTTGTCTCAGGTACCATGGGTATTCCCCCCGCAGTCACCTGTGTGGTCCCTAGGAGAGGAAACTAAGGGCACCAATCTGTGTCGGCAGCTGGGCAGAATGGTCTTAGGTCAAGATTCAACAAATAGGAGAGGGGGTATCTCTCTTCTTTGCCTTCACTATCCTTTGCACTTGATTCTATGGAGGAGAAATTTCATATTCCACTTAATGGAATTGGATTTCACTGATCTAATCAAATTTCTACGTTTGATAATTTTGAGTGGCCTTGGAGAGTTAACTCTCCACTCGCCTAATCCAAGGCCCTAAAAACTAGAATAGTTGGTGTATAATTAATGACAATACCAAACTTTCTAGTTCGTGTTTGATTATCGCTTGATTTTAAATGGATGTTACTTAAGTCACAAGTAGATGGAGGTGAAACTGATGATGTTTTTTCGACGCAAAAGAAATCAATGAAAACCTACTACATGAAAATGCAATATTTTTCTTTCGATGAAAAGATATTTCCAAATGGGTTCTACGAAACTATTGATAAGGAAAAAAATGTTTTTTCTTTTCAAATTATCACTCTTCACTCACTTCATAAAATTATGAAATTGACTAAGATACTTGAGTGCAACTAATGCAAAAAATACCAATGCTATATAAATTCTAGGATTACTCACTAAAGAAGAAAAATGAGTTTCTAAACAAGTTTGGTTCGGTCACTTTGAAAGTCAAGCAAGGCAAGTCCCAACAAGAAATCCTTTGCATACAATGATGCCAAAACAAACTTGATAAAAAGAGAAGGAAATCCAAATAAACACTTCTTTCAAAACCAAGAAAAATGAACCAGAAATGAGAAACTATCAAATTGTCTCAAAAATATTAAAAACCATGAAAAGGAAACCAAAGAAAAAGAAATGGAAAGAAATATGTTTTTGGCTTTTCACTTTTAAGGAAATGAGAAAAAATTCAATGAGATAAGCAGAACATTACCAAAGGTCCAAAATCACAAAAATGAGCCAACAATAAGACTTCAAAATGCACAAGCCAACTATGCCACTTTCGTAGCAGGACTCAAACTAGCAAGATGGAGTAACCGACTCAAGAAACTGATTCAAAACAGTAACAAAGACTCCCAGCAAACAAAATTTCAAGAAACCAAAGAAAGGAAACTTTAAGATTCGCTAGAAAGCTAATCCCATAAAACAAGAAAACAAAGCAACTCAAAAGGGAAAAAACCAAAAAATCAAGCAGTGCATAGGGAAAACATGATCAAATAAGAAAAATCTCACCGTTCTGAAAAGTCAGAACAACCAAGAACTCCCGAAAAAGGTCTTGGTGATACAGCTGGAACTAAGACTTCACAAGATGGGAAAAACCCTATAATGGCTAGGTTTTCACAAGAAAAAGGGAGGAACTGACATACAACCACAATAATCACAATCCAGACACCTAATAGGTTCCACAGGGATTACCAACCTCAGATTGGAAAGGTAAACATGGCCTCAAAATTTAAAATTTCAAAATTCACCAGGCATAAGCAGGTTCAATGTGTGCAACAAGCATGTATAAATGACCGTGTCCAAAGAAACTCGCGTATACGCGGGTTATTTTGGAGAAAACAGTAGGCATACACGACTGTGTATAGACTAAGTAGCATATAGAAAGTGATATAAAGGAAAAGAAAAACTTTGGTCTGATCCAGAAAATCAAAACTTTTGGCTGGATGGGAAATGAACCTACTAGACTAAAAATATGACCAAACTTCTAGGAAACCCTAGAAACAGAGTAAAACAACCCAAAATAGGAATTACAAGGATGTAATCCCCAGTGGAGTCGCCAGTTCTATTACGGGAAAATCTACCCTAATTCCCGGGTTGAAAGACCTAATAGATCGGAGGCATGCAATCCACAAGAAGCACTCTAAATATGAGTTTTAATGCTCAAACTAAAAAAAGGATAGACAAGCTTACCTGAAAGTCCTTCATTTGATGTCGATCTCGTAGGGTGCAAACCCTTTGGTACTCTTTGTGCTCCAGAACCTGAAAATCAATCCAAACAGAGCATAAAAACTAGTTGCACAACATATATATCCTAGATGTCAGCATGTTAGAATATATAATCTCATAGAGATAACATGAAATAAACAATATTATTCAACATGTATAAGAGACATATAACACATGAAAATCAAGAATAGGATGGTACTTCTTGTATTGATAACATGTATTGAAAAATGTGGAGAATTCACCTGAAATCTGCCAAGGCTTCTGAGTGAAACCGACCTCTGGATCCATTTAGCCCTAGCCTCACAAAACTACTTCCATAAATGGTGCACAAAGGATGTCACATATAAGGGAAGTGATCATCACAAGGAAACAAGGTTTTTCTTGACCTGGGAAGTGCAGGAGGCATAGGGAAATATCAGACCTGATTAGGGCTCTAGCAGGCTATAATATCAATTGTATTCTCTCTCTCCTCCTTTAGGCCATTCGCTTGAGTTGTATTTATACTTCCTCAAATTAGTTTTTTTTTTTTTTTTTTTCCAGTTGGGAAATAGTTAGGCCACGGGATGGGGTAGTTAAGTTACAGGAAAAAACCTCAACCCCGCCTCTTTAATAGGAGATATATATATTTTTTAATATTTTAAATAACATCCGTGGGTCAACAATGTAAGGACCCTCGTCTACACGCGGAAAATTTTGGGAAGAGTCGCGTATGAATTTTAATTTTAATTTTTTTAAGAAATGTGATCAAGTCTAAATGGAAGGGCTTCCCAAGGCCAATGCCTAAGTCATCAAGTACATAAAGGTGGTAAATTATGAAATAAAACCAAGGTTAGTTATAAGAATTAGCTATTGGTTTTTGAATTTGTGCAAGGATAATTTAACTGTGTGCAATTTTATGTGTGAAGGAGAAGGCCAAGATTAAGAGCTTAGTTCTCAAATCACAACAAAGAATATTTGTATGCATTGCAGGTGTGATGGAAGCTTCATGAAGAGATGTTTCTAATCCATCTTCCTTAGAAAAAATCTTTGATAAAGAGATGTTAAAGAAGCTCTACATCATGACTAATATGGTGCAAGAGATGTATGAAAATAAGAGGGAGAGTATTATACTTCAAGAGCAGTTGATTTCCATGAAGGAGGAGAAGCAAGAGATTCTTGAAAAGATGAAAGAGATGGAGACTTAGCTCCATATTGCAAATGAGAACCTAGAAAGGATACATGAGATGGAGACTCAGCTCAATGATGATAAGGAAGCCTTAGCCATATATGTGCATGAAAAATAGGTATGCAATTCAAGTTTTTCTTCAATTTCCTCTCAAAATGAATGTGTAAGTGCTTTTGAAAAGACACACTAGAGGAATAGGGTCCAAATTATTGATGAAGATGGGATATGAAGGTAAAGGGTTGGACAAACATGCACAATGAATAGTTGAGCCAATTTTTATTGAGGAAAGGTGTAAGTATTTCGGTCTTGGTTATGGAAAACATGATGGAGAAAGCTCTAAATCCAAGGTGACACATGAAGGTGTTCCAAGAAGGACTTTCATTTCATGTTCATTACCTCAAGCTTGTGAAGATTGTGTTCACGAGGAATGCAAAATTTTTACACCCACTTTGCAAGAAGGTGCTCATAAGCATGTAGCTAATGAGAATGGCGAACAAGAGGATGTTGAAATCTCTAAAGTCATTGAATGCATTATTGGTATTCCAGATGGAGCCACTTCTTCATCAAATTCACCTCCTCAAGAAGGTGACAAAGGTGAATGTTCAAGGTGTAAATCTACTTTCAATCAAGTTGCTTTTGAATATGATAAACATGGAAAATTCTCACATAAGATTTGGAGAAAAGTTCCATGTTCTTGCTGTGGTTTGAATAACCATAATATTTGAAGATGTTGGAAGAAGATTTCCATGCACAAGAAACTTTTAAAACAAAGGAGGAATCAAGCCAAAGGTCCATTGGTCAAAGCAAACCATGTTGAAAAGATGATGCAATTGTTTGCCACTCATTGCCATAAGCAGGGTCATATTGTAGTGAAGTGTTGGACTTTGTATCCAACAAGTAATCCATGACATTTGAAGAAGGTGGAGAAAGAGAATGGAAAGAATGGAAAAGAAGATTCCATAATTGATGTGGGTCAGGATGATTCACATGATGAAGTGCAGCTAAAAGAAGCACCATGGAAATGGTTTGTTCTTTTGTCTCTACAATGCATGTTGCATGTTTACGCCAAGAATGTGTCTGAAAGTGGAGTATGTTGACTCACTTTATTGCAGCAATTTTTTTTCATTTTAGCTCTTTAAGTACATGTACATATGAATGTGGTTCTTGTACTCATGATTGTACTTGTGAGAGAGTTGAAGAATTGTATACATGCATGAGAGTTTGTGTGTATGAACTGTTAGTGTCGGTATCTTCATCCCTCCGTCAGAGATCAAATTTCTCTTGTTGCATTGCATTCTTAGGTGTCCCATTCAGTCAGTTGCATTCCATTAGGAGCATGGATCATCTAACGGTAGTGGCTTTTTGATCATATCCCTCATGTCTTATACCTGCTGACCTATTTCTGTTCATTAAAATCATTTACAGTAATTTTTGGTCTCATAGTTGGCAAAGAGTCATTTTAGGGTTTTTTAGTCTTATTAGGTCTAGGGTTCGTTAATCCAGTCTTCAGAATGCTTAATAATGGTTAGCAGGCACATGAGGAAGCTTGAAATAAGGTTGCAGTGCAAAAAATTTCATCATCATAATGCTTAACAATGATTTTTTCTTCAAAACTCTGTTTTGAAGAAAAACAATATATTTCATCTTTATGTAATAAATGCAATGTGATTTTCAAAATTTTCAGTTATAATAATACTCCACTGGCAACCCTGGTCGCCTTTTCCAAAGTTCCATGCCATCCATTCCCTGCAAGACAGACATAAAAGCTCATCATTCAATCCAAAAGCAAAAAGGAAGCAAAACAGAGTTCTTTTGAAAAGTGTCAAAATTTGCAACATTACAAAGTGGGTTTTTTTCAAATGAAAAATCAAATTCTTTGGTATATATATGATTTTTATGTTTCAACACTCCATTTGTATGTGAAAGAGACATCATTGAGAAAGAAGAAGCTGTGAGGAGCGAAACAAAGAAATTGGGGGCAGACTATGTTAAATTGCCGAGCGCGATGCATTGGGCAGGTGTCGCGACGCATCGGGCGAGCGTGGCGCATAGGGTCGTTTCCCTGTGTGCAAACTTGTTCCTACGCGGCGCATTGGGAGGATGCAACACACTGGGTTGGCTGCGCAACGCACATGGAAAAAAGCTAATCTATTGCCATCTCTTCCAAATTTTTAAACCGGATCGGTCAATCTTTGTCCAAGTAAGTCGAATCAACTTCTCTATTTCCATGAACATGTATTTGGTGTTGTTTGTAAGGAATGAACACAAAAAACCAAACCCTATTCTCTTGTTTGAGGATTGCCTCCTTAGGGTTTTGAAACTTGTTTTGGGCCAAATATTTCCATTCTCCACCTTGTTTTGTTTTCCCCTCCTCACTGTTTATCTTTTCACCACAGTCCCCTTTTTCCTATTCACCTTATATCCTCAAGTCAATCAATCCCTATCCCATTTCCATTATCCCCATATCACTTGTAAATTTCCCCCAAATCCCAAGTTTATCCCAAAAACTAAGTGGCTATCCTTAAACCTTTCACAACACAGATTTCAAGTGGCAAATTTCTATTTTCACTTGGTAATAATCCATCATTCCCACTACCCTATTCCTCCATATTCCCTCCCATATTACCACATATTTGGCAGTAAAATAAAAAACACCAAAATTCTCAAAGACAACATAGACCCTGCATAGACCTTGGACATCATGGAGACGGATACCAATACATATTATGACCGAGACAGTGATTCCACCACTGAATTACATGCACCTAGAAGGCCTCATAAGAGTGGCAGACATGTGAGAGAGGAGCCCACCTCATTGGCTGAATTTCAGGCTTGTCCTTTTGCCATGGAATGTTTTCAACAACAGTCTTGTTACTAATTTTGTGAAATGGTTGCTATGGTCCATCATCATCAGGAGCTAGCTCGTTTGTTTGTGTTGCATTTACATGATGGTCAGGTCATCCTTGCCGGTGTGACTTTTACTTCAACACCGAAAACTATCTCTCAAGCAACCGGAATACCCAATGTTGGAGAAGAATGGAACAAAAGACAGCAGGTTGAAAGGGTACATTATGAACCATATATCAGGCCTAGCTTTGTGAAACAACTCAGCAGAGTTTTCCCCTTCCGGTTCCTAAAGGATTCCTATGCTCCTCTGATGAAACTTATTATCAGATATTTCAGTTGTGAGGGCCGGTTTTCACGACTCTATGCCTATCATATCAGGTTATTGATGCATTTTACCAGGGTGAGGATGATGAACCTCCCTTATTTCATGTGCCAGAATATTGAGAGGATGACTACTCTCGTGCAAAGGAAAACTCCTGAGCAGTAGTACAACAATATCTTTCACTTTGCGCTCATCAAGATTGTGGTTTTGCATTAGCTCGGCTTGTAGGGTATTTCATGGGAGGATTTCATTTCTAATGATTTATTCACAGCTCCTCAGGTTCCTTCAGAGGTTTTTCATGATGTAGGTGAACCTTCATATCAGCATGAGGGTTAGGAGACAAAGACTACTAGTGTGCCGATGTATGTCACTTACTAGAGAGGCACTAGAGGATTATTTGCAGTAGCCCAGCGAGTATTATCTCCACCTGGGGTGGAAGGGGTCTCGCTTCCGTCATCAGCAGCACAGGTATAGGTACAGGATAGGGGTAAGAGGCTCATGCAGGATGAGGGGCCTTCAGGAGGCCAAGATACAGGTTTCATACTCATTAATGAGGATTTGAGCTCACTAAGCTCAAAGTTGAGGGAGACTATTTAGGAGAAGAAGGTGGAGATAGACACTTTGTCCATCAAGTTGCAAAGAGCCCAATGGATTATCAACTACCTTGAGAAATGAAACAAATAGTTGGAAGATTGGCAAACTATCATGGAGTTGCAAAGTATCCGTGAGAATCGGCAAGCTGCCCAAAGAAGCCAAACTGAGATGACATCCATTGAGCGAGAGATTGAGGCTGATCGAGAGACTTGGTTTGAGAGGGTCAATATTCATTTGGAGAAGCTATTGGAGAAGGCCAACAAGGAAAAGAACATGCTAAGGCACATGAAAAATCATTATTGGGCGAGAAATCACGTTTGCAAGGCACGAATCAAGATCTTGAAGGCAAAGTTAAAAAGGGCATTAAAGCATTGAAAAAGGCATGATAGACTCCAAATTTTGGCCAAAGCTTCCTTGGATCAGCATAGCGCTTGATGGTGGACATTCAGCCCAAATTTCAAGAAATTTGGGACACATTTTGTCAATTTTGAATTTTTTGGCCTTAACACTGCAGGTTTTAACCCTGAACAGAAATTATCTACACACGAATCTTATAACAGAAAATAAGCAATAGCGAGAGCATAAAACATAAAACAGATAAACACAGAGATTTTCCCCTGGATCCCAAATCGGGACGACTAGCTTGATTTTTCATTATATTCCTTTTGAGTATTTAACTACATTTTTATTGACATCTTAAAACATACATAAACCCCGATCCATAAACCTGGTTCTAGCGAACATAATAATGATTCCCTTGACGGGATCTACAAAAATACCCGAGGCCGAACAAAATACCCGAGGCCAAAAACCACAGGGTACCCCAAAACCATGTGCAAAACCATGCACAAAACCATGGACGGGGACTACACCGGAAATTAAGGACCAAAAAATTTTCAGCACGAGAACGCACATGGGACCCGATGAGAGGCTACCGCCATAACGACCCCCATTGGCCAGCATAGGGGGGCTATCGCCATGATGCCTAGTGGTGGAAAGAATATAACACATACCCCAACATTCTCCCCACTTGTTGTTTTCTTTCCACGAGGGGTCTGGGGAAAACAGTCATTGCCCAATTCTTCAACACCATTGTTTCTCTACACCAAGAGAAATTTTGAGTGCTCACAGACTTCGTCAATGATGCATCTGCAACATTCTTCAAAGTGTCCACCTTTACCAGCAACACCCTTTTAGCCTCAACCATATCTCTAACAAAGTGATATTGAACATCAATGTGCTTTGTCTTTGAATGATAAGGAGGGTTCTTAGCCAAGAAAATTGCACTTTGGCTATCACAGTCTATCCTTATAGCTTGCTGTACCAACCCCATACTTGAACACAATCTCTGCAACCAAATTGCTTCCTTGCTTGCATGAGTGGCTGCTATGTATTCTGCCTCTATAGTTGAAAGCGCCACTACAAACTGTCTTTTACTCATCCAATTGACTGCACCTCCAAATAGGCTAAACACATACCCACTTGTAGATCTTCTTTGGTCCAGATCTCTAGCCAAGTCTGCATCAACAAAACCATGAATGTCCAACATTCTTTCCAATCTTGTTCTTCCCTGGTAGCAGAGGCCATAATCACTAGTGCCACGTAAATATCTGAAAACCCGCTTCACTGTTGTCCAATGCTCCTTCCCTGGGTTTGTGTAAACACCATAATACTTCCTGCATGTGCAATGTGGTGGTACGGTTCATTTCATCTGTCGACTACCCTTTGCACTTGCATATGGAACACGAGACATATGTCTCCCTTTGTCTTCACAGGACAACATTGATGCACGACTTACACCTACGGGAATAGGAACATTCATTGGTTTACTATCTTACATATTGAACCTCTGAAATATAGTCGCGACATACTTCCTCTAGTTTAACCAGAGCTTCCTATTTGCCTGATCTCTCTTAATTTC
Organism: Pinus albicaulis; assembly: GCA_034641835.2. Taxonomy (NCBI): domain Eukaryota; kingdom Viridiplantae; phylum Streptophyta; class Pinopsida; order Pinales; family Pinaceae; genus Pinus; species Pinus albicaulis. The sequence continues at coordinate 932,470,479 of CM076583.1, forward strand.
CATGCCCAAAATATAGTTTGCAGCACCAAGATCCTTCATGTCGAATTTGGAGAACAGCTGGGTCTTCAAATCTTGGATAATTTCTTTGTCATTTCCAATCAACAACATGTCATCCACATACAAGACCAAATAAATAACATGGTCACCAATTAATTTAAAATAAACACAGTGATCCTCCTTGCTTCTGGTGAAGCCAAGTCCCCGTATATAGATATCAAATTTATGATACCACATCCTTGGTGACTGTTTTAACCCATACAGAGACTTCTTCAACCTGCATACCAGTTCTTTCTTACCCTTCACCATAAAGCCTTCAGGTTGCTTCATGTAGATCTCCTCTTCTAGATCCTCGTGAAGAAATGTTGTCTTCACATCCATCTGTTCTATCTCAAAATCAAATGCAGCAGCAACAGATAAAAGTAATCTAATAGAAGTGACTTTGGCAACAAGAGAAAAAATATCACCAAAATCAATTCCCGGCACCTGGGAATAACCTTTCGCTACCAACCGAGCTTTGTATTTCTCCACCTTGCCTTCTACATTCATCTTCTTCTTAAACACCCATTTGCTCCCAATGGGATTCCTTCCGGCCGGCAACTCCACCAAATCCCATGCATCGTTTTTGTGCAAGGATGCCATTTCATCAACCATGGCCTCCTTCCAGAGTTTTCCATCCTCTGAATCTACTGCCTCCCTGACAGTTCTGGGTTCATCATCAATTATAGTTAAGGAAAAACCTGAACAGAAAGCAGATGGACTATACCTTTCTGGTTGCCTTCTTTCCCGAACTGATCTTCTCAAAGCTGGAGTTTGTGGCTCTTCATCTTCTGAGTCTTCTTCTATTGTAGAGTTTGATTCATCCTCCTTTAGCTCAAACTCTATCTTCTCAGGTTTCTTTGGTAGGACTTCATGTTTAACAATATCTTTCACTTCTCTAAACACCACATCTCGGTTGTACACAACCTTCCTTGTTTCTGGGTTCCAAAGCTTGTAACCCTTTAAACCATCCTTATATCCAATAAAGATGCACCTTTCAGATTTATTATCCAACTTGGTCCTTTTCTCCTTTGGAACATGTACATATGCATCACATCCAAATACCCTTAGATGTGAAAGAGAGGGTTTCTTACCGGTCCATACCTCATGTGGAGTCTTATCCTCCAACGCTGATGAAGGTGATCTGTTAACTAAGTAACATGCAGTCTCCACTGCCTCTGCCCAGAATTCTTGTCCTAACCCGGTACCACTGAGCATGCTTCTTGCCTTTTCCATCGGTGTTCTATTCATTCTTTCTGCAACTCCATTTTGTTGAGGTGTGTATGGAGTAGTCTTCTGCTGTGCTATACCACACTTCTTACAGAACTCTTCAAATTCCTTCTTGCAGAACTCCCCACCATTATCTGTCCTCGGCGCCTTTATCTTCTTCTCTGTCTGGTTTTCCACCAGAGCCTTAAATTCTTTAAATTTGTCAAAGACTTCAGATTTATTCCTCAAGAAATATATCCATGTATTCCTTGAGAAGTCATCTATGAATGAAACATAGTACACAGACTTTCCCAGTGATGGAACTGACACAGGTCCAAACACATCACTATACACAAGTTCACACAAGTTCTAATATCTTGTTTGCCCTCTTAGCACTAGAAGGAAAACTCACCCGATTCTGCTTCCCATATACACAATGTTCACAGAAATCGAAATCTAGAGAGAAATTAGACATACCTTCTACCATACCATTTCTATGCAGTATCCGAAGGCCCTTCTCTCCAATATGTCCAAGCCTTTGATGCCATAGCATGGTCTTTTCTCCAGAGACAACTAGGCTTTCCGCTCCACTTTCAGGAACCATAGAACTATTACACCCATCAATAACAATGCTACCTTGTAGCTTGTACAGAGTTCCAGTCCGAACTCCCCGCATTAATACCAGTGCTCCCCGAACCATCTTGCAGGCATCTTTCTCGAACACTGTTTTTACACCTGCATCATCCATCTTGCTTACAGAAATCAGATTTCTGGCCAATGCAAGAATATGCAGAACACCAGGAAGTGTTCTAATCCTTCCACCTTGCAGCTTCAGCTTTACCTTTCCACGTTCGACGATTCTAGCCTTCCTATCATCCCCTAGGAAGACATCACCGTCATATTTTTCATACTCGCAGAACCACTCCCTATGGGGAGTGAAGTGAAAGGATGCACCTGAGTCAATCAACCATGACTCATGATCTACATGTGTATTTGAAGAAGAAGCCAAATACACATCCCCACCTTCATCCGAGGTGGTTTTTGCCTCTGCAGAAGGAGCATCATCAGATCCCTTTCCTTTCTCGGGAGCTTTAGATCTACAGTCCTTTTTGTAGTGCCCTTCCTTTCCGCATTTCCAGCACACCTTTACAAACTTTCCAGGAGATTTAGATCTCCCTCTAGATTTAGATCTCCCACTCGAAACCTTATTCTTGTTTCTGTTCTAGGACCTTCCTCGTACAGATAAGGCATCTCCATTCTGACCCTCCATATTTCTCCGTCTCATTTCCTCCGACAGTAAGGCTGAGACAATGTCATCAAAATTCAAGGTAGTTGTATTGCTACCTATTGCACTAACCAGACTGTCCCATGAATCTGGTAGAGAACACAACAAGATGATGCACTTATCTTCATCTGAGATTTTAATATCAACAGATGACAGCTGACTTACCACAGTATTGAAGGCGTTCAGATGCTCTGTCACCGAGTCTCCATCCTTCATCCTCAGGTTATACAGCTTTTTCCGCGGGAACAACTTATTCACCAGAGACTTAGATTGGTACAAAGTCCCAAGTTTTTCCCACAAATTCTTCACCGTAGCTTCCCCAGATACATTCAACAATACTGAATCTAAGACACACAACCGTATTGTGCTCTTAGCCTTCCGATCCAGTTTCTTCCAGTCTTCATCTGACATTCCTGTTGGTTTAGTACCTGGATCTACCGCGATCCACTGATCTTTATCCACCAGTAGATCCTCCATCTTGAGCTTCCACAACTCAAAACTCTGACCATTAAATTTCTCGATCTCTATCTTTCCGCTGCTCGCCATCTTCTCTCACCGCAAGAATCGATCCCGCAGATCTCCCACTGAACAGGGTCTACCTCAGGCCCGAACTAAAAACCCTCAGCAGCAAAGGCGTCCCCTTGAAGCCGAAACAGCTCTGATACCAAATGTAGGTTTTAACCCTGAACAGAAATTATCTACACACGAATCTTATAACAAAAAATAAGCAATAGCGAGAGCATAAAACATAAAACAGATAAACACAGAGATTTTCCCCTGGATCCCAAATCGGGACGACCAGCTTGATTTTTCATTATATTCCTTTTAGTGTTACAACACATATATATACATGCAGAAGCATACATAAACCCCAATCCATAAACCCTGGATTAGAACATAACCGTAGTTCCCTTGACCAGATCTACAAAAATACCAGGGGCCGAAAACCATCGTACCCCAAAACCATGTGCAAAACCATGCACAAAACCATGGATGCGGACTACCCACCGGAAATTAAGGACCAAAAATTTTTCGTTTGAGCGCTGTAGAACACGTCGGAGAGACTCTGCCCCCTATGACCCCATTTCACCCGGCGCAAAGGGGGGCTGTTGCCCCCCCTCTTACCCCCGTGGCCGTGTGATACATTGGAAAGATAACACCTTACCCGACAAACATAGATTTTCTGACGCATCGCACCACTTGGCGCGCGCTTATGTTTGCGAGCTCCTCTTGGATAAAAATTGATATTTCTGGATTTTTCATCAAAATTTATGCATTCCTACCCATTACCTAGAGATTTTGACAAGTTTTTGGTTGTCAGAAGGGTCAAAAACACCCTAAAAATGACCTTTCTGCCACTTTCTGGACACACAGGAAGTAGTGTTGGGAAAAATCATTTTTGTAGGGGAAAATGGAAACCAAATTCCAAAATTCCACTTGGGTTGGAAAGTAGACAGGCAGAGATTTCCAAAAAGCTATCCTGCACTCAATTTGGACTCCGGGAAGGCCCTCAAAATCAGCTCCAAAGTGGCGTGACGCATAGATTTCAAGCGTGGCGCATTGGGATTTTTGGCTCCTTTTTCACTCAGTAACTCAGTTTTTCGCCTAGTTTTGGCCAGTTTGACTTTTTTATCTCCAAATGTAAAGATCTTGATGTAACTTGATGTGATTTCATGACTTTAGATGTAATTTTTACAAATTTTAACTCATGTAAGTAGATTCATTCATCAAAAAGTGAATTGTAATTGAATGAATCAGTTTCCTATCTTATAGAGGCAAGCTGTTCCACTGCCTATTTTCAAGTTCTTAGTTTAGATCTTGTTGAAATAACTCCTAAAATAGTGAGCTCGACCCCTAGATTCATGGGGATGAGTTATGCTTGTCTATATCTTTTAGTTTCTCAGTCATTTTCAGGGTTGGACACTTGGGATTGCTTTGAGCTTCATTGTACATTTCATCTCTGCATTTTGGCAAAGGAATAGACCAGGGTTGCAGCACTCTTTGGGATCCATGTGCCTCTATTTTTTGATGATGTGTTTCTCTATGTGATTTTAATTTTACTGATGTTTCATGTGTATCATCTTCCTTCTCATTTCTTCTTAAGTTAAACAAACAAGTAATAAAGGTGGAATTCATTAGATTTGCAGTGCTCGACCTTGAGTTTTGTTTAATTTTCCATGTTTTCAACTGTCTGAAGAGGATTCCTGAAAGCCTCTTGCCCTCTTCAACTCCTCACCAGTCTGAGCTATCCATTTCATTCAATTTGAAGCATCAAAACAATTGCATTTCTTGCCCCTTTCAGCTCTCTGTAAAAATGATCATTTCCCAGACCCAAAACCTGCCTTTCCCTTTGATCCAACAAACACCCTTAAAATTAAATCAAACCATTTTACATATATACCTAGCCTAAAATCAGCCTTTATTTCAAGTCATCTCAAGCCTCACTGATTATTCTTGCTGAGATTAACGAGGAGAGAGCCCTCTCTCGATCTGGTAGGGCTAGCTACCAGATTAAGCGTGGTTTGATGTTACCCTAGATTCTGCCTTCCTTCAGCCTGAGGTAGATTTAGGCCATAACATGAACAGTAGAATTTTGATGGTTTCATTGTTCTTGAACATGCATGAGTAATTGACTTGTGTTGGTCTATTGCTTTATTTAACATGTATCTTGTCAACTTGAAAGTGTTGATCATTCACACATACATGAGTGTCGACTTGTGTTGGTCAATTGTGTGTTACATGCATGTCATATTGACTTGGAAGAGTTGATTTTGTCTCCAAATATGAAAAGGAGATGTTGATGAAGTGTTTCATGAAATGTGAAATTCATTTTGTTTTGGGAAAAGAATCGTCAAATTCTTATACAAGCTTATGCTTGACTTGAGAGTTAGTCGTTTGAAGAGGCATTTTTTTTCGACTTGTGTTTGGTATATGAGTTTTGACACCAAGATTTAAGAGTACATGGAGATGTTCACATGGTGTGAAATTTGTTGCTTTGAAGGAGAAAGAGGATATTTAGTCAAGTTATGTTTCTTACATGATGTGTTTTTCAGATTGATGGTTGTGTTTGTGACAATATGTCAATTTTTTTTTTGCAGCCATTGTAGACCATTTTATGTGTTGACGCCAAGAAGAGAAGGAGATGGCGAATGCATTCTTCCAGATGTGGAATTTGGAATTGTGGAGGTAAAAGAATGGTCATTTATTTTCTTGTTATTACTGATGTTGGAACTCATTGCTGTAGTTCACTCAGATGGGCTTAATTTGGAAAAGTGGTTTCCAAGGAGAAGCTTGCATCGAATGTATGTTTGTGCAAAGAAGGAACATGATTCTTAGTTGGAAGGCAATCAATTTGGTATATAAAAGTGTTATATCAGTCTGCAAGTAGCTAACAAGTGTTAGATTGGGTCGGGAGAAAAAGGAGAACATTGGTTGAAGATCCAAGCCATTTTCAAGGCAAGGCATGTCAATGAACCCAAGTGGTTGTCATGGCGATTTTTCCAAGTAGAATCAAGATGATAAAACTTGGGAAATAGAAGAGTATTCAACTCTCATGAGATAATGTTATGTGAAATTATGAATTACAAATAAAACATTCTTCCCTAAATGTGGTGTAATGCATTTAGAACAACAGGTTAAAGACTTTGTAGATACTTTTCCTAACAGTAAATAGATACACAGAACATATCAAGAAAATTTCTTGGATTCCAAGCGCTTCCAATTCTCCTTCTGTCACTCTTGTTGTAGCTTCAAATCCAAGCTAGATCGCCAAAATATTTCCTTCAAGAATGAACATCAAACAACAAAGAGATATAAATATAAAGATGTCTATTCAATTTATTCAATTAAATCAATGAAACATGAACCATATACATCAAATAAGAATTCATAATATGAAAGACAAAAACTTATACAGATACATATGTGGGAAAGTAAGCAACAATATTTATTAATGGATAGAAGGGGAGGTTACAACCCAGTGATTGACTTGATGTCACCATCTCCAACAGCATCCCAGCCTCATCACAATGAACATCTCTCCAGCAACATATCACTCAAATCAATTCCTAAATTAAAATTCCACCAGCATTTCTCTACTCAAATTATTCCTTCTCAAGCACTACGATCTGTGCTCAATTTATAGATGAGTTGAAGGTAGTGCTTTGCAGAGAACCTTTGAATGGAGGTACCTGCATATGCAACGAATTTAGCCCCTTGAGTGTTATAACATCATTTTTCACCCTCATGTGAATAATGATTGTCTCTTAGACCCTAGGCACCCTTTCCTTCCAGACTTGGACAAATTCATAAAAAATAGTGTTAAAATTCCCATACACAGTTATGCCTAGACTTTTCCACATATATACGCGAGTTTGTTCATAATTTTCCATGTATGCCATTTAAATCATTAAAAAATATATAAGTTCCTTATTTTCATGGCAAGGTGATGGTTATTCCAGTAATTCAACCACCCCAGCCCGTGGCCCAACTGTTTCCAACCGCTGAAACTACTTTGAGGGAGTATAAAATCCCCTCATGTGTATGGCCTAAGGGAGAGAAAAATTATAGATATTATACTTTTTTGGATCCCTATTTCAAGTCTGATGTTCCCATTCCTCCTGCAATTCCCAAGTATATTCAGGAAACCCTTGTTTCCTTGAAGACGATCATCCTCCTATATGACATAAAGTGTGCACACATCTTGGAATAATCCTAGTGAGGTGAGGGCTGGATGGATCCAGAGGACAGTCTACTCGAAGGCTGTGGAAGGATTCAGGTGATCTCTCCACTTTCTATTCTTGTACATGCCATTTATATTAAGAAGTACTATCCTGTTATCAAATATTCATGTGTCTATATATGTGTAAAGATTGTTAGTTAAACATCCAGTATTTCTTATATAATATTATATGTGGATTATACTGACATTTAGGAACAATATATGCTGTACAATTAGTGTTTCATGTTCGTTCTTTCTTGATTCCCAGGTTACGAAGCACGAGGAGTTGCTGGGGATTTGAACCCTGCGAGATCTACAACAAACGTAGGACTTTCAAGTAAGTTTCACAATTAATTAAATCTAGTTTTCAACATAAAAGATAGGTTAAGTGAGTCCTTCTTGAATGGTATGCCCCTGATCTGTGAAGGTTGCCGACCCAAAAACCTTTAGGGAGTTATTTCAAAAAATAGAAATGGAGACTTAGCTGGGGAACACACTCTTGTGATTTTCCTTTGGGTTGTTTCATTTGTCTTGAAGGTTTCCAATAGTTTTAATCATTTTTTCCAGTTTAGTAAATCTTTTTCTAGTCAGATTGAAGACCTGGTCTCTTGATCAGGCTTGAACCTTTTTTATTTTTTCTTATTTACCTTTCCATACGCGGTTTATTTTATACACAGTCACGTATATACGCTATTTTGTGTAAAGGTACCTGCGTATACGCGAGTTTCCTTTACAACAGTTGGGTATGCACTCTAGTTGTAAAAATATTGAGGTGCGTATGTTTGGGTAAATTTTGAAATTTTTGGTTTTTAGGTTTTTTTGGTCTTGTATGCCTATGGAGACTTGCTCCTGTGATATTTTTAAAGTCTCTGGACTATGTTTAAAATGGGTTTGTACTTGTTTCTCTCTTGATTTTCTAAAGACCAGATCATTTGGTGAAATCTTCATTTACTGTGCTTGCAATTTTGGCTTGAGCACCAAGATCTTTTTCTGAAGGTTCTTGGCTGTTCTGAGTATTCAAGACAAAGAGCTTTTGCTTATTTTCTTTTTCATAACTTTATGAGTTGCTTTGCATCTTGATTTTTGCCTCTTTTTGCGTTTGGTTTTCTCGATTTCATTGGCTAGGTCTTGTTGCAATTTTCGAAGAGTCTTTTTTGATTCTTTGGAGTCTGAGTTTGCTGCAATTTTTTGCTATTGTACTGAGTTGATTTGTTGAGATTCTTGTCTTCCTCTTGCTCATACAAGTCCTGCTACGGGAGTAGCACAGTTGGATTAGAGCATTTTGCTGAAGTTTTTGCTCGAAATTCGAAGTTTGTTTGGCTCAGTAATTTGATAGTTTCTCAGTTTTTTGAAGTCTCTTTTCTTCATAAAATTCAAAAGCTAACTTTTTTTTCTTTTCTTCCCATTGCTTTTATGGTTTCCTTTCATCTTTTGAAGCCTTGTTGGAGTCTTTATTCTTCGGTTTTTTACTTGAATTGGAAGGGAGTCTTCTCTTGATTTCATTCTGTTATATTAAATCTGATTTTTGGCATTTTTATACCTTGAGCTTCTGAATTGGAATTAGACTGGTGGATTGCCAAAAAATGATTGAACCTTGGTATCATTAGAGATTTCTCTTTGCTTTCTTAGGTCTTGCATCTTAGAATTTACATGCCATTAGTAATTTGCATTAGGTGCACATAATAATTTTAGTCCTTTTCATAATTTTGTGTGTGTGAGGTCTGGTTATTTGAAAATAAAAGTAAAATATATAGTCTCGTAGAACCTGTGTAGAAATCACTCTTCATCGAAAGGCAATCAGTGCATTTTCATATAGTTTGGTTTTCATTGGTTTCTTGTTGTGTCATACAAACATCATTCGTTTCACTTTCATATGCCCTTGACATAAAATAACAGCCAATTAAAATAAGCGATATAAATTAAAAATAACTAGCAATTTTTGTTTTAAGTATCATACATCAACTACCTAGGTTGTAGGACCTTGGATTAGGTGAGTGGAGAGTTAAATCTCCAAGGCCGCTCATATTTTGGAACATAGAAGTTTATTAATGAGCGAAATCCAACACCGTTAGGTGGACCAGGAAATCTCTCCTCCAGAGAGTCAAGCGCGAGGGAAAGTGAAGGTAGAGAAGAGAGATACCCCCTCTCTAATTTGCTGAATCTTGAACTAAGACCGTTCCACCCTGCTGCTGATACAGATTGGTGTTCTTAGTTTCCCATCCTAGGTATCACACAGGTGACTGCGGGGGGGAATACCCGTGGTACCTGAGGCAGACCTTGTATCACTTTCAGCAGTACTTCAGGAGGGTGGCCTTGCGAAGCTTGGGTACTTGCACCGGAAAAGGCTATTGTTAGGAGGTCAACATAACTGCCTCTGTTACCTTCACTAGTGGATCTGGGTCATAAATAACCCAAACTGCTTTTGGGAGGTCCTATTTTTCGCTTTCCTGTATTTTTGCGTCTGGTCCTAATCACCTGAAGTGGAAATGCTTGAAGGCCGTTTGCTTGGCTGTATCTTAGGGACTTTGTAGTGAGTGCTCTTTGCTCCTAGCTTGCTTAGCTTTATAATTTTTTGAGTCTAATCAATCTTTTAAAGTGGCTAACCGATCGGTTCGTCGATCAAGACAGCTTCGTGGGTTATCTCCCGCGAGTGTCGAGCCTTCTTCAAGAAGGCGTAGGAGCAATTCAGAAGGTGGTTATCAACCGGTGTTATCTGATGCAGCGGAGATAGATCCTCTGTTAGGGCTTGAAGATTCTGTAGCTGTTCTTGGTGTTGGTGAAAATACTAAGTAGAGTACTCCACCCACTTCAAGAGTTTTATTTCCGGAAGTAGAAGTAGAGGAAGTACCTCAATCTCCTAAGTCGCTTCCGTCTCCTCTTTCTTCTAATTCTCCGTTTATCATCGAGTACATTAGACCTAAGTCTGAAAGACCTAAGAGTCCTTATCCATCATATTCTCACCTTTCGATGGCCATGACTGGGAACACAACTTTGGTTGTGAGTGCTGCAAGTATTCAGACTCCTCCTAAAGTTGAGGGAGGAGGCACTATTGCTATATCTTCAATTTCTTCTAGTGCTGCTGTGTTTGGTTTCGGTTATACCCAAGCACAGGCTTCTCAATATGGTCCCTTTTGTCTTAGAATGTCTGTTAATGGAATTCCTCTGTTTTCTTTTTCTACTGCTGCAACTGCATCCGCACCCATCTCCTCTATGGCTGGCGGATCGACTTCTTTTCAAGGGTTTCCCTTTGGAAGTGGACATATTCCTCACTCCAATCCTTCCTTAGGATATTTTCCTTTTACTTCCCAAACTTAGAATTTTAATCCATGGTCTGGAGGTCAAAGTTCTACTACCTTCACGGGGTGGAACCCTATCTTTACGGCAATAGGGACAGGGAATCAGTTTCTCGCTGTTCACCAAGGGAATGTTCCTGTCTCTTCATATAGTGCTTATCAGGCTTTTTCTCCCTTTTCAAATGCTTGGAACCCTTATCAGGGGGTTTCTTCTTCATTCACTACTTCAGTGGGGGGAATTGGTCCGGTTTATAGTAACTCTATGTTGGGAGGGGGTCCTTCTCCGAATGCTGGGTCACAGGGGTTTTCCTATGGCCCAAATTTTTCTACGAACTCCTTTTGGAAACCTGGTGCCTCATCAAATCCAGGGTATTCTTCTCAGAATGTGGGAAATTCGTCCTATCATGGATGGAATTATTAGGCTCCTCCTCGTTTACCATTTCTGGTCACATTAAATTTGCTAGATTTGTCGAAATTGACTAATGATCCAATTTTCTATAGTCTAGGGTGGCCTCCGGTCCCTACCAAAATACCTTCAGACATTCCAAAATTTGAAGGAAATAATGGAGAGGATTCGACAAATCACATCACCACTTTTCATCTTTGGTGTTCATCAAACTCCCTGATCTATGATTCAATTAGGTTGAGATTATTTCAATGCACCTTGACGGGAAATGAAGCTAAGTGGTATATTGAGTTACCTGGGGGCAATTTTTCCACTTTTGGAGATCTGGTTACCATGTTTCTAAATCACTTTCAGTTGCCTGTTCGTCATGATGCCGAGACTGAACTCTTGGCTAATTTTAAGCAGGACAAGGAAACCCACATTTCTAATCATATTCAGGAATGGTGGAGAAGGAAGCGGCTCATTAAAGCCTACATTCCGAACGAATTCCTTCTAGAATGGTTTTTGAAATCATTGCAACCAGATATTTCGAAGGATGTATCCATGTCAGGGGTATTTTATGAGGAATAGGCCCAGCAATTAGAATTGATTTATTATCAGTCTGGGGTCCTTAATAAAATCTTGCCTGATGCTCCTCACTCCAAATTGGATTTTTCCAGAACTAAACCTGGTCCTCATGGTGATGGACTTATTGGGTCAATCGATAGCGGTGCAGCCAACCTACTTAACTAATTGCAGAAGTTGTCCATACCGTCTGCTTCTTCCGGTTAGGCTGCACCTTCAGTGCCCACCTCTTCCCAAGCTTTGTCAATAAATGCTGTCCAGACTTCAAACCCCAAAGGAAATAAAAAATCCGAGGGGAAGAAAAAAGGACAAAATAATAATAGAAAAAAGGGCAAACATGGGAAGGGCGATGCAAATAAATCCAATGAGCATGTTGGTGAAGGACAAAAGGATAAAAATAAAGTGAAATTTCCGTGCAAATTATGTACTGGAGATCATCTTACTCACCTTTGTCCTAAAATTTAGGATGCGCAGCGCTTGTTAACTCGAAAAGGATCTTCCGGTTCCCAGGCTGTGTTAACAAACCCTTTTCCTCAAGGGCAACAATTAGTTGTTGGCGCGAATCAAAGTACTGGGTCTTCCTCTGGAGGCACCTAGGAAGGGGAAACCCCATCAAACATATATATGATGAGTGCTCATGCAGATATAGCTATGTGATCTCGTGATTATGGTACAGTTGAGTCTTCAAAGGCTAAGGGTACTTCTGATACTACTGAACCACTTCATATTTCGAAGCCAACTGTTGAGCCCATACCTCGGATGCCGAAAGCATCCACAAAGCAAATGACAATTAATCCAAATTCCAAGGCTACTCGAAAATACTCTGTTGCAGAAGATCTGGCCCAGAGTTCTTGTGCTATGTCTGCTCTTGAGGTGCTCCAGTCTTGTCCGGCTCAGCGAAGTGCTCTTCTTACTGCTATTGGGGCTGTTGATCCGAAAAACTCTCTTATGATTACATTTGATATGACTAATTTTAAGAAGAGACTCCCACATCATATGGATTTTCATATTAGATCGTCGTTTCGAAAATTCACTATATTTCGAACAATCATTGATGAGGGTGCTTGCACGTGTGTGATGTCTCTCACATGCTGGAAATGAATACGATCTCCTGTAGCTGTTCCATCAGCCACTCTTCTGACTGCGTTTGATGGTCATTCTCACACGCTACATGACATTGTTCCAGCTTTGCATATCTATGTTGGAGGCAAAACTATAAACATCGAGGTTGAGATAGTTGATGCAAGCTTGGAATACAACCTTCTGTTGGGGCGAAACTGGATTTATGAGATGGATGCTATTGCATCCTCCTTGTTTCGTATTATTTGTTTCCCTCATGAAGGGAGGATTGTCACAGTTGACCAACTGGACTGTTCTCCTGTAGACCAGAATGCATCTACTGACTCGACTATTCCTTTGGTGGATAATGTCAAGCCACCTGTTGAGAATCTTGGGGTTGGAATGTATTCTACTCTGATGGTTACTTTCGATATTCCACCTCCTTCTGTTCATATAAATGCAATTTCATCCTCCAGGGCTCCTATTCAAAGAGAGTTCTTCAGAACTCATTATTTTTCAGATCCTTGGACCTTATCTTCCCATACTTCCACATTAGCGGAAGGTCAAGTGGGTGGAATGGCATTTCCGATGTCTGTAGCAGAGATTAATTATAAATCCATTGTTGACTCTGTAGAATCCATTCCCGTTTCTCTTTCACCAGAGGAATTGGATGGCGATGTGGCTTCAGCTTGGACACTTATTTCTTTTTCCACCTAGGATTTCCTAGATACCACTCTTCCATCTGAAGAGGTCATCCTGGAAGCTGTGACTGGTGTATATAGACCGTGGGATGATTTTCATCATCGTTCTTACTTTCTACCAGAATTGAATGAAGTTGAGTCAAGTTTTCCAAGTCCTCAACCTTCTGGTCTTGTTCACCCAGTCCTGAACCCTTTAGCACCAGCACAGGTATTTACTGAAGGGAACATGGCTGTGATTTCTCCGAATATCCCAGTGAACATCTCCAGGAATCCCAACGTTATCGAGAATGTTTTCGTCAGAGCTGACTGTTCCCCTGAAGAGATTCAAATTTACACCGATCTCTTTAAAGAGTTTAGGGATGTGTTCTCCTGGTATTATGAGGAAATGCCTGGTATAGATCCATCTATTTTCCAGCATGAGATCAAGATCTACGAAAATGCTAAGCCGATGAGGCAAAATCTTTGTCCGGTCAATCCTAGGAAGGTCGTAGCTATCAAAGCCGAGGTTGAAAGCTGCTCAAGGCAGGATTCATTTTCCCTGTTCCTTTAACTGAATGGGTTTCAAATCCAGTCCCGGTGGACAAAAAACAAGGAAAAATTCGCGTTTGCATTGATTTTAGAGATCGTAATAAAGCATGTCCAAAAGATAATTACCCCACACCATTCATAGATAAGATTATTGATGAGTGTGTGGGAAATGCGATTTTCTCCTTCATGGATGGTTTTTATGGATATAATCAAATTACTTTCCGTCCTAAAGATCAGCATAAGACTGCCTTTATTTGTCCCTGGGGTACCTTTGCTTACAAAAAAATGCCTTTTGGCCTTAAAAATGCTGGAGCCACGTTTCAGCGGGCCATGTCATATGCCTTCCATGACATCTAACATATTATCAAGGCATACTTGGATGATCTAGCTGCTCGTTCTCGTAAGAGAATTGATCATCCTTCTCACCTCCATCAAGTATTTGAACGATGTCATTTTTATAACATTAGGTTGAATCCGAACAAGTGTGTTTTCGCGGTCACATCCAGTCGGTTGTTGGGGTTTATTGTGTTTACGCAAGGGATTAAGGTAGATCCCTTCAAGGTTTAGGCAATACTTTGGTTGCCTCCACCTTCATCTATTTTTCAACTTTAAAGTCTACAAGGAAAATCTAATTTTCTACGAAGATTTATCATGAATTATGCCGAGATTACAAGAGGATTCATGAGATTATTAAATAAAGGAGTCCCATCTTTGTGGGATGACTTTGCTCAACGCTCATTTGATGCTTTGAAAAAGGCATTGACCTCTACTCCTATCCTGAGTCCACCTGATTATAACAGGGATTTCCTCTTGTATCTCGCAGCAGCAGAATCTACTATCGGTATGGTTTTGGTTCAGGAAGATGATGCTCTTTCTGAGCATGTGATATACTACCTTAGTAGAGGCTTGGTAGGACCTGAACTCTGGTATTATCCAATAGAGAAGCTTGCTTTAGCAGCTGTCCATGCTGTGCAACGGCTCAGACATTATATTCTTCTTCGAAAAAATTATGTTTTGGCAGCAGTCAATCCATTTCAGTTTGTTCTCAATAGGTGAGTGATTAGGGGAAAATACACGGTGGATTTTGATTTTGCAGGAATATGATCTTGAGTTTATGTTTTCCAAGTCCAAGAAATCATTAATTTTCGCAGAATTAATTTCTGAGTTTCCCTGTGGAGAGGATATAATTTACGATGAATCCTTTTTGGATGAGCATCTGTTTCTAATCTCTTCACAAGATCCTTGGTATGGAGATCTCATTGTATATCTTCAGACTGCGAAGTTTCCTTCAACTTCTTCGAAAGATAAGCGCAGTAAGTTACATCACCTGGCTAAAAATTACTTGATCATTGGTGATACTTTATACCGTCGAGGGGTCAATTCGATTCTAAGACGTTGCTTAACTCTTGAAGAGGCTGAAGTTGTGCTGAATGATTGCCACAGTGGAGCTTGTGGTGGTCATTTATCTCGGCTTGCTACAGCCCAAAAGATCTTGCGTGCCGGATACTTTTGGCCTTCGATTTTCAAAGATTGTATTGAGTCGGTCAAACGGTGTCAGCCTTGTCAAGTGTATGCTTGAAACATGCACGCTCATCCAGCTTCGCTCTTCCCAGTTGTCACTATCAGTCCTTTCACAAAGTGGGGTATTGATTATACTACTTGTAACCCACCTTCGGCTAAAGGTCACAAGTACATTATTGTAGCAGTAGACTACTTCACAAAGTGGGTCGAGGCTATGCCTACTTTTGGAAATGACAGTGAGACAACAACTCTTTTTCTCTTCAATCAAGTTATTGCTCATTTTGGTATTCCTAAAGAGATTGTCACTGATCATGGAAGTCATTTTCAGAATAGCATGATGGCTGAGTTAGCTCTCAAATTGGGTTTCTGGAAAGAACATTCATCTCCTTGTTATCCTCAAGCCAATGGGCAAGTGGAAGCCGTGAAAAAATCTTTGAATACCATTCTTCAATGGAAAATTGACAAAGCTAGATCTAACAGGCACATTATGCTATACCCTGCACTTTGGGCATACCGGATGTCAGTCAAGACTGCAACTGGTTTTACTCCGTTTCAACTAGCTTATGGGTTGGAATCAATATTTCCCATTGAGTGTGAATTTCCTTCTCTTAAGTTAGCTGTGGAACTTCTTCCTGATACTTCAAGTCTTGAAGAACACCTTATTCATCTGGAACATCTTGATGAGCAGCATCAAGATGCTACCACGATGAACGAAGCGCATAAGAAACGGGTCCAAGTTCAGTACGATAAGGCGGTCAAACCTCAGGTTTTCTCCGAAGGTGACCTTGTTATGGTTTATGCCCAGGAAAAGGATGCCCTGGGGGTAGGTAAATTCAATTCTATGTGGTATGGCCCCTTCATCGTTAAAAAGGTCCTTAAAAAAGGAGCTTATACCTTGGTTGATTTTGAGGGAAATGAGCCGACAGAGCCCAGAAATGGGCTCTATCTGAAAAGGTATTATGCATAGGCCTTGGCCTGGCACCTTGATTTTTGTATATATTTTTGTTTTTGTGTTTTTACATATCTAAGTTTTTCGGTCTATGAGGTGATGGTGATGATTTTTGATCTGCTTTGGCAGGTTGTATTGGATATCATGAGTCATTATGGTTTCACTGATGGTGCTAGTAGACACACTCGAAACTTTCTTTCGCGGCTTGGGTGCTTCATTATCCATCTGGTCAACTGTTAGTTTCAAGAGGGGTTTGCATTAGTGTTGCTTTCAATAACGTAGTAGAATACACTGCAGTCATTTATTTGCTTTCAGAAGAAATATCTTTGGGTGTTGATTCGTTGGTAGTTTTCTTGGACTCCCAGTTGGTGGTGTCACAATTGAACAATATATATCAGGTCTGAAATCCTTAATTGTTTCAATTGTTTTTGAGGGTACGTTTATTGCAATGATCATTTCAATTTATAATGTTTATTCACATTCCTCGAGCTAACAATCACATGGCAGATTCATTAGCCAATCAAGAAACTGATTGGCATATTATTCATTCAATACTTTAACTCTAATTATCAAAATCATCATACATTTTCACACATTTGTTTCATCACATCATAAACCGCAATATATATGTATATATTAATAGAATGCACAAGAAATCTACAAAATTTGGACCCATATGTCCTAAAAAATTAGGGCTTATGCCCGATCATGTTCAATCTCAAAAAATAATACAGTTATCCACTAAAATCTATGATCCCTGTCCAACATTCGTGTTCCTACAGAACACGATCGCAGTAGCCACACGGCGGAATAACCGCACCCAGTCTCGTGGTACCCCAACTACCCATCTCTGGATAGCCTCTGGTAAGTCTTCTACTGTAGACAGGAAATTGGCGGGTTAAACCCTCCAAGTTTCTCTGAACGGCGTGTAGAGTCCTATCAGGGTCTTTAGCATCCGCTTTGCCTCTGCGACGTTTGTGCCGTGGGTATCCTTCCTGATGAATTGGTGCCATATCTGTGTCATGGTCATATAATTTTGTAAGTCATTTGGAATCCAATCAAAACATGTTTTTTCATTTTTTAGCATATATTGAAAAAAATAAAAAAAAAATCAACTATTGCAGTATTACCAATAGCACCCCATGTTGCACCGGGTGGAAGGACTAAGTCTGGATCACCGCGAAAATCCATCCCGGCATAGGGATAGTCATCCACTACAATAATCTGTTCTTTCCACCATAGGAAGAACTCATCATCCCATGTTGTTCAGGGAACTTCACTTCCCTTTATTCTCTTCATCAGATCAGCCCATCGGAAAATTCTTGGGTCTCTAGGGCTACTGATGGATGAGATCACTTTGGGTTGAAGCCCAGGAATCTTCTAAAAAAAGAAGGTCATCAAGATGGTTCCATACCCAAAATTCTTAGTTTTAGCTTTTCGGATGGAGGTCAGTTGTTTCTTCATATTGGTTAAAAGAGATGTACACCAATCAAAGAGGTGCACTAAACACTCTGCCGCTATACTCATCTTTGTTCTTGATGCCTGGCGCAAGGAAGTAGATCCTGCCACCTTGCCAATAGTAAAGAGGAGAATTTTCATGTGCAGCTTTGATAGATCTTTGATTGCAATTTGAGTCCCTACTTTTTGAGACCCCTCTACACAATAGACATGGACATAATCTTCAACTGTAAGCCCTCCCACAGGCTTACCATGCAAATCTACCAGATCCCCTCTTCGGGAGAGTCCAGTAATAAAACAAATGTCTTCCACATCTATGTGTATAGGTATTTGATCATTCATGAAACAATCCTCTTCCGGTTCCCAATGATTTACTAGCATTTCAAGTATCCGGACGTTACTTTTCATATTTGGCATTTTGAAGAATTTGAGTAAACCACAATTTCGGAGAATATTGAGCGAATTTTGGTCTCCCATGACCTCTTGATCAATGGCACTGTGCTCACATTCTCTCCAAGAGATACTCATCCTACAAAAAATCATTAATTTTGTCATTAGGTTCATTTTTTGCAATCATGGTATGTGCATACATGACTTCCCTTTTGGATAGTTGCGTATCATACGCGGGTTCGTCCACATGAACCCGCGTATGTGCAGAATGATAAATAAAAAAAATCATTTCCACGGTGAAAATTCAAAATTTTTAATCTATGAACGGATGCAATTAATCACAAAGATGAATTTAAGGCTTACCTGACTATTCCGATGAAGTTTGGCGGCTGTTTTCTCCTGATTTAAGGAAAGAGGTTTTTTCTCCAAAGCTCTTTTCTCCAATTCAGCAAAGTGACAATGAACCAAATATGAGGTAAAATGTGTATTTATGCTCAAAAATTGAGAATTTTTTGCAAAATTTCATTATGCTTCATTTTCACATTTGTAATAAGCTGCATAACCCAGTTTCTTGGAAGTGTTGGGATGGGTGTTTTTTCATGTGCTTTTTGTTGACTTTGAGATTTTTTCCGGCTTTCGAAACTATGACCGCTGACCTGTCATGGAAAGTATGTGATCTACACTGGCATATAGGTTAGGTAATCCACTTTCCATTGCATTATGCATTCTAGCCTCCATTTTAATTACTTGCCCTAGGGTCGATCCCATCATGTTGTGAGTATTCAACCCATTTCACTCGCCGATTATTTAATCATGACTTGGTGGTAGAGCCTTCCTTTACATGGGCTTCCTAGTTAGTTCCTCGCTAGCACTTGTTGCCCATGCTGCACTTTATGTAGGCTTGGGCGTCCTCTTTAGTCCTACCATGACTTATATGTTGAAGCTTCATTCTTCTTCTTCTTCATTATCATTTTTCTAGCTATTACCCTAGAGGATCCCTGGTGTTCTTCAGTTGCATTACTGCATTTCATATTGACTACTTGTTTATCTTGGCCTTTAGCCAGCTTCATTTGGACTCAATTTTTAAGCCATCTTTTGACCTTGAATTTCTGTACAAAGTTAGCCATTGCAAAGCACTTAGCTATCGCAACTTGACACCCTTGTTACCCATGGATGGAACACTCCTTTGAGTATCGCTTACTAGTTTCCGTCACCTTGCATTAAGCATAGGATTGTTCCTATCCCAGGAACTAGTGCATCTGCTTCTTGATATTCGTTCTATCCATTGTTCCTTAGCATTATTTTATTCTTTTTCAAGCTTATTATATGAAAAAGACAAAAAAATTAAATATGTTAAAAAGAGCGGGAACGAGATGTTACTTCATGTTTTGATGGCAGTTACAATATCAGTTTGTTGCCCTTGAACAAAGCACATACCACTATGTATTTTCCTCATTTGGGATGGTTTTAGTTTTGACCTAGGAAACTCCATAGCCTTGTTTCATGAGTCAGTTCTCCCCCAGTTGGTTATCTCTTCCAATCATATGGAGAGTTTGTTTTTTTCCTCCTGCATAACAAACTTATATAGTGTCATTATTTTCTGCCATGGTCATCATGAGTCGTGCTTTTGTTCAAGGGAAGTTAACCCCTGAGTCGGCCATTCTGCGGTGTCTCTTGAATTATTATTCAGGCCTTCCCGGTTTTGTCAGTGTCTTGTACTATCACATTAGATGTTTGGTCCTATGCTCGTGCTGGTTTGAGAAGGTCTCCATTGACTTCTTGCCGACGGGTTTATCTCTTATAGACTACAACATATTTCTCTGAGAGTAAACCTAGAGCTACAACCTGGCCCTATTTACATTATTGATAGGTGACCTTGTTCTCAGCATTTGATCATCATTATGGGTCTTTGACTGAGACATTTTTCTTTTGTTTGATGTCAGCATACATTATCACACTTGGGATTCGTGCAATACCTTGATTTCCATTTGACCTTATTGGTGGATATCTCGCCTCTTTATCAGCTTTCATTATTGGTTGGTTGAGAGGGATTCTTCCATGTGCTAGCTTCATCTTGTACATGTTAGAAATGTACTTCGGGTTGGTTCCTTCACTCTACTTCGTTCGATTCCTTCCAAATCTTGGCTTGCGGGTTACACTCACGCTGGACTAATGTGGGATGCCTCAATGCCTTCCTTCCAGTAGATCTTTTCCCATCGAATCCAACTCATTGCTCTGGGAATAAGGTCTAGAGTCTTTTTGTCAGTACCTTAGGGTTTGCAGTCATTAGTGGCAGACTCTTCGCTGTCAACAGTGAGGATTCATTATTGCCTCCTGATTGATAGATTATTACAAGTTTTTGACTTCAAATCATTCATTTGCACTTGTTAGATTGTATTGGGGCACCTTGACACCCATTATCATTATCGGTGGGTTGTCTCATGTTTGTTAACGGTTTACATTATTGACCGGTAATCCGATGATTTCTCACATGGTCAACTTCAGCTCATTCATTCCCATTGTGTAGAATTGTGCCACAGTGATCGGTGAAGACCTCTGGATTGCATCAACATGCTTTGGTTCACTGTTGACATTTCATCCAGCTTCTTCCAGTGCACCGTCCACTCTTATATGTTGCAGTTTCAGTACAACAACATCTTATATGTTGGCCCCCCGAGTTGCATGATTGTACCTGTTTTCCACCTCTTATGATTTGGTACTTGGAGATTCAGTTACTTCAGTGATCATATATCTACTACAACATCATTTTTCAGTATTCTATGTGTGATACTTGCACTTGATTTTCGACTTGTACTTCCAGGTAGTGCTTAGATGATTCACTATGTACTTTCCAGTTCGGTTATACTTGTATAAATTTTGGATCTATTGACATGATTTTATTTCAATGAGCATGGGGATGCCTGCCTCAGACATGAGTTTACTCTCTGACTTATTTCATTGGTTTTTTGACAGGCTGAAATTTGGTGACGTCCTCTCTTGTCTTCGCACATTTCTTTCTATGCACATAATATATTTCGGCCATCATGTACCCCTTCTGACCTCATATATTAGGGGGCATCTGTTATAACATCATTTTTCACCCTCATGTGAATAATTATTGTCTCATTGGCCTTAGGCACCCTTTCCTTCCAGACTTGGACAAATTCATAAAAAACAATGTTAAAATTCCCATACGCAGTTATGCCTATAATTTTCCGCGTATATACGCGAGTCCGTTCATACTTTTCCGTGTATGCCATTTAAATCATTAAAAATATATAAATTCCTTATTTTCATGGCAGGGTGATGGTTATTCCCATAATTCAACCACCCCAGCCCATGGCCCAACTGTTTCCAACTGCTGAAACTACTTTGAGGGAGTATAAAAGCCCCTCATGTGTATGGCCTAAGGGAGAGAGAAAAATTATAGATATTATACTCTGTTGGATCCCTATTTCAAGTCTTATGTTCCCATGCCTCCTGCACTTCCCAAGTATATTCAGGAAACCCTTGTTTCCTTGAAGATGATCATCCTCCTATATGACATATAGTGTGCACACATCTTGGAATAATCCTAGCGAGGTGAGGGCTGGACGAATCTAGAGGAAGGTCTACTTGAAGGCCGTGGAAGGATTCAGGTGATCTCTCCACTTTATATTCTTGTACATTCCATTTATAATAATAAGTACTATCTTGTTCCCGAATATTCACGTGTCTATATATGTGTAAATATTGTTAGTTAAACATCCAGTATTGCTTATATAATATTATATATGGATTATACTGACATTTAGGAACAATATATGCTGTAAAAATAGTGTTTCATGTTCATTCTTTCTTGATTCCCAGGTTACAAATCACGAGGCATTGCTGGGGGTTTGAACCCTGCGGGATCTACAACAAACGTAGGAATTTCAGGTAAGTTCCGCAATTAATTAAATCTAGTTTTCAACATAAAAGATAGGTTAAGTGAGTCCTTCTTGAATGGTATGCCCATGATCTGTGAAGGTTGCTGACCCAAAAACCTTTAGGGAGTTATTTCCCAAAACATTGAGAGACTGCGTTGGTGAGCTCATAGGTGTTATAACATATACTTCAAATCTTGGAAATCTTGAAATGGAAGTCAGGGATGATTTGTCTTTGTTCTTTTTCTTAGGGCATGTAGCAACTGAAATTATAAGGGATGATATACCCTATTCAATAGTTATAGGGATGATGTCCAGTTTAACCAGGTCATTGGGAATGATGCCCAAATTGACCTATAACAGATTTTCCCCTAAAGCATGAAGTCAGAATAATAATCACAATATTTTGAATGAGATGCTTTACACTGTGATGGGTTGGAGATGAAGTGGAGTGGCAACCTGCATCAATTTTATAATACATTACATCATGATATATCCTCTTGATCACGAATTGATGAGGGAAGGCATTCCCATGCTCAGCACATAAACTATCTAATAACATGTACATAGTGCAGAAAGTCATCTACATTGGAATCTTGCCCAAGATAGACATGCCTACGGATATAGGCCAATGTTTGGATGACGATCTGTATGTAAGGTCACTGTATAGATGTGTGTACAACAATCCTGAAATCACAGCCCAGATGGCTGAAACTAGATCCATGGTTTTCTTATTTCGTTCACTCGATGGTTCGGGTACAAGTCTAGCCATGTGAATATATGATTTGTAGTCAAACATGGTAAGACATCATTTGATTACCAGCCAATAATGTGATCTGTTAACAAACACGAGAGAACCACCATTTATGTCAATGGCCCTCAAGGTACTGCAGTACATTTCGTAAGGCGTGAATAGATGATTTGATGTCGAACGCCAAACAAAATATTTCTGTCAAAATTCCAGAAGTGAGGATCTTGTCGATGCTGTAACAAGCCTCATGGTACTAGAATATGATGTTTCTAAGTGAACTTCCTGGATAATGATTTGTCGTCAATAGGAAGTCACTTTATCTCGAAACGGGAGTTACTGATTTCAGAGACAAAGGTATGACTTGATATAGAAATGTTCAGGGATAACTGTCATGATAATGAAGGTTTATGAGTATTGCAGAAGGATGAGTATTCACTAGATGAATTCTCTTGAACATATCGGTGACACTGAGATGAGTTGGCAGCATTTACCCAAAAACAAAGTGAAGGTATGATGAACCATAGGTATGAATGAACCGTCAAGAAGATTTCCCAACCCAAACAGTCACGGTGATGGAGTGAAGTGTCATGTTCAAGAGCGACCTGCTACCGTAAAAAGTTCTGTTCACTTTCCTGAATTTTCCCTGGTCATTTGTCGACCAGTACCTCTTTATTTTTTAACAATATTGAGGAGGATAACATATGATTGATCTATAATTCAACCTTTTGGGCGAACAATGTATCGCTATTTAATAATTTAACGAGTCTAGCGATGAATGAAACTTGATTCTTGCCATGATTGACAAGCCCGTCGCTATTTTATGTTTTAATGAGCCTAACGATAGTGACAGCTCGATCCTTTTTCATATTTAGAGAGTTTGAAAAAGAGGATGAAAAGAAAACTCCATAAGTACTTTTTCATAAAGTTTTCACTTAGATTCGAAAAAGTGTAAAATAATATTAGAGAGAACCTCTTTAGTCATGTTTGACCAAGGTATTCCTTTTTCATAAATAATCTATCTCAGTCTAGAAAATGGTTAAAATTATACTGAGTAGATATCTATTCATTTACTTTTACGAGCTCGAAAAGACAAGTGATCAACAATATTTTCACATTATCAGAGTCTGAAAAGAGCTAATAGAAGACTCCAGGGGTTCCTTTTTCACCATTATAGAAGCTCGAAAAAGAGATAAACGTGCACTTCAAGTCCTTTTTCATTTTTAACAAAGCTCGAAAAATAAGGATAAAAAGTATGCTTTGTGGTCAAATCATTCTTAAGATAAATCTGCATGACTAATTTGTTCATTAGTTGTAAAACCTGTTCAGAACAACATCAAATGGATTAAAAATACCAGTTTCGTGATAAAAATATAATAAAACCATAGTCATAGCAATAAATATTCATTGCAAACAATTAAATGACTAATTAAAAAGAGTTTTACTATTCATTTTTACCATTCAATAGTTACCATTTGAATTTTGGAACTCTGAAACTGTTTTTTCCCCCAAACTTCAGCTGTTGACTGTGATTGATTTTGTGGATGGTTTTCATCGCTGTTTCATCCAGGTTAATGCCATGAACCTTCTCTTTCCTTCAGTATTTATTTCATTTCCTTTCACTGCAACTTTTTAGGGTTTTGAGCCCCTTAGGGTAAATTTTGCTCCCAAAGAGGGAAACGCACCCTTGAGCATCGAAAAGTGTGTTGTGTAGTAGCTAAAATGAAGGCTAGATGCATTTGCAACGCACTGTCCCTTGTTCAAGAATGCGTGGGCACAATCTTCATTTTTTATTCTTTCACTATGCCCAAAATTTGCCTAATTTTTTGCATTGAAAGGAGTCTAATGATCCTTATGGTTATGTTTTAGTATTTCATTGGACTATAATGATGAGTAAATGGAGAGAAAGAGATAATGAAAAAAAAAAAATGGTTTCCCTAAATGATCTGGGAACAGTAAGAGCCCTAAGAGATTATGGCTTGTTAAAGTACTTCCGTTTGTCAGGGATGAGGCAACAAATAGAACTCTTGGAGTTCCTAGTTCGAGCATGGGATCCGACTATCGAGGCATTTCACATTAAGAAAAAAGTAGTTCCTATAATAATAGAGGATGTATATTTTCTCACAGGTTTGTTGAGGAGAGGCTTGCCTATTTCCCTCTCAGGGTCTGCTCTTGGAGGAGAGACTGTGAGAGATTATATTTGCAGTATTTCTATCCAGGGGAAAAGCCAAGCAAATATGGGAAGATAAACATCCAGGATGTTAGAGATTTTCCTTTGAGAACCATTCTTTTCATGATCGAAAAACTTGCTGGCATCGTTACACTACATGTAACGAATAGATCGTATATGAAGTATGCACTAGAGTGCATGGAGCCAACAATCTTCAATTGGTCTGAAGCTGTACTTTCTCAGATAAAAGAACAACTGAACAAGGTAAAGGGAGGAAGGAAGAAAAAATTCAGTTATGGTTCGATCCTTATTTCATTTTCCTTAGAACGAATTCCACAAATGCAACCACAGCATGTGACACTGGGTGTGTCTAACCCCAGAGATCTGAGGATGCAGATATGGGTAGAACTAATGTTAGGCATGCATGCCAATCAACCATTGTGTTCTCTACTATGTTCTTCACTTGGTTCAGGTGACAAGTTGTTGTCATCGATGAGTATGCATACACATGCATTGATTTCCAAGGAGATTTGACTTAGCTTTACCAGAAGGCGCTCAATGGCATGCAATAGGTAAGAATGTTTTGACCATGTTTTTTATTTTTCCTAAGGTTTATACAATGTTTTTGTATTTTTTATGTTTTCCCAAGACTAAAATAAAATTTTGATGTAATGTAGATGTTGGTCAAGTTCAATCGGTGGAGGAACTAGAGCATGTAGTGGATGAGACAGCAGAGAGAGCTGTCGGGCGAAAAGTCCTTCAAGATCTAGACATGGCTGAGACTCTGACTGAGCTTCGACAGCACATACAGGGGTTGACCTTCGGGATTCCAGATTTCCAGATCGAAGAGTTACCCATGCGACTGTAGCGCCACACTATAGGTGTTCCTAACCACTAGATGCGGTTACTACGTAGGATAGCTAGATCTATAGCATGTTACCATGAGAACCACTAGTTTAATTTTGACATGTTGCATACATTTTGAGGTCAGATGACCAATGTGTCTTGGGCACAATTTTTTGCAAAAACCTATAACTATCTATCTATTTGATTTCAGTGTTTTCCTATGTTTATTGTGCAATCCTATTCAATTATGTGAATGTTTTCTTTACATGTGTTGCAAATGTCTGTCTAAAACTTGATTAGCCAATAAATCAGTCAATGTGTTCAAATTTCTAGAAATGTGTTGATATTGAATAAAATCAAAGTGTCTTTCCAAAAGTTGAACTCTTAGGAACAAATGATGCAGTGCTGGATTTTTAACAGTATAAACACTAGTAAGTTGTAATACCACAAGTTGTCAGTCTAACCTTTTAATAATGCAATTAATACCAAATGAAATGGCCTCAGAGAGAAGTTCGATCAATGCACTATACTCAACGATATTAGTTATCTACCTACCGATACAAATCCCTTGAAAACTCACTAACTCACCGTTCGGAGCGAAAATGGCCCACGCTGCAGATGATAGATTCTACATACTACAACTAGCACCATCAACATATCCAACAAATAGTTCCAAAGACTCAGACATCTGCGATGAAATGTAAAGTGGATTACTAACGTCAAGAAAAATCTAAAAACAAACTAAGATAGTGAATGCAAATCAACAACAGATATATACAATATAATATAAAATATCAATATGCTCATGATTAAGCATAGTAACGTTTTAGATACAACCCATTTCTAGGCTATGCCAACGGAATCCCATTGTAATCTACTAACTCATAGGCACCCTTAGCAAGAACTCTTTTGACAATATAGGGGCCATGCCATAATGGCTCAAATTTTTTTGTACCTATTACATTAGCTTCTTGATCATAAATAAGGATCAAGTCACCCTCTTAGAAAATGCGAGGCTGGACATTTTTGTCATATTACACCTTTATACATCTCTTATGCGCTTTGTTGGCCAATTGGGCTTCAAAACCCATTTCATCAAGATGGATGAGGTTAAAAATATGTGCTTCTTCTTATGAGGTGTCAGGTAACAAGTCGATTGCGAGTTTTAACGATGGTATTTCACGTAGGATAGGAAAGATAGCTTCCATACCATACACCAATTGAAAGGGGGTAAATCCAGTTGCATTTCTCACCGAGGTTTGGTACGTCCACAAGGCCGAGTACATGATCAAATGCCAGTTTCTTTTACGAACTCCTATCTTTCATTGAAGCATACGTTTAAGAATCTTGTTGATAGCCTCAACTTGTCCATTTGTTTGTGGATAATAAGGAGTAGAATTATCATGTGAAAATCCTAACTTGGCAGTCAATTCAGTCATCATGTGATTGAAAAAATGCTTCCCATGATCTGTAATTATAGCCTGTGGGACCCCAAACTGTGCAATATCATGATTAAAGAAAAACAATGCAGCTGTCTGTCCTGTGTTGTTGAATGTAGGCATCACTTCGACCCATTTGGTGAAGTAGTCTACTGTGACAATAATATAACCATGCTCCCCGGACGAATGAGGGTTATAGGTCATGAAGTCAATACCCCATTTCGAAAATGGTCCCACAGAGACAACATGATGCATCGACACTAGCAGTTTCCGTATTTCACGTTCAAATATCTGGCACGCATGAAAAATTCTGATCGTGAGAATACAGTCGTGAAATATGGTTGGAAAAAAGTAACCAGCGCGGAGTATCTTCTACGCGATAGCATATCCAGACAAGTGTCCACCACATGCTCGAACATGAAAATCATTTAAAACCTTTTCGGCCTCCTCATGAGTGAGGCACCTTCTTAAAATTATATCGACACCATGACGATAAGTGTATCGCCGATGATCAGATAATATTTGGCTTGGTATCGAATACGTCGCTATTCAGAGTGAGAGGTATCAGGCCAAAAAGTTTGATTTTGGAGATAAATGATGAAATCTCCATACCAAGGATCAGATGATTCGATCAGAAATAGAGACTCGTCAGGAATTGATGGTTCTGACGTAGTAGCAGTACTATCAGAGGGAAGGTCACAGAGAAGCTCAACCAAAAATAAAGACTTCTTTGAATTGGATTTGATGAATTCCAAATCAAATTCCTACAAAATGACAATCCGTTTTGAATATTTTTCCCCCATCAATTGACGTGATAAGGTATAAGTCATGGGATTGCAATCCAAAATGACAATGGTCTTTTGGAATAGGGTATAGTGGTGAAATCTTTGGACAGCTTGAACAACTTCCAAGGAAATATTTTCTACGTACAAATACTTAACTTCCGTATCATTGAGATTACGACTCAAATAATAGATCGGATGTTCTATCCCATTTTATACTTAGACCAATACCACAACAATGGTCGTATCAGTCGCTACGATATATAGGAAATAATCATTCTGATAATTTGGGGGATACATTAATGATGCTTAGACAAGAGTATCCTTGAAAACATCAAAAGAAGCTTGTGCAACTTGGTCCCAATGGAAGGGAACCCCCTTTTTCAAGAGTTGAGTAAATCCTTTATCCATTTCGGCGTAGTTGGGTATAAACCTCCTTAGGAAGTTATCCTTTCCTTGAATTTTTTGTATCTGAAGTAAATTTGATGGCGCAAACAAATCAAGAATGGCCTGAACTTTCAATGGGTCAATTTTAATTCCTTATTTTGAGACGATGAATCCAAGAAAACTACCAGAACCAACACAAAACACACATTTATGTGGATTGAGGCGTATTTTGTAGTGTCGACAGTGTAAGAAAATGGATCTCAAATGCATCGGGTGGTTAGTACGATTTAGTGAATGCACTGGTAAATCATCTAGACAAGGTTGAAAAATGTGCTTGATGTCACTGAAAGCATAATCCATTGCTCTCTAAAATGTTGCCCCAACATTATTTAAACCAAACGGTAGTTTCCTATAAGCGAATTTTCCCCAGGGATAGATGAATGCTGTCTTATGTTGATCCTCTGGGTAGATATTGATTTGATTGTAGCGAAAAAATCCATCCATGAACGAACATATTTCACATCCAACACAATTGTCAATAATTTGGTCGATAAAGGGAGTAGGATAATTGTCTTTTGGACAAGCCAGATTGACATCCTGATAATCGACGCACACTCTAATGGTTCCTTGTTTTTTCATGACAGGAACGATGTTGTAAACCCACTTATTTAGTGGAACAGGGTAAATGAAACCAACACGCAAAAGTTTTTCAACTTCTACTTTGATGGCAACGACCTTCTTTGGATGAACAGGATGAAGGGATTGATGCACTAGTTTGACATCAGGATACATATTAATAGTGTGTTCAACAATGCTAGTATCTTTGTCTGGAATTTCCTCGTAAGACCAAGAAAATACATCATAGAACTCACGAAATAGAGAGCGATATGTTTCGAGTTCTGATGGAGATCAAGACACACCGAAATGAATATTTTCTACAACGTCAGGTTTGGTTGAAATATTGATAGAAATGGTTTCTTCAGTATTTGAGAGATTTCACTTAGAATCGATTGCATTAGTAGGTAAAGAATTCGAAAATAAATTTTTGATTGATGGGTGATATAGTTCACTAAGATAATTTTCTTCATAATCAAGAAGATGGGAACGATGATGATAATATTCTCCTGGTTCTCCTTCTAATATCATGGTTTCCAAAATATTCTCATTTTTCAAGAAATTTGAGGAAAAAGTATTAGATGGAGTACCAAAATCCAAGGAACGATAAACCCAAACAACCGGAGATGTTGATTTCAGATCTGCCACCCAAGCCAAATAGATTGATTTCTATGCTAACTCAATAGGGTTGGGCAGTAGAAAATCATCCAATGTAACAATTTCAGAATTTCCAGTACTCTTCCTTAAGCTAGATGGAGTGGAAGAGATAATGTAGCAGGTCTCTATACTTGCAATTTCTTTCGATGTCGCAGGCAGCAGTAATGCAAAGGTTCCCATGAGAGTGGAATCCTTTAAAAGTCCTACACCAATGTTTTGAAGTGTTGGGGTGCGTGAACAAACGGAACACTTCCAGTTACCCACGAAGCAGAGGCAAAGAAGGATAGTTGATTAATGACTGTGATTGTACATTTGGATGGAATGGTGATCATTCTAAAATATGTATAAACAATTGCAGTCATAGCATATACCCATGGCCTTCCAATTAGAATATTATAGTCAAGGGGTACATCAACAACCTCGACATCAACATTCACTATTCCCCCCCCTAGTTCAACATGCAGGTTATTAATAATACCACAAGGCTTATATGTACATCCATCGAAAGCCTTCAACGTCGTTGATGATTGAGATAAGCGTGGAAAGCCAAGTGACTTCCAACAATTTGGAGACATAATGCATGTAGATTCTCCCTCATCAATAATAGTAAAATGAAGAAGGTGATTGAGAACATTTACTTGTATGGAGAATGCCAATTCTGCTGGTAGTTGCAGTACATAGCCTGTATGATTAAAGACGACAAGATTAGAATTAGTTGGATCCATTCCACCAATAGCTGAAAATAAAGCCTGTTTTCGGGAGGGAAAATTTTGTAATACCTCAAGAGTAGACATAGCTGAAGGGGATTGAGCCAAGTCTTCAACTATATTATAATTTTGATCAGCTCTTGCTCGAGGATTATATGTCGATTTATGAACGACTCCCTTTTGTGGCTTAATTGTCAATTCAGGAATAGCAGCAGGTGGTATCGATTTCGTAGACGGATTCGTAGTCAAGGTAGTACGTTGATCAGTGGCCTGAATACCATAATATTTATTATGTTTTGACACCAAAATAACTGTTGAAGGTTTTGTGATGGATAACATAAGTACTTGGGAACTAGAAGATGGATCCGTAGCAACCAAATTTGTGTCCGGATTCGGAAACGGATTTGTCAACACAGTTGGCGCATGTGAAGTCTTAATGATTTTCGAGACTTCAACATGGTGAGGACAATCCCAAAAAAATTTATTCCTCATTACAGATTATGCATGGATAACGCGGTTTCCTAGGTCCAGACAATTAATCAGATGATCTTTCCTGCAGATTAGAAGTTTGCTTTTTATTAGATTTCCCTTTTCTTACTTCTGGGTTGCTTGTCACTTTTTCCTTTGTCAAATGACACAACATTAATTTTGGAAGAAGGTGTAGGATCAGATGCAGTATTATGATGTGTTCTTGCAGTACCAATCAAACTGTCTCTAGCATGAGAGTCCTTTAATTGTGGAGGAACAATAAAATTAGATTGCGGCGCGTTAGGAATTTTTTCATAGAGCGTGTCAGACTGAGTATAAATCAAGTCTAAATATTGGGCACGAGAAATGACTTGCTCTTCAGTGACGATGCCACCCTTAGCCACATCCTCAGTTATATATGGTAATAGGGACTTAATGAACCACTCAGCAAGAAGTTGATTAGGAACAAATTTCTTAACCATTCTACGATGACGATGCCACTCATGAATATGATCAGAAATGTGAGTAGCATTAGTTTGTTTAAAATTGGTCAAGAGTTTCGTTCCAGTTTCATATCGTATGGGTAAATGGAAGTGAGTAAAAAATAAAGTAGCTAGGGCAGTGAAAATATCAAAAGAAGCTCTAGGTAATTCAATGTAACATTTTGCAGCCGGACCAGTGAGTGTACGCTGGAAAAGATGTAGTCGAACAAAGGCATCATTTAGGGAGTTTGATGAACACCATAAATGATAAGTCATAACATGAGTTGATGGGTCTTCCCCAGGGTTTCCATTGAACTTAGGAATATCCTCGGGTAGTTTATGGGGTATCACTGGCCACCAAGGAGCATAGTTGATTGGATCATTGGTTAGCCGATTTAAATCTGGTAACTCTAAAGTTGCAACAAAAGGTAACTATCGATTAAGGTAAGGTTGAGCATAACCAGGGTATGATGGAATTGCTTGAGAAACAGGCCTTTGAGCACCAACACAAGGAATTTGTTGTTGGTAACCCAGATAGGGGTTGTTTTGATAAGAAAACACTTGAGGATTCTGTTGACCAAAAACTGGATATGATACTTGTTGAAATGAAGGTTGAGGCATTTGTGCCTGAGGCTGCCAAGGGGTCTGTCCACCAATTTTAAAACCCAAATTAGGATAACTTGGATTCGGTTGAGGATAAGTATAACCTGGTTGTGGCTATGACATCCCATAAAATGGTAAACCAACTTGTGAATAAATGATTCCAGATACAGGTTGTTGTTGTAAATTAACCAGAGGATTTGGATTTTGTGGGCTCAATACTTGATGGTATTGAGTTGAAGGACCTGCCTGAAACGGTTGTTTTACAACATTTTCATTCTGTAACAGGGGTAAAGATGTATTAACAAGTGGAAATGATGTGGGTGTAATAGATTGAACTAGTTTATACGAGTGTACAACCGTTTGTGATTGGATAGGCAGAGTGGGCTGCCATTGGAAAACATTCATTTTGACATTAGGTTGACCAAAAAGTGACAGAGTACTGTCAAAGTGGGTGACCAAAGGTTAACACCTTGTATGAGGAGGATAATAAGATGGAAAATATTTCTCTCCAAATGCAGGGAGTCCAGTTGATATGGTACTAGATGGAATAGACCCAGAAGGACCAGCTTGATATTGCACTGATGATGTGCATAAAGAATCAAGTCGTTCAGTACTCACTATAGGTTTACCAGTTAGAATACCGAATGATGTCATTGGTGAAGTCCATGGGTTTGAAGATGCACTAGAAAAAATTCCAGATAAAGATTTATAACCTGATTGGACCAAAGGGCCACCATGAAAATATGATTATGGTGAAGTTTTAAATGTCGACGGGGTAGCGAGGGTAGGTACTGACGTAATTGGAATAGATGGCCCAATCAAAGATGTTGGTTCAGGCATGGTTACTTGACCAAATGTATACCCTTTTGAATCAACAGAAATGTGAATAGGAACATGATAAACAAAAGTAGAGGGTGGTGATTGAGGAAAAGACGTGTACAGGTAAAGATCCTACCCAAAATGGGTTCAAGTTAAAGGTGTCTCGTCTTGTGGGATTTCTTCAATCGAAATTAAACTAGGTGGAAGTATTTCACCGTCAGGCCCAAAGTATATTTCAGGAGGTTGACTGTGTGATATGGGAGATTCAATAGCTATAGAAAAATGTGGGATGACCAAGGCAGGAACAACTTCCAGCTGTTTGACTTTGGGATTCAGATGTTTTGGCAAAGAAGAGACAGGATTTGGATCAAATTCCGGTTGAAAAACACCCGGTTCAGGAGGTATGGTCTCACTAATTGGATGGATCGTGACCATGGGTAGCTGTGAGGACTCCGTCTTGACAACAGTAGATGAACCAAGATGTGTAGAAACAACTTGTGCCAACTCTGGTATATGGGAAGTTGATGCTTCACCAGAGGTATTAATAGTACTGGTTTCGGTAGAGTGATGTTTCCTTCGCTGATCAAGAGTAACTTCTGGTGGTAAAGGTGGTTTAAATGCTAATCTATGCGAACGATGGGGAACATGATTTTTTTCTTCCACGATTACTGATTTATTTTAATAAAAAACAAATAAACAAAATAAAAGGGTAATACTAGGCAAAAGGTTTACCAAGAAACTATGAACTACAGAATAACTCCTAGCAAACCAGGAAGTACGGGAAGTCAATCTCCTCGAATGCTATGTTCGGTGTATCACAATTTACAAGGCAGCCGACTCGGTTCACTGTGGATGGTTAGCAACCTAAATTTGTCCTCCCAAATATACCTGAAGGTACATGGAGGCCCAAGTCCGTATTAGCGATGTCTAATGCGAAACCGCACAGTGAGAGCACCCCTTTATACTCTTCGTACTTTAACACTGCCCAATATAACCGAAGGTACGTGTATGAGCTACGATATACTTACGTACGTGGAGTGACGTATCACACTTGGAATGCATCACAGACAATTAACGACAACTGTTATGTTTTACAATGCCGGAACACGTCTCTAGCCTAGACCTTCTAAATGTTATCGTTATGGTTCCAATTCTTTGTTAGGTAAATTTATTTAATTTTTAAAGTTGATCTTGTTTATCAATTTTCCTTTCAAGGTTCACCGCGATGATGTATTGGAAATTCCTAAAATGAAAACTAAAATGATAAGCAATCTTTTCACTTTTAGTTTTTTCAATGAAAATCCTAGCTACTAGAGGGAAAGAGAAACCAATTTGAGAGCAAACAATCAAAGAGAACAAACTAAAATGTAGCTTTCCTAATTGTTCCTATGCAAAAGACACAATCCACTACATGAAAATTCAGGTTTTTATTTTCAATCCCACTAATGTGAATGAAGAAAAGGAAACTAAATGCATCACATCAATAAAAACAAATGCCTTTTACTTTGAGAAATGAGGAATTTAACAACAATGTCTTTTTTAAGGAAAAATGAAGATTTTAACTACAATTTCTCCTATAGGAAACGAAGAATCTAACAACAATTTCCTTTTCAAAAGCAAATGGATCTAATGCAGCAATGAAAATACTTTGAAATTAATTCATTAATGATAAAGAAAAACACTTTAAATAAACATTGAAAAAATTTTTCTTTCAAAGGAGGAAGAGGTAGGTAAATTCACTAGTCAATATGAGGTATCAGGCACTTTGAAAACACAAAAAAAAACAAACTGAAAGCAAATGAAATGAAAAATTCAATGGAATTTGGTTGACTCTAGGGGGAAACACATTCTCTAAGGGGTGACAGTGTGTTGCAATGCACCCCTAAGTGGGAGACAATGCTATGCAAAGCACTGTTTCCTGTTCAACAATGCATTGGGCACAGTAGAGAACAAAAAATTAGGCTATTTAACACACTTATAATGCAAATTTGAATTCAAAAAGCCTATTATTTCAAATTAAATGCTACTGGGTGAATCACAGAGGAAAAATACACCAAGGATTAAGAGTAAATTCCCCAACGGAGTCGCCAATTTGTTATGCGGAATTATGAATTACAGATAAGACATTCTTCCTTAAATGTGGTGTAATTTATTTAGAAAAACAGGTTAAAGACTTTGCAGATACTTTTCCTAACAGTAAATAGACACATAGAACAGATCAAGAAACTTACTTGGAGTCCAAGTGCTTCCAATTCTCCTTTCGTCGCTCTTGCTGTAGCTTCAAATCCAAGCTAGATCGCCAAAATATTTCCTACAAGAATGAACACTAAACAACAAAGAGATATCAATATACAAATTTCTATTCAAATTATTCAGTTAAATCAATGAAACATGAACCATATACATCAGATAAGAACTCATAAGATGAAAGACATAAGCTTATACAGATACATATGTGGGAAAGTATGCAACAACCTTTATTAATGGATAGAAGGGGAGGTTACAACCAGTGATTGATTTGATGTCACCATCTCCAATAGCATCCCAGCCTCATCACAATGAACATCTCTCCAGCAACATATCACTCAAATTAATTCCTCAATTGAAATTCCACCAACATTTCTCTACTAAAATTATTCCTTCTCAAGCACTAGGATCTGTGCTCAATTTATAGATGAGCTGAAGGTAGTTTCACAATAAATGATTTTCTAATAATAGGCAAGACATGTTCCTAAGCTCATAGGTATCAAATGGACACATGGATCCGAATTTTGACACATATGCACTCTTCTAGAAGGCATTGGCCAAGTGGAGATTCTAGAAAAATGAGAATTTCGCTCCTAATTGACCAACGCACCCTTGAGTGTCGGGAAGTGCTTTGCAAAGCACCTTTGAATGGAGGTACCTGCATATGCAACACACTTAGCCCCTTGAGAGATTGCGTTGGTGAGCTCATAGATGTTATAACATATACTTCAAATCTTTGAAATCTTGAAATGGAAGTTAGGGATGATTTGTCTTAGGGAATGTAGCAATTGAAATGATAGGGGATGATAGACCCTATTCATTAGTTCTGGGGATGATGCCCAAATTGACATATAACAGATAACCAACTTTTGTGGGCCCAAAAGCATGTTAGTGGGAAGGAGTGATCAGAATTTGGATTAGGGGCAAAAATTTGCCCAAAATTGAAAGTGCTCAGAAATGCTCCAAACAAGAACGACAACGAAGAGCTCGTTGCCAGGAATCTGACTTCAGATGAGGAAGTTATGAACCGTTGTTCGTTTTCTCAAACAACTAAAAAAATTGCAGAATAGTGACACGTTGATGACTTGGCAGGCCAATCATCACTCCAAGTATATTCAAGGAATATTATTCAATTTTAGGCCAATGAAACTGTGACAAGTGTCACAACAGGATTTTCCAGTGAACTTTGGAGGTGAAATTATTTTACAGATTATCCTAAGGTTGAAGGAGAATTTTTTTTAGTTAAAGTAGTCTAACTAGATTTGGACACGTAATGCAACTAGGGACTGCCACATGCCCCCTCTGGTGGACCCATCCAACCCTTGGGAACTGATCGAAGATTATGTCAAGTCATAATTTGTTATAAACCAAAGTATTTAGGATATATATATTTCATTTAACCAAAGTTAATGTATTATGCGGGTTGTATATATATTATAACCCAAGGTCTAAACCATAGAAAAACATATGCATATATTTCAGGCGAAATAGTTCAATTAACCAAAGTTTTTTAACCATGGGTGAACCTTATAATTTGGAGCAAAATTATGGTGCGGGGGTTGGCGTCAAACCCACGACCTACCCCACAGAGGTCCAATGACTTACCACCTCCTCTATCTGATGGGTCTTAACCCTATATGGTTGCAACCTTTATTTAACATTTATCGGATCTGATGGTGGGGGTTTAGAGGGGGCCAAACCCCTCCCATATGAATACACTACAAAATCATGGGTGGAGCCGAATTAAATGGGCGGAGGATTAGAGCCATAATCCACGATTATTCCACTAATCTGCGAGTTATCTGTTAATTAAAACAAATTTATGAAATATGGATAACTTGCAGTTAAGACGCACTTATCACAGTTAAGGGTAGTCTTAATTGTTAATTAATCCCACTGTTAATTGGTGGCAGAGTTAGCCAAACTGCCTATTTCTATGGAATCCACCAAATTATTGGAGTTATCTGGAATCTTCTCCAGATTTGGAGGAGGAATCTAGGGAAAATTTGTTTTGACGATATATTGAGCAATTTTCAACCAATTTTGGCTTAGAAAGAGTCATTCCTAGTAGATTGAAATTATCTGAACACATTGGAACATTTTGGAGAGGCGTTGGATCACTTCTAAAAGTGTTTTTGTCACTTTCAATATTAAACAAGCCCAGGGCCACCACGATGGGAGGTCAAGCCTAGATCAACTAGATACCAATTTCAGAGATTGAATAGTCATTTTTGAGGTTTTGGGACTTATGAAGCTAATGGATCAGGTTACAAAACAATTGGAGCATTAAAGGTGCATGTAATCAGACATTTGACTCTTAATCCCAAGAGGGCCTAGCTAGTTGAAGCAAGTCCATGAAGATGTAGCCCAGGAGGGGTGAGCTCCATTATCAGCTATTTTATTATGTGTATGCTGTGTGTTATTTCTCTGCATTTAATTTGTTGTACATGAGTTTTTAAAAATCTAATTAACCCATAAATTGCTCACAAAAGACACATAAAACTTGACACATAAACCCCTTCACAATTGGTTAACTTGAGATGATCCTAAACACATTTTTATTTAACTGATGAGGGAGATATCACAACAATAACTAGTTTTCCCATATTCAGATCAAGTTGGCATCAGAGCCAAGTTTAGGTCATTTTAGCCAAGGTTAGCTAGAAGAATTAGCTATTGTTTTTGAATTTGTGCAAGGAGAATTTAACTTTGTGCAAGTTTATGTGTGAAGGATAAGGTCAATATTGAGATCTCAGTTCTCAAATCACAACAAAGAAGATTGTATGCATTGTAGGTGTGATGGAAACTTCATTAAGCAATGTTTCTAATCCATCTTCCTTAGAAAAAAATCTTTGATAATGAGATGTTACAAAAGCTCTACATCATGATTGATATGGTGCAAGAGATGTATGAAGATAAGAGGGAGAGCATTATACTTTAAGAGCAGTTGATTTCCATGAAGGAGGAGAAGCAAGAGCTTATTGAAAATATGAATGAGATGGAGACTCAGCTCCATATTGCAAATGAGAACCTAGCAAAAATGCATGATATGGAGACTCAGCTCCATGATGCCAAGGAATCCTTAGCCATGTATGTGCATGAAAAAGAGGTATGCAATTCAAGTTTATCTTCAATTTCCTCTCAAAATGAATGTGTAGGTTATTTTGAAAGGCACACTAGAGGAATAGGGTCCAAATTATTGATGAAAATGGGCTATGAAGGTAAAGGATTGGAAAAAATGCACAAGGCATAGTTGAGCCAATTGTTGTTGAGGAAAGGCGTAAGTATTTCGGTCTTGCTTATGGAAAACATGATGGAGAAAGCTCTAAAGACAAGGAGGCACATGAAGGTGTTCCAAGAAAGACTTTCATTTCATGTTCATTACCTCAAGCTTGTGAAGATTGTGTTCACGAGGAATGCAAAAGTTTTACACCCACTTTTCAAGAAGGTGCTCATAAGCATGCAACTAATGAGAATGGTGAACAAGAGGATGTTGAAAGCTCTAAAGTCATTGAATGCATTTTTGGTGTTCTGAAGAGAGCCACTACCTCATCAAATTCACCTCCTCAAGAAGGTGACAAAGGTGAATGTTCAAGTTATAAATATGATTTTAATCAAGTTGCTTTTGATTATGATAAACATGGAAAATTATCACATAATATTTGGAGAAAAGTTGCATGTTACTTTTGTGGTTTGAATAACCATAATGTTTGAAAAATTTGGAAGAAGATAGCCACAAACAGGAAATTTTTAAAACAAAGGAGGCAGCAAGTCAAAGGTCAATTGGAAAAAGCAAACCATGTTGAAAAGAAGATGAAATTGTTTTGCACTCATTGCTATAAGCAAGGTCATATTGTAGACAAGTGTTGTACTTTGTATCCAACAACTCATCCATGACATTTAAGAAGGTGGAGAAAGAGAATGGAAAGAATGGAAAAGAAGATTCTATAATTGTTGTGGGTCAGGATGATTCACATGATGAAGCGCAGCTGAAAGAAGCGCCACTGAAATGGTTTGTTATTTTGTCTCTACCATGCATGTTGCATGTTTATGCCAAGAAGGTGTTTGAAAGTGGAGTAGGTTGACTCATTTTATTACAGTAAAATTTGTTCATTTCATCTCTTTAAGTACATGTACATATGAATGGGGTTCTTGTACTTATGATTGTACTTGTGAGAGAGTTGAAGAGTTGTATACATGCATGAGAGTTTGTGTGTATGAACAGTGGAATTTTGATGGTTTCATTGTGCTTGAAAATGCATGAATAATTGACTTGTGTTGGTCAATTTATTTGTTTAACATGTATGTTGTCAACTTGAGAGTGTTGATCATTTTCACATGCATGAGTGTCGACTTGTGTTGTTCGATTGTGTGTTACATGCATGTCACATCGTGATCTGGATTTATGCAGGAACGCAATAGAATACAGATATAACCATAGATATAGAGATGCAGCGGAAATAATGCTTCATTTTATTAATAAAAGAATGACTGCAATAAGCTTACAAACATAATGGAAACAAGATAGGGCACTGGTAGCGTATCTCTGAGAAGAGATGTAGCGTACGCAGGCTTCTGAACTGTGTTACATTGAGGCTCGTAGGCCTATTAAAAACATAATGGAAATAGATGAGCTAGGGTACTGGCAGCGTATCCCTGAGAAGAGATGTGGCAGCTACCAGCCCCTGAACTGTATTACAATATAGACATGATCAGAACAAGCGAGCGAGGGTACTGGTAGCGCTTATCCCTGAGAAGAGATGTATCGTCTCCCAGCTCCCTGAACTGTGTTACAATGAGGCTTGAGGGCCTATTTATTGTTGAGAAAAAATGTAGAATCTGAAACGTCCAAAACCCTAACCGTAGGAGATGAAGCACCAAAACTGTGGGCCCTGTTTGGGTAAATTGGTGGTTCAACTTCCCGGGGACGTAACTTTGGCATCTGATCTCCGTTTGACACGCTCAATAGCTCGTTAGAAATATCTATCCGAGGAATTCAATTTTTCTCTCCAAACCAATGTTGCTCTCCATTTTCCCAAAAAACGTCGTTTAGGGCCTCAAAATGGCTTTGGAAGTTTAAGACCCAAAAAACTGCTAAAAATAGTAAGTTGTGCCGAAACTTACAAACTGAAATAACTGATGATGGGGGTTCAAATGGACTCGATGGGTGGCCACAAATATCCACCTGGATTATTAATGCCCCAAAACGGCTCCGGGTGTGCAGGACCTGAAAACCTGCTATAAATAGTAAGCTGTGCTGAAGCTGAAAAACTGAAAGAATTGATGCTGCGGGTCCAAATGGAATAGGTGGGAGGCCACCGATATCCACCTGGATCACATCGACTTGGAAGAGTTGGTTTTGTCTCCAAAGATGAAAAGGAGATGTTGACGAAGTGTTTCATGAAATGTGAAATTCATTTTGTTTTGGGAAAATAATCGTCAAATTATTACACATGCTTATGCTTGACTTGAGAGTTAGTCGTTTGAAGATGCATGTTTTTTTGACTTGTGTTTGGTCGATGAGTTTTGACACCAAGACGTAAGAGTACATGGCGATGTTCACATGACGTGATATTTTTTGCTTTGAAGGATCAAGAGGATATGTCGTCAAGTTATGTTTCTTGCATGATGTGTTTTTCAGATTGATGGTCATGTTTGTGACAAGATGTCAAATTTTTTTTTGTAGCAATTGTAGACCATTTTATGTGTTGATGCCAAGAAGAGAAGGATATGGTGAATGCATTCTTCCAATTGTGGAATTTGGAATTGTGGAGGTAAAAGAATGGTAATTTATTTTCTTGTTATTACTGATGTTGGAACTCATCGTTGTAGTTCACTCAGATGGGCTTAATTTGGAAAAATGGTTTCCAAGGAGAAGCTTGCATCGAATGCATTTTTGTACAAAGGAGGAACATGATTTTTAGTGGGAAGGAAATCTATTAGTTTTCCAAGAACTTAGGAATCAATTTGGTAAAAAAAGTGTTATATCATTCAACAAGCAACCAACAAGTGTTGGATTGGGTCAGAAGCAAAAGGAGAACATTGGTTGAAGAGCCAAGCCATTTGTAAGGCAAGGCATGTCAATGAACCCAAGTGGTTGTCATGGTTATTTTTCCATGTAGAATCAAGATGATAGAATTTGGGAAATAGAAGAGTATTCAACTCTCATGAGGTAACCAGCTTTTGTGGGTCCAAAATCATGTTAGTAGGAAGGCGCGATAAGAATTTGGATTAGGGGAAAAAAATTTCCCAAAATTGAAAGTGCTCAGAAATGCTCGAAACTAGAACGACAGCGATGAGCTCGTCGCCAGGAATCCGATGCAATTCGTTTCATAAAAAACTGACTCTAAATGAGGAAGTGATGATCTGCTGTTCATTTTCTCAAACAACTAAAAAAATTTCAAAATAGTGACAGGTTGATGACATGGCAACCTAGTCAGCACTCCAGGTATATTCAGGGAATATTCTCCAATTTTAGCCCAATGAAACTGTGACAAGTGTCACAACAGGTTTCGCTAGTGAACTTTGGAGGTGATTTTTTTTTACAGATTATCTTAAGGTTGAAGGATAATTTTTTTTAGTTGGAGTAGTCAAACTAGACCTGGACATGTGGTGGAGCTAGGGACCACCACGTGCCCCCTCTGGTGGAGCCATCCAACCCTTGGGAATTGGTCGAAGATTATGTCAAGTCAAAATTTGCTATGAACCAAAGTCTTTAGCGCATATATATTTTGGGCTATATATATTTCAATTAATCGAAGTTCATGTATTATGCGGGCTATATATATATATTATAACCTAAAGTATAAACCATAGACACGCAGACACATATATTTCGGGCATAATATTTCAATTAACCAAATTTTTTTAACCAAGGGGTTAACATTATAATTTGGAGTAAAATTCTGGTGTGGGGGTTGAGGTCAAACTCACGACCTACCCCGCACAGGTCCAACGACTTACTGCCTCTTTTATCCAATGGGTCTTAACCCTATATGGTTGCGTCCTCTATTTAACATTTTCTGGATCCGATGGCGTGGTTTCAGAGGGTTCCAACCCCATGGTCCAACCCCCTCTCATATGAATACACTGCAAAATTGTGGGCGGATCCGAATGCAATAGGCAGAGGATTAATGCCATAATCCATGATTATTCCACTTATCCGCAGGTTATCTGCTAATTAAAAAAAGTTTATGAAATATGGATAATGCACAGTTAAGACGTGCTTATCATAGTTAAGGGTAGTCTTAACTATTAATTAATCCCACTTTTAATTGGCAGCGGAGTTAGCGGAACTTCCTATTTCGGCAGAATCCACCAAATTGTCAGAGTTATCTGGAGTCTTCTCCAGATTTGGAGGAGGAATCAAGGGAAAATTGTTTTGACCATATCTTGAGAAATATTCAACCAATTTTGGCTAAAAAAGAGTCATTCCTAGTAGATTGGCATGCTCTGAACACATTGGAATAGGGTACAGAGACGTTGGAGCACTTTTGAAAGTGTTATTATTGCTTTGAAGATTAAGCAAGCTTAGGGCCACTAGGATGGGAGGTCAAACCTAGATCAACTGGAAACCGATTTCAGAGATTAAATAGTCATTTTTGAGGTTTTTGGGTCTTCGGAAGCCAATGGACCAGGTTTTAAAACCATTGGAATATTTCAGGTGCATGTAATCAAACATTTCACTCTTAATCCCAAGAGGTACTAGCTAGTTGAAGCAGGTCCATGGAGATGTAGCCCAGGAGTGGTGAACTCCGTTATCAACTATTGTATTATGTGTGTTATTTCTCTGCATTTCATTTGTTGTGCATGAGTTTTTAAAAATATAATTAACTCATAAATTTCTCACAAAAGACACATAAACCCCTTCACAATTGGTTAACGTGATACGATCTTAAACAAATTTTATTTAACTGATTAGGGAGCTAGCATAGCAATAACTAGTTTTCCCATATTCAGTTCAGTTTAGGACCTGAAAAACTACTTAAAATAGTAAACTTTGCTACAATTAAGGAAATTGAAAAACTGAAAGAAACACTAGTGGGGCCCCAAATGGAATAGGCAGGTGGCCACCAATATCCACTTGGATCGATGACTAAGGAAAGTTGTTTTATTGAATCAATTCATTCCCTAAATTTATGTTCTTAGTTTAAAAGTGTGTACTAACTATAAAAGCTAAGTGGATGAATATTAGGGATTACCTTAGGACCAATTGGTAAAATGATTACTCTCATTACCCTTGCATTGTAGAGATGAAAATGTCAAATATTTACCACTTCACATTAAAATAGCTATTTATATTATATTAATATAATGTATTGTATATCTCTTATTGATCGATAAAACATTTACATATATTTAAAAACATAAGATTTTGTTAATTGGTTAAGAACATTTACACATATCAAAATGTTGATACCTCTCATAAAAATTAATTAATTTTGAGAAATAAAATTATATATTTCATACTAGAAGATTACATGAAGGATTGGGCAGATGACATAA
This sequence comes from Pinus albicaulis, assembly GCA_034641835.2. Lineage (NCBI taxonomy): Eukaryota > Viridiplantae > Streptophyta > Pinopsida > Pinales > Pinaceae > Pinus > Pinus albicaulis. The sequence goes on from CM076583.1 coordinate 932,513,978, forward strand.
TAGTGCAGGATTTGATGGTTTTAACGTCATTTTTTAGTGTATTTGGTGGGCAAGGAATCACGCCACATTCAAGGAAAAAATATATCCTTGTTGAGATTGTCAGCAACACTATTGAACACAATATTGTTAAGAATTCCAAATCAAAAGTAAAAGAGAATAAATAGAGGGTGACTATCATGCCGCTATTGGAAGATGGCATTATGTGGGGTTTCTTCGACAGAGCATCCCAAGGTGACCCACCCACATGTGGGGTTGGCGCCGCCTTATTTATAAACCACACACATTATTATCATATATAATATTCACCTAGAAGAGGAACAAACGATTGGGCATAACTATCAATGCTATGGGCATTGGTGCATACCATAAATTTCTATGGAGTAAAAAAGATCCAAATCCATGGAGATTTAAAAGTAGTTATTGACTATATCAATAACCATAATGGTATTTTTTCCACCCCCCCACATTTGACATGCATCTTGTTTACTATTATAAGAGAAATTGAACAACTAGAATGGTACACCTACAAACATATTTATCGAGAGCTAAAATTTTTGGCAAATCGACTATCTAAAGATGCCATGATAAGAAGACAAGGTAAACTAGTGATACATGAGTTTTTTGAAGGGAAATTGTTTGAGGCTGTCGTCATGGATAATTACTATCTATCCTAGTAGTATAACTGTTAGGAAAGGGTAGAGTGTAAAATGTTTTTTTTGGCTTTTCACTTCTTAGTGTCTATTTTTTAAGGATAAACTGAAGGAGGAAAGTTTATGCTAGAACTCTTGCATGAACTATGGGTCAGCTTAATGTATATTTCAATAATGAAATATAATGATTTTTTCTTGGTGAAAAGAAAATATATATATATGGAAAAAATTAATAATCGATTTCCATTAATTAACTAATAATAATAATAATAATAATATAGAAAATCAAACAATTTGAATGGTGTTGAAGAATTTTTTTTTTTAAGATGATAAATATCTGATACTAGAAATTGCCCCAAAAGGTGCAAAAAGAGTCTGATAAGATTCTTAAATTGAAAAATTTGTACTTTGGTTTCCATAATCAAGCAAATAATAAGTGAACTTTGGTTTGGACGATTGAATTTTGGATGATGCGATTTCTTTAAGCTTGAGTTTCACATTGACTGTTGTGTATCACATTTTTTTTGTAATAAAATGGTGGGCATAAATATGAGGGGAGTGCAGTTAATGAAAATGGTGAAGGCAACAAAGCATATGTGCAAGTTTTCATAGTACATCATAGATCACTTTACTCAAAATGTTGTAATATTCGTACATTTTTTATAATACAATGTCTTCTAACTTACAAAAATAAAAAACACACTACACAATATAATATAATAGTAATATTTTTTTTTATTTGCAAAAATACTCCAACAATATGCTTCTTATATACACTACAACAATACAAAATTATCCAATAAATACAAAAACATAGTAAAATTTCAATATAAAAACAAAAATATAATATGAATTTATTTATTTTTAAAATCTTAATTCATTTAAATAATAGAAATTTTAAATTGGTTCACTAATTAATTATAATTTTTAATCTTTTTCAGATTCTTAAACTTTTAGCTAAAATCATCTATATAAATTTGATAATATATAAAAAAATTTCTATCTTTCCTACCTTCATGGAACATGAACATCTACTAACTTAAAAGTATATAAAACAAAGAAACCGTTGACATTAGTTACTGGAGATTCTTAGGCAAAATCTAAACATGGTAGAGAAGGCTATCTTTCTTTTAGGTTTTTTTTCCTCACTCAATTTTGCAACAAATTTAGGGTTTTTCCATTTTAAAATTTATGTTTTCGTTTAGTGAATTTTGTTCCGTGGTCAATTTTGCAACAAATTTAAGATTTTTCATGTATTAAATTTAGGTTTTCTTTTGGTGAAATTTGTTTCAAACTTAGTAAAGATTTATTTGTATCTTTTAATTTATAAATGACGAAATTCAAAAGTTTTAAATATTTTCAAAGGCTAAAGTTATAAATTTTGAACATTGCAACTAATTATTTTTTAAGGATTAAGGATTATACAGCTTGAGTGAGCCTAATGGTTAAGAGCATGTGTTTCCTCTTAAAAGGTCACACGTTCGTACCAGAAGGGAGTAGAGTATGTATGCCTTCGTATACTTAGCAATCAAATCGCTGTGCGCTGCACAGAGGTGGGTCCCTTGTCCCACAAACAAGGGGGTCTCATACACCAATTTGGTGTTTGGCTTGGCCGTGACCTTGAAATTGCATAATAATAATAATACTAATAATAATATAATATAATAATCAACCCATAAGAAAAAAAACATTGGATTTGTTATGGAATCATCACATACAAATGCTAATAAATGGATTCATCCTGCAAAATGAGTTGGTGTGATGATAGAGATAAAAACTTAAAAAACCCCATTAAAGTAGGATAGTGAAAAATCCAAGTGATCCTACTCTCTTGTGGGAGAAGCGAGCATACAAAACGCCTCTTTCCATTCAAACAGTGTACTCTAAACCGCTAAAATGATTATACCTAGCACCGTGAAGGCACTGTGAATCCAACTGTGAACAACGTGAAGGCAGCACCGTGAAGGCACTATGAACATCACTGTGAATAAGCAGTGTGAATCCAACCGTGAACAACATGAAGGCAACACCGTGAATAGCACCCGAAGGCACCGTGAACAACATAACCCAGTATTTCACAATGCTAGAGCTAAGGAAAAGTCTGAATTCTCCCTGAAATCCCAAAATGGATTACTAATCAATAGTAAATATTAAAAATGGCAAGGAAATCTCACATTTTGTGGAAACAAATCATTTGGGCCAAGTCAAAATTGCTTCCGTTGACAAAACAGGAAAATGGATTTGGGTAAATGCAAAACAATATCAAGGTATTTTAAAGCGCAGACCTGCCCACTTTAAATGGGAACAAAGAAGAAGAAAACAGTCCTAGAAAAAGAAAAAAAGAAGAGCAACAAAAATAAAGAAGAGTCAATCATGTACAGTCCCATAACTACACCTCTTACTTGGTCATCAGATCTCTATGTCCAAGAACTGATGAAAGCTAGGCAAGGCTGGAATTTTTAGAAGCCAACGAACAGGAAAGAGACCACAAACATTCAGAGATCACACTTTCAAATCAATGTTTAATGGAATGTAATAGAATTTTGAAAGAACAGGTAAAAATGTTACAAGATGCTATAGAGGTAGGAAAACAAGAATGAGAAAACATGAAGGCAAGATGGAAAAACAGGAATGACGCAATGGCAACAAACAAAGATGTGATAATCTCTAAAACAACTCAGGTAGATACACAAATAGGTCAGCAAACAGTTCTATCCGAAAAGAGGGCAGAAGAGAACAAGAAGACACACATTCCAAAAGAAATCAAAACTAGGGTTGAGGACACAAATGTTCACATGATAGAGGAAAAAAAGATGTAAGTTCTGGTAGAGCACATGAAAGAGAACATAAATAAATAAAAGAGAGAGAAACAAACTCTATAATTAGGGGAATAAGAGACTATGGAAAGAATGAAATCACTTTCAATTTGACAAGGGAATTTTTGAGAGAGAAATTATAGTGGAGAGGGAAAATTTGTCAAGAAAGGAGGGTGGGAAAGATATGTGAGGAAATACCTCGACCTATAAAAGTCATTATGGTAAGTGTGCAAGAGAAACATCATCTCTTAAGAAAAATGAAACTCTTGAAAGGCTCACACTTCTTCCTAGATGAAGATTTAACTAGCAAGCAACAAGAAGAGAGAAGAGAAGAAGTGGAGAAAGTTAGAGAAATAAGAAATGAAGGGAAAAGAGCATGGTTGTACAATGGTAAAGTAGTTATTGCAGAGTTTGGGCCTCATGGAAAAATACGACAACAAGTTGACAATGAAGAAAAAATAGGTAATTCTATAGTAGGGAGGAAAACAACAAGATCAACATGGATAAAAAGGGGTGAAGACTCAAATTCGAGTCTTGTGTGCCAAACCATGTAGCAACCAAATCCTACCCAGGTCTACCTAAGTCTAGTTTTTTGGAACTGTAGAGGTTACCCTTGGAGGAGAGGACCTAGGATAGGGCCTATTGCAGAAGGTAGAGACATAATTTGTCTCACAGAAACTCATGAACATGATGGTTGCAAAACTCCTATGTTTGACGGTTATTTGAAGTTAGCAGTTTGGAATGAGGTAGCAGAAAATGGAAAAGGGTACAGAGGAATACTAGTTTTAGTGAAAGAAAAAGAAGATAGTTACATTCAATTAGTGAAAGAAGATACAAATAAGAAATATTTATGGTTCAATGTAACAGAGAATGAGAACAACATAAGAATTGCAACATGTTATTTTGCACCTCAAGTATCAAAAACTTACAAAAATAAGGGATTGTACAATAAAGATCCGTATGTAGCTTTAAAGAAAGATATTGTTGCATATTCCCAATAGGGAGAAGTTCTTTTAGTGGGAGATTTCAATGTTAGAACAAAAAATCAACAATCTAGTATTCTTTATTGCAAAGAGGATCACAATCCTATCTGGCTCATTGAAGAGGAGAATTCTCAATGGGTGAGATATTCAGAAGATGACAAAGTTAGTAATCATTTTGGAGAGGAGTTGCTTACATTGTGTGGTGCTTTCAACTTAATTGTCTGCAATGTTTGAGAGAGATGGAAAAGTCTGGGAACTTCAATTGCAACACATACAATGGGGCAAGTGTAGTTGACTATGCTATTGGTTCACAAAGCCTAGTAGAAAGAATAAATGAAGTTAAGACTGGAGAGCATATTTGGGACTTAAAATAAGATCATAACCCAATTTATATAAAGTTATCTTGGTTAGAAGAAAGACAGAATAGGAGGAAAACCCAATGTTCTCAAAAATCGAAATCAAGGGGAAAAATTCTTCTAGCACAAGAAAATTGCACTATCTTCCAAAAAATGTTGAGAATATCAATTCAGAAGGAGAAAATTGGTCCCCAAAGCCTCAACGGCCACGAGTTAACAAATATAATCCAGGGTGCACTTGAGAAGTGAAAAAAAGAAAAAAATAGGAAATTAGAATCAAATTTTTTTCCTGTGAATGCATGGTTCAATGAAAAAATGAAAAATGGAAAGGAGAACCTTGAAAAAGGGAGAGGGGAAGATGAATGTAAAGTTGTATAAGCAGATTTAAAAAAAGAAAAAATATGAGTTCATGCAAACAAGGTGGGAAGAGTTGATATATCTAGGCAAGAATAACCCAAAATGTTTTTGGCAGGCACTTCAACCAAGGAAGAAGCAATTTGAAAATAATATTACATCCAACCAGTGGTTTGACTATGCAAGGAAACTCTATGAAAAATAATTAGAGGCTGAGCCTCCTCCTAGGATCAACACATCTACAAATATTTTCACAGTACAGGAGGTGGAAGCAGGAATTAAAAAGTTGAAAGCAGGGAAGGCAAAGGACTTGGTTGAACTTCACGTAGAATATCTAAAGTGGGGAATGAACATTTTGCCACCCCACATCATGGAAATATTCAACAATGTCATTAAGAAAGGATTCCCAAGGGATTGGAAAACTAGTCTAGCAATTCCCTTTTTAAAAGCGAAGGCATTAATAATCCTTCCAACTATAGAACCATTATGATAAATATTTTGTTTGTAAATATTTTCAGTGGCATGGTAGAAAATAGAATGATTAAGTGGGCAGAAGTAAAATAAAAGAGGGAAAAAGGGCAAGCAGGTTTCAACCAAAGCATTCTACAATAGATCATGGGATCACACTGAGACACATTTTTGAAAAGGTTTGGGGGAGAAAAGAAGAAGTATTTTGCTACTTTATTGACTTCAAAAAGGCATTTGACACAGTCCCTAGAGATAAGTTGTGGTGTAGAATGGAAGAACTTGAAATTCCTTTAAAATATAGAGCTGCCATCCATAGGCTTTATGAAGAGGTGAAAGTCAAAATTAGAACTTCAATAGGCATTTCAGAAAGTTTTAGAAGTGACAGTGGAGTCAAGCAAGGTTTCCCTTTATCCTCTACCCTTTTTGGTTTATATATTGACAAACTAGAAGAGTGGCTAAATTTGCAAGGTGGGGATGGTGTTCGATTGGGGTAGTTTGTGATAAATCTTCTTCTATATGCCGATGATCTTGTGCTGGTTGCTAAATCGGCCCATGGATTGCAAATGCACCTATATGCACTTAAGAATTTTTGTAAAGCAGTGGGGATGCAATTCAATACTAGTAAGACCAAAATAATGATTTTCTCTAATAAAAGGAAGCAAAGCCAACATACGCTCTTCTTTGAAGGCAACATTCTTGAAGAAGTAAATGAACACAAGTACCTTAGGATCAATTTCAACAACAAGCTTAATTGGGAGGATTGCAGAAAGAAAATAATTTTAGGAGGGTGGAAAGCATTATATGCACTTCAAAATAGATGTAGAGAGGCATAGTTATGGGATTGGAACACGATCAAAGTACTTTTCGGACTCGTAGTTTTTCCAATGATATTATATGGGTGTGAATTGTGGGCTATTAGCATCCCTGTTTCAAAATGGAAACAAATTCAAAAAACTCAAAAACGCTTGATTATGAGCGAGTTCAAAATAAAAAGTTCGGTTCCCTATGAGACAATGTTGAGTGAAACAGGGGCAGCTCCCATTGAAGCAATTTCCATGGTGCGTCTTATAAGGTATCTAAAAAGAATTGAACAAATGGGAGGAGGTAGATGGCCATGAGTTATCTTCAATGAAGGTATGAGTGAAAGAAAGAAATCATGGACGAGACAAAAAAACAAATGGATGCAAAAATGGAATATTTACCTGAATGCATGTCCCACAAATAGCAAGGAGTTAAAGAATTTTGTGTTGGAGAAGTTCTGTAAGAGTATATGGGGAAAAGAGTGGGGTAGAAAGAAGAAGTATTATGTTCAGGAATTCAACCCCACTTGTGATCCAACAAAAAGAATACATTGGAACTAACATTCCATGGAGAGAAAAGGTTCTTATTTCTTAATTAAGAACTAACTCACATCAACTTTGGTGTGAAACGGGATGGTGGAAGAGACCTAAAGAAGCTTGGGAAGAAAGGGTATATAATTTTTGCACGGTAGTGGAATAAGAAAAACATTTCATTTTGGAATGTGACGCTTTCAGAGACATCATGGATAGTTACCGCAGTATGTTAGCATCAATTTCGTTCCATTGTCTTTTCACTGATGGAACTGTTAAAAGGTTGGGTCAGCTCATCATCAATTTGAGTAAGAAAAGGATTGAATTCTAGAAGGCAAAAAACAAGGAAGCTGGTGATCCCATAGACAATTTTTAGTCGCGTGAACGTTAACATATCATTCATTCATTAAAGTTTGAAGATCCCACTGCAAAAAGTCTCGAGAAACTCATCCTATCACTATCACATTTTTCCACTTCAGTTTGATTAATAAAAAAATTTAAACGCTTTTCAAGAACAACAAAAGGAACTCTATGCAATCGAATCTTGATGAAGATGGTAGCTACATTATTAATATTCACTTTCCCACAAATAAAACCAAATGATAAAAACATTAACATCCACTTCTGTTTTGGAAAAACATCAACAAAGTTCAACCAAGACCACCATCATAACATCTCTATGTAACATTTTTCTATGAAACAATATCTTTATTAGAGGCCAACTATGAAATATGCCTCCACTGGAAAATGTGGGGAATGTAGAAAATGAGTGACGAGAGCATATTTTGTTGACTAATAAAGAATTTACATGTCACAAGAACTTGCATCACAGTTACGAGAGAAGAGATCAGAAGAGGCTATTAAGGATTCTCTCAGGGAAAGCCAAGATTGCAAAGTCAAAACCTCAAATCATGGTGAAAATGGCATTAATCAAGGTGGGCACCACTATTTTGATTTTTTTTTGATTTTTTGGATTCTTTTATGCTTTATAGGCTTATTTCTCTTATTTCTTCCATTGGATGCAATGTTTGAATTTTTCGCTTATGGTATTCTTTTACCTTCCAGTATCAATCTAATATGGCACTAAAAGTATCATTTTGCATTGGAAGTATGTTTATTTCTTCAGTTTCACAACAGTTCCATTCTAATGTTTGGCTTGAAATTATTGGAAGGAGGAAAAATCAATACACCCTATGTTTAATAGAATGCCTCTATCCAAAAGGCCAACCCAGATATACTCATTTGAAATGAAATTATTATGGCATTTACTTGCCTGTTGATAGTTGTATGGTATTTCTGGTACATAGCAGTGTATCCCAAATGATAAATCATGTTGATTTAGAACTTCACATATTTTATCCAAAGAGTCGATACATTCATGCTCCCAAATAGACTACCATATGCAAGAAATACTCTATAACTTAAACCATAAAATTTCGAATATGGAACTATTGCTTTCTTAATTTTACTGAAAATAATCCATTCATTTACGTGCCTTATTGGGATTTTAAGAATTCAGTGGTTTCTATATTTAGAATATATTTTGATTATATTTGGGTAACAATGGTGCTTTAACATAGGTTAGCATCGTTAAGAAATATTCTGAAACTCAAGTTATTCCGAAGAGGGGAATGATAACCAATGCAAATGCAAATGGGGTTGTAAGACGCTAGTAAATCAAAGAGGAAATCTCAGATACACAGAGTTCCATTAATCAAATAAAGTTACATATATACATGAGGTATAGTCTCAAGATAGGGAAGCTATCTTGGATGCACAATAAGTTGGTTGAGGGAATATCTCAACCTCACACCAAACTAGGAACTTAGTTTTAACTAACCTATGGAATATGAATAGACTCTATACATAGATAGTCACAACTGAAGACAAGTAGGAATTACATATTCCAACACTCCCCCTTAATGACTACTTGTCTCAATATCCATCTGCAAAATCTTCAACTGGTCCTATTTGGTAATTACACTAGTTTTGTTTGGTAATTACACTTTGTATCTTGTTCATTCTATTGTTGATGTCCATATAAAGGAACAAACATCTACTGAAATGCATGGGTTCCCAACCGCTGCAACCTCCAGTCTACTAGGAAGTCCTTCACATACATGGTTCATCCAATCTCTTGATGAACTCCCCCTATATAAAAGAATTTCACCTCATGGAGTCTAAAACCAATACGGCCCACCCAAGTGTATCCATCCCGCATGACACACTCTTCTAGGGTGTTAAAACTTTCTGACAGAGGGAACATATAACAAAGGTGTATGCATGCCTCTCTAGGTCTTACAACACGTACAAACAATAAATGACATGTAGATTTTCTCTAATTACAAACTAGGACTCATACTCTAACATGGTCATGAGTCTATTCTACAAACATAAACAAACTTTGACTACATCATTCATATGCTAGAACACACCACTTCTTTGGCTTTGTACTTTGAGTCTTTAGCATCTTTATTTTTGACTTTGGCATGCTGGTCTTCAAAGTATAGTTGTGGTCAAACATAAGAAAATGATATGTCAACGTCCATATAAAGGAGCAACCATCCACCAGAATGCATGGGTACCAACCGCTGCAACTGCTGGTTTCGTAGGATGTCCTTCGCATACATGGTTTTGTCAACCATTATCACTGCATACATGTACCTATACCTACAGATCCCCCTTCAACGTGGGTTTTATTGGATGACTCATAACCATGTTAAAAAGTATGTTTGAATGGATTAATATAAATCCCACTGGTTAGCTCTACAAAAGAGAGTCTGAACCAGAAGAGTCTGGCTTCTACAGAACGCTCTTCCTTCATCGGTGAACTCTCACCGGTAGTAGATCTGTCTTAGATCTCTTCGGGAAAATTTTACCGGATCCCTTCATCGGAAACCTTGCACCAGATTTCTTCATCGACGACATTGCATCAGATTTCTTCATCGACGACCTTGCACCAGATCTCTTCATCAGTGGGTGAACACTGGCACAAACCTGTTTCCAGTCCACTTCACTATTACAAATGGTTTCTGGCTAACCACAAACCGACACTACAAAATGGTTTCTGGTTGACCATGAACCTATAATTAAAAAGTGGTTTTGAGATTACCACGAACTTTTAAGGGGATACACATGCCTTTACAAGGCTTACATACTCCAACTCTTGGAGTTACTAGGTACATACAATGACCACTACAAAAACATCCTAGACTTGCTTACCATTCAAATCTGTGACTCATTAAATAACATGCTATTGAGTCTATTCCAAGAAACTCACACAAAACAAACTTTCACAAACTTGATTGTCCACCATCCTTTGCTCTCACCTTACCATTCATATGCTAGAGCTTTGTCGCTTGAATATTTCTGTCATAGATTTTGTACTTTTGAGTTTTGGGTATACTGGTCTTGAATCTCCATGCTATACCTGTCATTAGCTAGAGTCACGAATTCTAACAAAATAACTTCATATTGAGGTCGCAAATCTCAATATGTATACAAACTTTCAAGACATATTCCCTTCAAAACAATATGAAAAACACATTCAAAAATCTAAATTTTAATATGAAAAAAACACCAACCACAGTTGCAGAATCTTAACTGCACAATCATTCAACCTGGGTCTAAATATGTGCTCACTAGCACCACAGAGTAAACACTCCCTTCTTTGAAATTGCAGCATTTCCATCAAATTCACCACCAGGTTCAAGCACCATTGAATCCTTTCCTGGAAATATTTGTGAATCCAACACTCTAACAACTCTGCTTAGAGCGTATTGAAACCAACATTTGAGGACTCAACCCTTCTTAGTGGCCTCGTCCACCTTCTCGCCATACAACAATGGAACACTCCAAATATCAATGCCCAATCACAAGCAAACATCCACTGCGCATATCACTACTTTCAATTTGCAACAATTACAAATCGGTCTCGAAAAACTCACACTAGACCGAAATTGTTCATCTATTGGCACTCACCAATAGATCTACTGTCACCAAGAAGTATACATTCAACTTGGTCACCCTTATGCCTACCCAGCGGCAACAACTCCTCCATGATCAAGTCTCAGCTCACCAATTCTCTTCCTTATACACATGGTGTACGATGGCAACACCACAATTTCCACCGAGAGGCACAACACCACTCTACCTTCGATTTGATCAACAACACCACCAACAGGCCATCACATGCATCGCTGATCCACAAAAATGAAAAATGTTGCAGGAAGATCCACACCAATCAAGGGAAGGAATTGTCTGGGCCTCTCTTAGAGATGCATTAAATCTTCACGTAGCTTTCACAATCTAATTTTTTTCACTTTAAGAACCTGCTTGCTTTGATACTGCAAGCATCACGGCTCATTTGAAATAAACTAGAAGCGGGTTGCTGACAACATTCTACATTTGAAATCTGATGCAACAATTGAATTGACCCTCCTGTCGATGCCAAAATTCTCACTTCTTTCACCATTAGAAACAAGGACTTTGAATTCTTCTTCCTCAATCATAGTTGCAGAATCATTGCATACCACTTTAATATTCTGGAGCTCTTTGCACAGAGTGATAAAGTCTCCCCATTTCATGTGGCATCGCCTAATAAACCACAAATATGCTCTGTAGTAAACGTGGACAAGCTATCCAAGTACTCCCCATTAATACTATTTTCTTAGAAGACAGACTTGTAGGTTCCAAGGCCAATCTCATCCAGCCACACCCCTGCATCCTCGCTTGTAAAGATGAAGAAGTCCAAGGGTTCGGGAGGCCTTCCTCTACTTATTGAGCTCTGATTTTTAGGCCCGTAGAAACCCAGAGCCAGCCACGGAGGTCACCTTCAATAATATATGTCTCGAAGAGAACGCCTGCTTGCCCTTAAAACTGATTCCAATATTCATTCCTTCCTTCGTCGTGCATGCCAATAGAGGAACTAGCTTAGACACTACCTCTTACTGAGGCGATCCAACGACCTCTAATCCCTAAAAATTCTTGCGGGTTGCACACAGAAAGAGACCCTACTTTACAAGATGCGTGCCTTTTACATGTTGGGGCTGCAGTTATCAGGCCCGCGTCATGTTACCCCTTCAACACAGACATGCAGCTACAGTCAGCTTCCACCTGAAGCTCGACCGCTTCTCCATGAATCTCCACAGTGGTAACAAAAAATCTCAATGGTTGACCTGCCAGATCGTCGACCATCCATGAAACAAGTTTAGACATGTTACAGTCGTTATGATTCAGAATAATTGATGAAAATGACGTCGGTCGATGGGAGGAAGCTGTGAATGAACACGTAGGGATATTACAAACACTGCTCCATCCACCATTTCAAAATTTTCGCCGCTCTCGATGACCCTGTTTGATGATCTCTCTCCCCTGAGCAGCCTGCAATTCCAATGGAAATGGACCATTGAACATGTCGAAAATGCTTCCGCATAACAACATATGCTGAGTGGAACATATCCTAATACTCATTCCTTCCAAAAAGTATGTAAGCCTTTAGGAGGTATTCATAAAACGAATCAACACGGATAAGTAGGATCGTCTGACACAATTGCAAAACATGGCATATCAGCAGCAAAAAATTAATATGGGCTACCCATTCTTTGAAACACTTGTATTCATGTGGTAAGAAATTCCTTCTAATGAAGCCAGTGCTGGCATCTGGTGGAGCCCCGGTCGAGGGCAGAGAAAACAACGAAGCAACGATGCTAGTGGTGACAAGCCACCTGACTGCATTACTTATCTGCTCCAGCCTAACGACAATGATAGGCTGAAGAAAAACTGCCTGTGGCCTCATCAACAAGACACTCTGAGCCGATCCTCTACCTCAATTTCCACACCTACGCGTCGTGGATGTGCGCCTTCATTGTAATGGAGGAGTAGTGGGGACTCTCAATTGGTATAGATAGGTGGAGCTAGCTACAGTTTAGGGTATAGTCGTATTAAAGTTGTGCAATCTGGTAGCAGAAGCGTCAATTGAGGAGGTCAAGACTCGCTAAACTGGATGTGTAGATCTGCAAGTTGATACAACCTCCAAAGATCACTACAAACGTTCCACCAATCTAGCAGTCAAAACAAATCTCAACTATCGGAAGCTGAGTGAAACTCCAATAGCAAATAAATCTTCTCAGCAAGAGAATGAACAAATTGGATCTGCTCAAATCACGTCCGCCAATAAACTCCAGAATTGAGCTATCCCTGCAATTTCGAACAACTAATAAAACTGTGGGTAGATCTATGAGTAGATCCATGCTCTCAGCTCCACAAATCAAGGTATCTCCATGGTAAGAACGAACGAACAAAGAGGAAATTAAGCAATTCATATTTCCACGGGTCTCTAATCACCACGGTGTAACGCTCCGTAGGCAGACTCCATCTGTATTTTTCTAAGAATGCAGTCGCAGAAGACTCTTCATCGAGCCACTCCCCGCTGGCTTAGATGCATGATCTCCATGAACACTACACTCTCGCTAATCCAATTTACAGTCACACTCATCGCACCAGTCCACCAAAATCAATGGACAAACAAACAAAATATATTCTCTTATTTTCCTTAGCCCAGGAGGGGCCAAGTTCCAGGCCCTTATGGGCTCTGATACCAAGATGAAATCTTAGATACACACAGTTCCATTAATCAAATAAAGTTACATATATACATGAGGTATAGTCTCAAGATAGGGAAGTGTTGAAGCCTCGAAAATCGTTGCAACAACATTGGGGGATAACTACTCGGTCCAGACCTTAATACAACTCTTTTTCCATTTATGATAGTGGCTCCGACTGGTTTAACTAGGTCTAGTTACCTTTTCCAATAGACGGGGATATCAGATCGCTTCTTCTTGTTGATCAGGAAAGAGAATGACCCTTAAGCTGATTTGGGTTCAACTAAACCACAACTAATATTTTTCCTCTTTGAGAAGAAGACTTAAAAGAATGTAGAACTTAATCTAAATGTGAACTTAATTTATAATGCAAGCAAAAGAAACTAATCTAAATCCTATCTCAAATAGGTAGATATAAATCGAACCCAACTAAGAGCAAGATAATTAAATGATGAGAATTAAAATATGTTTGGATTTTAATTAATATCAAGCTAACGAAGAAATTAAATTTAGCTGACATTTGTGAATACCAAAACACATCCTATTGAGACCATTTAACTAAAATAATAAATCAACAACACTCCGGAAGAAATTCACAAAAATGATATTGATTGTCAAATCAGTCAAGCCAATAATTAAACAATAATATGTGGAAGAAATTCACAACACATTACTATTTAATAAATCAGTTTTATAAGACAGATTTCTGAGTAAATAGTTACTCAGAAATCAGAGTTTAATTCATAAGAGCAGAGATACATAACAATATTGGGACAAATTATCCATATCAACAGAAATGCATAAACATGAATAAAATGAAACAACCATTTTATTAACATAAAAATGAAAATGGTATTTGATACAAAAATGCCAAAAATACTAGTTAATTGAATCCGCTTCTCTAATCTTGGTCTCTAATAGTCCTTTACATTACTTGAATTTCTGCTTTCAAAACTAGAGCTGCAGAAATGCAAACTATGCCCATCATACATAATTCAAGATATAAAGAAAAAACCCTCAATAATGTTCAGATCTGAAATTTTCTCTCCTCCCTTCTACAACTCTAAATTCCTATTACAGAAATGCTTTTAGAAGTCTAGAATTGCAGAGGAGAGTATCCCCTATTACATTTTGCAATCTGCAATTTATAATATTTCCAAAGGAATTCCTCATAGGAAAGTTTGTTTGAAGAGTGGTTTTTCTCAATCAATTTTCATTGGTTCAAATAATATTATTCAATTTCTGGAGCCTTCTCATTGATTGAGAGCCTTTTCTTCTCATCTCTTCAACTGTTTTCCTGCAAAAACAAATAAAAAATAAAATTAAAATGCAAAAATAAAATCAAAATGTCAAATCTAGAAATTAAAATAAATCCAATTAAAACTTGATTAAATAAAAAATGAAACATAAGATTTCTTTTGATGTTTTTTCTGATCTAATTGGCCAATGAAAACATAGACGAATGAATTTGCACTCATAAGAAGTTGTGACAAATTAAAATGCAAAAAATAAAACTCAGAAAATTAGTTTTGTTTAAAAATTCGTAGCTCGATATTTTGTGGAATTTTAGACCCAATAAATGATCAAATATGGAAATAAATTATCTTTAGGAATAATCTCCATCATTTTATCTTTCCAATGAGCTATCCTGTGTCTCATTTGGCCAAGTAAAACTTCATTTATGAGCCTATAAAGTTGGTATATTAAAATTTCCAAAAATCTGGAATTTTTGTTGCTTGGGCTAAAAAATCAAAATTTTAAATTAAATTCTAATTCTAAATTAGATTATGATAAAAAATCTTTCGGTAAAAATCACATCCAAATAAATTTGGTCGACGCGTTTCGAACCAGCTAGTGTGGTTCATCATCAGGACTTGATTTTTTATCACAATTTATGGATCACAGAAGCAATATTTCTTAGATTATGATATTTAATTAATTAATTCTAATTAATTGCAATTATATTATTCATCTAATTTAGTTATAATCTAATTCTAAATTAAGTTTTAATTATCTATTAATTAATTATAATTATATTATTAATTATAAACTAAACTAATTATTTAATAAACTATTTATTAATTGATATTAATCTAACTAACTAATATAATTAACTATTTATAGACAACTTAATCTAATTAATAATTAATTATAATTTAATTAAATTAATTACATTCTATTAATTAATTTAATTAATTCAAAATTAATTGTTTTAAATATTAAATCTAACTAAAACAATACTAATACTCACCATTTACTTACCACTAACATTAAACTAATGTTCCATTAACATTATACTAATACTAATTTAACACTAGCTTAAAACTACACTAACCTAAAAACTAACGTACCACTATGCACATGAGTTTGAAAAACAAAACACATAACTTATGACTCATCGACTCATCGTAATCGGCATATCTGGGTTTAAAGGCCATCGAGGTTTTTCAAAAATGTGTCATTTGAAAACTCTCGATGCAATGATGTGATAAAATTTATTTTATTTATTTATTTATTTTTATTTTTTTTATATATAAATTTGTTTTTTATATTAAATTATAATTTAATTAATTAATATAATAATTAATTTAAAATTTAATGTTAAATATTAGTTTTTGTTTTAGTTTCATTTCAATGATTTTAAGTTATGAAATTATCTAAGGGATGATTTGTTTATCTAAACTACATCCACTTTGTCATTTTGGATTTTTGAGATTAGTAATTTATTTGAAAATTGAAGTAAATTTCTAGAATACCGATGCTTAGTGATTTGACTGTATAAGTAGAAAAATGAAAAATATTAGTAATAACTAACTAGGGGTTAATATTTAAACTAAATGCATTATTGAACTAATTTAATTACAAAAATTAAATATTGTACATTTTACGCATTTTTTAACCCAGGCAACATAATTGATTAGATTTCAAAAGAGTGCCATTTACAAATCAGTTGACCAAATGAGCCAAAACAAGTATCAATGGAAAACTGATTAAAAATCGATTTTAACAAAGCAATCAAAACAATAATATAAAGAAAATGAAAAAATAATAAAATCGTAGGATAATCAACTTAATCAAAATCCTAGAAGGCGTTTAGCCAAAATTTTATAGAAAGGGTCCCCATTTTTTGAAGTGAACAAGTCAAAAAATGGGGGGTTGTGTTTTACCACAATAATGGCGGGAGAAGAACCAATTATCTCTGTTTGATATGAATGAAATTTTCCTAAAATTAAAGTAAAAATAATTAAAGAAGAGAAAATTATTCTTGAAATGCTTGACTAAGTTCATTTATCTAAATAAAAGCAAGAATTATCTTATTGTAATTTTCTTAAAATTCCTCATAAATTAAAATATTTCATAACTCTATATCAGTCCTTAATTAGTTGTAGAGATAAAGCATGGGTCACTTTACAACTTAGCTTTTAAAATGTACTCATTTGTCATAGGTAGAACCACTGCTACCATCAAACATCTATAGTCTCGACATGGTTACCTTTTAATCATGAATGATTCAGAATCCTATCTATTTAAGAATTATTGACCTAGAGATAAATCCATGTATATATGTCTATTTTTTTTATTTTTTTATTTTTTGAGTTCTTAAAAGCCATTGTCCTGGTTTGGTAGCCAAATAGTTGACAATGCCATTCACTGGTTATAATTGGATTGAACAAACTGGCTCGTGATGCGATCCCTTGTCTTATAATTGTTTGCAATCATAAGCCATTACCCTGATTTGTTTAGCAGTGTTGGTAATGTCAGCCTATTTTTCCCCTATGATCATGGTAAGCAGGCTCGCGATGAAACCTCTTATCTTTTAAGTTTAAATATATTTGTGGATTACACTCTAGAAAATAAAATTATTTTGAACAGGGAGAATCATTGACTCCTTAAGAGTTCAGAATGACAATTTCAGAGTTAAAAGTACTTTGCTGTAAAGTGTCTTTACTTGGTTAAAAATAACTTTTCTTGACTCATAATAGAATTTTGAAAGATCTTAATAAAATATTGAAATCTCAAAATAATTATAATTTTGATGAAAAATAAATTTTTAGATTTTATGATACTTCGTCAAATTCTCTTGTTTTATAATCTCTTCCTTAAGTATGTTTACCTTTATAATAAGAAAAACAAATCTTATTAAGAGATTTTATGAAAAAGCTAGTAGTAAACTATTAACAATTTTTTCCTTATGTATGCCAACCATTGTTAGGTAACAAGAATTCCTTCCATATAAATCATGGCAAAGTCACCAAAATCAAAACTGAAAACCAAAAGAAAAGGATTCTTTAAGCTAAAGTGAGAAAAGAAATCAGCAAACAAAAATAAAAATGAAGAAATTTAAAAGTGGAAAGGAAAATCCTAATTTTGAAACACAAACTCTAACAAGAACGTTTATACCAATGTCTCAAAAAAATGAAGTAAAATAAAATAATCATGTAATCATTCCTTCTTATGTCGAGATTCAGAAAACTTGTACCTTGCAGGGTTGTAAATGTTTTAGGCTTTAGATAGTAGTGATCATAAAATTCAGCCACAATGAAAAATTTCTGTATGATGTCAATTTTCTTGTTTCAAAGCATCTTCTTAATTATTTTCTAATAAAATAAATGCTTAAAGGAACAAACTAAAGGTTCAGAAACTTCCTAGTGTAGCCGTTTCAACGAGGATTATTGCTGCTTCTTGAAATGAAACCAGGAGAAGAACACAGGGCTTCCAAAATATGATCTGGTAGGTGATTAAAATCTTTTATGAAGAATTGCAAAACAGATTTAAAATATCAAAAAAAAAAAAAAAAAACAAAACTAAGACTAAAGTAATGAAATGGAAATAAATGAAAGTGGGTACATGAATCTTACCATTGGATAATTGCATTTAATCTTACTTGAAAGATATCCGTTTATCTAATACTCGCTGACTTCTTCTTTTAGTTATCATTAAAAACATAAAGAAGTCAAACTAACCAAATTCCTATAACCCAAAATCATTATTTATTTTATTTAAACTAAAGCAAGCAGTAAAATGTAAAAACTGAATGCTTTGTGTTCAAGGGAATTGAAATTAAAACAAATGCATCAGAAATAAGATTGAGAATTTGCAGTGATGAATGTTCTCAGAATATTATAAGTTTTATACAAATTCCATGATTTTTTATAAATTATTCAGAGTTAAGACCAAATTTAAGATAATGAAATTTAAAATAGAGAGGTCTTGAATTTCATATTTAATTATGGAATTATTTAAAACTGAAATATATGAGAAATCAAAATCATTTGAATATGCTGCAAATTGTCATCAATCGCTTTAGTATCATAGCAGTTACCCAAGATTGCTTTAAGTTAACACAATGCCTTATCGGATGATTTGTATTGCATGTAGAGGCATGCGTTGGAGTTTATTGCATTGGGGGTTGCAGTAGCAAATTGCCGATATGAGATTGTGCGAAAAGAATATATGCGATGAGATGGAACGATCATACTATTGAAAAAATGTTATATTTGGGATCGGGGACAATCATGTCGCAAATTGCACATTGCACACCGCATCTCGCGATTTGTACTTTGCACATTGCACATTGCTCATTACAGATTCAGAATAGTGACATGACCATGAATAAAAATGTGATGAAGCGATTGCGATATCGAAAATGCGATGGATGACGTGGCTTTCGGCATTATGATATGAGCAATAAAAATGTGATGAGAGATATTGATATCGGCATATCGGACTATTTGAAAATAGTCATGTTGGAAATGTCGATATGATTCTTGCGATAGAAAAAATGTGATATTTATAATAATCGGTGATGAGCGAAGAGAAAAAAGGGATAGCGATGAGTTATCGCATCACAACTTTTAAAATGAGCGCACAAGGGTGTATTCAATTTTCCCTCGATTTGCGATTTGCGATTAGACTTATCACATCGGAGGTCTTTCAAAGTTATTTTTTTAACCAATTGTGATATGAATTTACCGATTCGCGATTGCGATCAAGTTTTTATAGCATCGGAGCTTTTCGAATGGAAGTATTAACCTTATGCTTAATGTGATATGTGCGTTTGCGATCCGATCCATCGTATCGGGACTTTTGTGATGAATTTTTTTTTTAAAATTTATTCCAATGCGATATGTGATTTTGCGTTTTATTTTATCGCATCGGAGTTAAAAATGACATGTTAAACTTTTTCTTTCATATTTTTGTGAAATGCGATGAATGATATGGCTCTCGGCGATCGGAAAAATTAAGTGCATGATGTAACAAATATGATACGCCAATATGCGATGGAGAATGAGCCTGATAAATCTATTATGAAAGTTTAATATCGCATCGGGTCTGAGACATCGGTGCTTTTAAAATTATGGCCTTACCACTATTGCGATTGAACGGACGCGATATTTATTATGAACTTGATTTAAATTTAATATCGGGTCCCGAATTATGTGTATATCACAATATTGGTAAAGTTGATTATCGAAGATCGGTGATTCAAGATAATGGAAGAGTATTCAATTGAAAACCTCCAAGATGCAAAATGCGATATGGTATTTTATGAAAAACTGAATGAGGTAACACATCAGAGGTCTTGCATTAGAAATATGAAAATCAAGTTGAAACGTTTCAGACATGAATATTTCGATATTGTTTTAAATTTCAATTAGGTTTTCTAATGAATGAAAGTAAAGTTAAAGAATACTCAAATTTTAATGAATTAAAAAATAAAATTTCCCTAAACCTGTTGCAAATTTGAAATGGGTTTGCTGCTTACTTCAAATTTTGAAAACAAATGAAAACCTGTAAATAAAATAGAACAAGAATAAAAAATAAACTAAGGAAAAGAGAAACTATTAATAGATGAAAATGAACTTGTAAATGCGTACCTAGAAGAAAATTTACGGTAAATTTTACCCTTTTTGAAGCTTCAAGTTCTCCCAAATTTTCTATAAGTTCAACATCATTTTTTTATTTTAATCTAAAATGCTAAGTAAGGATTGCATCTTTTCCAAAATTACATTGGAAGACTATAGTAAAAATGAGTTCTTAGAATTACTTGTGAATAAAAAAATTGTCAAGTATAGAAAATTCTTTGAATTTCTTCATGTATGATCAATGTTATGAATTTTGAAAAAACAAGAAAGTTGAAGGCTTGACAAATAAGTATGATAAGACAATTCAAGAGCTTTTCAAATGATCTAGGCTGCTTCTCTATAATTGAAATGGATGCAAAAAAGAAATTGGATTTATTACTTGTTTTATTGAAAATCTGAAATAATGAAATAAATGCAAACATAAGAGAAAATTAATCTATTCCTATTTCTAACTTAATGAAGGAAACATGACTAGGTATATTCATACTTCCAATGAAGCCATGTAAGCATTTTAATTCTTGCATGTATGTACATGTTAAACATTAGTAAAAATGCAAATATAATTAAACTAAATTTGAAAGCAGAATGTATCTTTATTATTAGTAGATTATTCATCATTACCTTCTCTTGAAATTCCCTTTCCAACTGAATTTCAATTGGATCATAGAAATCTGGATGGATTTCCATTATTGAGTGGGAAAGGTTTAAAAGAGAAGATGGCTGGCAAGGTTGTAGAAATGATTTTTCAACAACAATGGCCTGTGTGATTTTGTTAGTGTTATGATTAAGTGCTAAATTATTAACGATCTTCCATGAAGGAAATATTTCCAAATGTATTTCAAACTGATCAATGAAAAATGGATGGGAGTCCAATAAATCCAACAAAAGATTATTAATTGAATTAGATTGCTGGTCATATTGTGAGAATACACTCGCTTGTTGGTACTGCTTTTGAGAAGAAAGAAGTGATTGATAAGGAATGAACATAAATTGAAATTGAAAGTTTAATAATTCTTGATGTTCACTATTATAATTTGAATCTTCATTTATCCATTGAGGCAATGCATCAATTGAGTGTTCAATATTGAGCTGCTTAATATGCAAGCATAAAGCATCTAAAATTTTAACACTAAAAACAAAAAATAAATCTGAAGTTAAAAATTAATGTTGAAATAATAACAAAATTGAATCATAGTTTACACTAGTGTTACAACACAATTGGGACTGATTTAAAATAATTTCATCTTCACAAGAATTAGGTAGAATAATGTGATTGTTGACACCCATTTGTGAATTAGAAAGAAGAATATGACTCTGAATAGGAATGCGATCTTGATCATCATATAAATCATAGATTGGAATGGTTTCTTGAATGCTGAAATCATAAGTATGATTATTTGTTTGGAAATGAGAACTATTTCAAACAATTTCTGAATTAGATTGTTCTTCATTTTCACATGTGATTAGACTTTGATCATGAGGATTCAATGTAAAGAAGACACATCAATATCCTCAATGTCAAAGTAGTTATCATAAATGACTTTAAGATATTCATTAGAATTCTCTTCGATTTTATTTAATGAATTGAGACCAAAAGTAATATTTAGCTCATGTTCATTAATGCCAAAAGAATGATCATTAATTAATTTTCTATCCTGAAAAAAAATAATTGGCAATTCATTTAGATCAGCCTCTCTATTTTTTGAAATATCTTTAATGTGAATAGAGGTTAAATTTCTATTAGAAAAATTATCAGGATAAAAAGAAAAATATGAATCCAAAACAATGCATTTGAAAATATCTCTATTTGAGCACTCTGGTGTATTTTCTTCAATGCAATTTTCAGATTTAAGATCATTATCTTGGCTACTTATGCTTTCTTGAAGAATGTTGCTTTGTTGATATGAATTTGGAATTTGCTCATCATGAAAGAATTTAGAAATTTGTACAACAGATTGCTTATTATTGGAAACTTTAATCGCTGCTAGTATTTGTCGGATTATGATTTGATTTTATGATTCGAATGCATACTGATTTTCAGATTTCAAAACAGTGTCTTCTTCAATACCATTGCTAATATTTTTTTGAAATTGATCAGTGAAATTAGGAGGAAATTGATCAAAGTCTGAAATAATTTCACATGGGTTTTGAATGGAAGAAAGAGAGAAAATATGTTCCAACCAATATAATAATTCTTTTTTCGAAGGTTTATCTTTAGTTTTAAATTTTAAACAATTTAAACGAAACCTGATGGTAAAATCAATTAAAGACTCACCTTCAAAACTTCGTAGATCTTTAAAATCATCACATACCTGTTCATAGATATATCCATCAAATTTACAAAGGAATATTGTAATAAATTGATCCCAAGTGTAGATTGAAGCAACTGGAAGTGATTTGCACCAATTTCTAGCTTTTGCCGCAAATGTGAGAGTAAAAATTCTGCATAAAATGCTTTCATCAATTCCTTGAAAATCATAATTTGAAACATTTTGAATAAATTGAAAGACATGATTAAAAGCAGAATAATTTTTCTTACCATTAAACTTTACCTGAGACAAGAGTCTTACCACTTCAGGTGGAGTAATGGAAGATGCACGTCCATGTATACAAATCCAAATTGGAAGTTTAAGAGGAGCCATCGTAATAAAAATTAAATGTTAGAACTCAAAGACTCCAAATTAGAACAAGTCTCAGCTCCCCTTCTAGTGCCAAAAATGTTGAAGCCTCGAAATTCATTGCAACAACATTAGGGGATAACCACCCGGTTCAGACCTTAATACAACTCCTTTTCCATTTATGATAGTGGCTCTGGCTGATTTAGCTAGGTCCAGTTACCTTTTCCCTATCGCCATTGGTTTACAATGTATATTTAACTACCAATAGACAGGGATATCACACCACTTCTTCTTGCTGATCGGGCAAGAGAATGACCCTGAAGCTGATTTGGGTTCAGCTAAACCACAACTAAGATTTTGCCTTTTAGAGAATAGGGCTTAAAAGAATGTAGAACTTAATCTAAATGCAAACTTAATTTATAATGCAAGCAAAAGAAACTAATCTAAATCATATCTCAATTAGGTAGATATAAATATAACCCAACTTAGAGCAAGATAATTAAATGATGAGAATTAAAATATGTTTGACTTTTAATTAATATCAAGCTAACGAAGAAATTCAATTTAACTGACATTTGTGAATACCAAAACACATCCTATTGAGACCATTTAACTGAAATAATAAATCAACAACACTCCGGAAGAAATTCACAAAAATGATATCGATTGTCGAATCAGTCAAGCCAATAATTAAATAATAATATGTGGAAGAAATTCACAAAACATTACTATTTAATAAATCAATTTTATAAGACAGATTTCTGAGTAAATAGTTACTAAAAAATCAGAGTTTAATTTATAAGAGCAAAGATACATAACAATATTGGGACAAATTATCCATATCAACAGAAATGCCAATATTGGAACAAATTATCCATATCAACGGAAATCCATAAACATGAATAAAATGAAACAACCATTTTATTAACATAAAAACGAAACTGGTATTTGATACAAAAATGCCAAAAATACCAGTTAATTGAATCCATTTATCTGATTTTGGTCTCTAATAGTCCTTTACATTACTTGAATTTCTTCTTTCAAAACTAAAGCTGCAGAAATGAAAACTCTGCCCATCATACATAATTCAAGATATAAAGAAAAAGCCCTCAATAATTTTCAGGTCTGAAATTTTCTCTCCTCCCTTCTACAACTCTAAATTCCTATTACAGAAATGCTTTTAGAAGTCTAGAATTGCAGAGGAGAGCAACCCCTATTACATTTTGCAATCTGCAATTTATAATATTTCCAAAGGAATTCTTCATAGGAAAGTTTGTTTGAAGAGTGGTTTTGCTCAATCAATTTTCATTGGTTCAAATAATATTATTCAATTGCTGGAGCCTTCTTATTGATTGAGAGCCTTTTCTTCTCATCTCTTCAACTGTTTTCCTGCAAAAAAAAAAAAAAAAATTAAAATGCAAAAATAAAATCAAAATGTCAAATCTAGAAATTAAAATAAATCCAATTAAAACTTGATTAAATAAAAAATGAAACATAAGCTTTATTTTGATGTTTGTGCTGATCTAACTGGCCAATGAAAACATAGAAGAATGAATTTGCACTCATAAGAAGTTGCGGCAAATCAAAATGCAAAAAATAAAACTCAGAAAATTAGTTTTGTTTAAAAATTCGTAGCTTGATCTTTTGCTGAATTTTAGACCCAATAAATGATCAAATCTGAAAATAAAATCTCTTCAGGAATAATCTCCATCATTTTATTTTTCCAATGAGCTATTCTGGGCCTCATTCGGCCAAGTAAAACTCCATTTATGAGTCTCTAAAGTTGGTATATTAAACTTTCTAAAAATCTGGAATTTTTGTTGCTTAGGCTAAAAAAATCAAAATTTTAAATTAAATTCTAATTCTAAATTAGATTATGATATTTAATTAATTAATTCTAATTAATTACAATTATATTATTCATCTAATTTAGTTATAATCTAATTCTAAATTAAGTTTTAATTATCTATTAATTAATTATAATTACATTATTAATTATAAACCAAACTAATTATTTAATAAACTATTTATTAATTGATATTAATCTAACTAACTAATATAATTAACTATTTATAAACAACTTAATCTAATTAATAATTAATTATAATTAAATTAAATTAATTACATTCTATTAATTAATTTAATTAATTCAAAATTAATTGTTTTAAATATTAAATATTACATCTAATTAAAACAATACTAATACTCACCATTTACTTACCACTAACATTAAACTAATGTTCCCCTCACATTATACTAATACCAATTTAACACTAACTTTAAACTACACTAACCTGAAAACTAATGTACCACTATGCACATGAGTTTGAAAAACAAAACACATAACTTATGACTCATCGACTCATCGCAATCGGCATATCGGGGTTTAAAGGCCATCGAGGTTTTTTAAAAATGTGTCATTTGAAAACTCCCGATGCGATGATGCGATAATTTATTTTTTATTTTTTATATTTTATATAAATTTGTTTTTTATATTAAATTCTAATTTAATTAATTAATATAATAATGCTAAATATTAGTTTTTGTTTTAGTTTCATTTTAATGATTTTAAGTTATAAAATTATCTAAGGGATGGTTTGCCTATCTAAACTACAGCCGCTTTGTCATTTTGGATTTTCAAGATTAGTAATTTATTTGAAAATTGAAGTAAATTTCTAAAATCCCGATGCTTAGTGATTTGGCTGTATAAGTAGAAAAATGAAAAATATTAGTAATAACTAACTAGAGGTTAATATTTAAACTAAATGCATTATTGAACTAATTTAATTACAAAAATGAAATATTGTACATTTTACGCATTTTTTAACCTAAGCGACATAATTGATTAGACTTCAAAGGAGTGCCATTTACAAACCAGTTGACCAAATGAGGCGATACAAGTATCAATGGAAAGCTTATGAAAAATCGATTTTAACAAAGCAATCAAAACAAGAATCTAAAGAAAATGAAAAAATAACAAAATCGTAGGATAATCAACTTAATCAAAATCTTAGAAGGCATTTAGCCAAAATTTTATAGAAAGGGTTCCCATTTTTTGAAGTGAACAAGTCAAAAAATGGGGGGTTGTGTTTTACCATAACAAGAAGCTATCTTGGATGCACAATAAGTTGGTTGAGGGAATATCTCAACCTCACACCAAACTAGGAACTTCGTTTTAGCTAACCTATGGAATAGGAATAGACTCTATACATAGATAGTCACAACTGAAGACAAGTAGGAATTATATATTCCAACAGTCAAGATAGATGGGTCGAAAGCTTCCAGTCTATCAGGCAAGATTTAGTGATCTATAAATCAGAGTGTTGGATGGCACTTAATCAGAGTTTCACTGTCAAAACTAGTACACAACAAGATGGTCATGTCGTAATTAAATGCTTACATATATAATGTTTAATTGAATATATATAATATTTAATATTTTAAAAAATATCATGGCCCAAAAAATTTTCAGCGAACATTTGTAAATACATTAAAAAAATAAATCAAAAATATATAAAAGGAGTTGTCTTTAATGTGACTTTTTGGAGTTTCTGGTACTGGAATCAGGTAAAAGAATTTGAGGTAAAATCTTGATTTTTGTTATTTAAACTGGTTTTTTGACTATATATATGGATTCAACACCCTAAAAAAATTCTAGAGCACTTCGATTGTACAAGGTTACCCTTCAAACTTCTGTTTTCAATGAATTCCGACTCGATTTTAGAGAAATTAAACCAGAAAATTCCACCAAAAAAACCTTCAATATAAAATTTAAATATAATAACCTAGCCAAAATTTAGTCTATAAAATAAATATTGAACATTAACTAAGTAATATGATGGGAACTTGTATACACACCTTAATTTATCACCTGCAAACATTTTGTAACATAACAATCCAATATTATTTTTTAATGAAAACATTAAGCACCTCTGGACTATCCATCTAAAGCATACAATGATCAAATCATCCAGAGATCATTCATATTTCCATAGTTGGTGCCTACTGCAACAATCCAAATCATAGAAAATTGAGAGCAATGGAAAAGACAATTACAAGGAATAACATACAAAATGACACTTGAAAATATTAAGTTGTGGCCGAAAGGCTTCACATGACCTGCATATCCAACCTGGGTGTGAAATCTGTTAGATGGGAACAAATTGCATCATTGGGTGATATGGAACACTTGAGAAGCAAACTCCATGACTCTTCTGTAGTATTGTAAATAGCCACACTCAAAGCACTGTCTTCGTCCACACATGTACACATGCCCCATCGCTTTTATTAATTATTATAATAAAATTGATAATAATTAGAAATTAACGTATTATAAAATGGTTAAAATTAAATTTTAGTTATAATTAATTTTAAAAATAAAAATAAAAATAAAATTCTCATTTTATGACGAAAATTAAAAAGAACAAGACTTGAAACAATTTGAAGTTAAAAAACATATATAATTTATTAGTTGTTAAGTCATTAATTTGTCATTTTTCTTATCATTTAAAACAACTATTTTTGTTCATCTGACTGTATACCTATTCATCGACTTTTTTGCCCAATTTTATTATGAATGTCATAAAGAGTCTAAAAATACGAAGTAGTTAATTATTGTCATTTTCCTTTATTTTTAATGGAGTAAAGAGGATAATGCTTGATTCATTATTAATGATGGTTTTGTCTAGTCACTTCCTATAACTCCTATGTAGGATTGGTACCCAAATTTTGAAATTGACATATCTATGCAACATTAAGGAGAATTATGGGACATGGGTTTTGTCTCTAGCATCGACACCATGGATTCATGATATTCAAATTGCACCCATGGCAATTCTAGAAAGATCCAGGTAATTATTAACAATTCGGACAACTAGTGCCAAGAAGAATGAAGTCACCAACTTTAGATGTGATTTCCGGGAAAATAGAGTAGAATTTGGAAAAACTAAAACATGTGTTTTTTTCAAAATATCCCTAATTAGGCTATTCACAAGAATTTCCTCCAAAAAGCATGTGGCTTAGGATATATTTGTGGTTCTTTCAAAAGGTAATTTCTGGCTATGCCATTGACTAGTTATGCTCCAAATTGAGTGGCTAGTTAGCCAAATACATGAGATCAAGTTATTCTCAAGAGATTTCATGCAAAATAAACCCTATTTAATCATATCTTTAGTTAAGAATGTATCAAACACAATCCTTTGTTGATCAATCAAGATTTGATAGACTATTTTTTGGGGAATTGGTTTTAATTCACCCCTGATCCATTTTTTGTATAAATGTGAGAGTAAAAAACCAGGTTCAAGGATCGTTAGAGGGGGATGTTTTGTTAAGATCATATACTCTGTAATTTTTTGATGATTAATGAAATCATTTTGTTGGTGATTACTTCCTGGGTTTTTTATCATCTTCCTGTAGTGCTCCCGTCTAGGAAGGCCCCCCTCTCTTGGGATGCACTCGCATAATTAGTAAAGTAGGCGTTATTTAATTTAATTTATTGTACAATTAGATCATATTCATTATTATTATTTTTTTTTCTTGTAATTTCTAGTGGTGATATTTCGTGTGGAGTGGTTTCAGGGCCCTTGATGTGAGAAGTTCTTAACTTCAGGAATCCAACTGTGGTCGAAAGAATGCAAGACATGAACCTATGAATCTTGAATGATTTATATTTATTTTATGTGTTTTGTTTCTTTTACATTGTGCGTGTTTCTTTCCTCTATTGGATTGAACTACTTGAATTGTTGAATCAACTAAACATATTTATGATCTTGAAAATTGTTATGGTGATTTGATTTAATGTTGATTGTTCTAGTTGTATGGCATGTAAAAGTTGAATTCATATTCAAATAAATTCTTGCGCACATTATTTTAGTGAATTGTTTATTTATTTCTAGCACAACCTAAAATCCAATTAAATTTGTTTTTGCATATATGTTGTTGACACCTCGTCAACTTACAAGCCCTCGGTCGATAGTTTAATGACTAGAAAATTAAGAAATTAAACTACTGGATATTTTTGGTGTCGTTTTAATGCAAGTTTCAAGGAACTAGGTCTTGATTGGTTTGTTTATCGTTGCATAGTCTAGTTGTGTGTTTTATGCTAATATATTTTCCTTTAGTTCTAATTCATGGGAAGGAAGAAGCTAACTCACGATGAACATGTGACTTGTGACAACAAGCCTTAGTAGCATGAGGACATCTGAGTACATGATCAACATCGCCTTGAACTGTCTTTCTTTTTGCATATTTCATTTACTTCTTTACAAGGGTTTCAGGGTGTTTTAAGAACTACTCTACGCTAATCCATGTGCTGACAAGATCTACCAGCTGGCAAAAGAAAGGTTCTAAAACGACTTGATGGGAAATGATACTCCAACAGATCTCTCGAATCTTGAGCCAAGGCGTATCTACATCTCAAGAAGAATAAATACTTATAGCCATCAAGAGAATGAATACATCTCAAGGAGAAAGAGAAAGTTATGCAAATTATGAGCAACATCATGAAGCAAAGCCATACAAAGAAGAAGACTCGAAATTATTCCTTGATCATTCTTTCCAATCTTCCGAAGATATTGAAGAGTTATAGAAAACAATCAATGGACAACATATATTGGAGCCCAAGATCAAGGTTTTTCTCTCTTACCTCCCATCAGAACCTTCATGCCATCAAGAGAGTGATCATCAAGCCACAAAAGATTTACACAACATGAAAAAGGGAGGTATGCCAATAGTTTTTTAATGAATCAGAGGACCAAGGATATGTGGATCATGTTGAAGCTGTTTAAGTTCAACAAGAAATTGAAGCACCTACACTAGTCTGGGACCAAGAGGTCCAAGCAACACCTACACTAGTGTGGGACCACAGGTCTTAGCAGTACCTACACTGGTGTGGGCTAAATTTGGTGCATGTCTATTTTAATTATCCCTTAATTAAAATGGACAATAAAATGTAATCTTATCTAAAAAATACTTGTAATAGTTAAATGAGTGTGATAAACTCAATTAGCTCATGATTTTGAGTTGAGGGTAGTTGGTAGGACATGCAGAGTGATTCTTTGAGTTGTTGAGTCCATGTTGCAGTTAGCGCATTAGTTAATGCATGTTGTAATAAGTTAACTCAGTCTAGGTGAGTTAAAATCAGTTGTGCTGGTTGTAACTGTTTGATACACTAGTGGAAGGTCAAGTGAATTAAATATTATTTAATTCACAATTAGTGATATCACATGAAACTGAGCATTTACTATTATTAGCTGCATGCATGTCAGCTCTAGTGGACACCCATTATAGACTAAGGTGAAAGGGATGTTAACTATCAGTTGTAGAATTATTGGGTTGCACCCATGCAACCAAACACCCATTGTATTGTCCATGATCCTTTCACAGTTTAGGAAGGCCAAAATTCATATACTTTAGGTATTGCATCAATTAGGAATTGCGCAAGCAAGGCAGACTGTTTAGAGGCTGAGAATTGGCTAAGTGTTGGCCAATTTTGTCTGGGACAGTGTGAGATAGATAACTGAGTGATGGAGACTCTTGTGAGAAGAGGAAATTGTATTTGTTTCATGTATCCTTGCTGAATATAAAATAGAAGATAGTGGGGTTTTGAGCAGCAAGTTTTCCCTGGGAAATTAACTTTGTTGTGGTTTGATTTGATTCTCTCTTTGCTTCATGTAATTGGTAATTGTGTTTAATTTCCGCAATTTATTTGTAGAAGAGATTCAGTATATAGCTTTAATACATTGTTAGATCGATTTGAATCCATGATATACATATATGTTTTATAATTTCTACATGGTATCAAAGCACAATAAATTACTGCGGTAAAGAAGAAGATGAGTTTTTGACTGAATAACATTCGAATTTGCAGAATACTTTCTTGGTGCTACAGGTGATTCAGGATTGAAATGGCTTTCAATGGCTTGAGATTGGAGTATGCACTATATTGCTTGGAAGGACAGAATGGAGGCAATACTTGAAGACAATTGATTGAAGGAATTCATTGACAATGACATTCCCAAACCTGCTGTGATCGATGCTGCAAATCTTGATGCTTAGAAAATGAAAGTTGCAAAGGTGAGGAGGATCCTATTGGATGGAGTACGAGAACACATTTTCTCATGTCTCCATGGAAAAGCGACACCATATGTTAGGTGGAAAGCTTTGAAATATCTATTTTAGAGCAACAACAACCATAGGAAATTGGCACTGAAAGATAAGCTCAGGAAAATTAAAATGGAAAAGGGCAACACCATTCCAAAATATCTAACAAAGTTTGTCCAATGTCGGGATGATCTTGGGAGTGTTGGAATAACAGTTGCAGATGATGACTTGGTGAGCCTAGCTCTTCTAGGACTTCCTAAGAGTTGGAACAATTATGAAGACTCTGTCAATGGAAGGGAAAAATTGCCAGATTGGGAATGACTGTGGTCGGATTTGGTGTAAGAGGAATTTAGACGAAATACCAGAGATGGATCTTCATCTAAGCATGAAGATAAAGAAGATTGTGCTTTGGCTGCCAAGGCGAAGAAGGGGAAAGGAGAGAAATTTCATTCCAAATCTGAGTCGGGTAAATATGGCAAGAAGTGAGATATGTCCAAAGTGAAGTGTTTTCACTGTCATGAGAATGGGCATTATTCCACAAATTGTCCACAAAAGAAGAAGAACAAGAAGGCTTCAAGATCTGCAGTTGGTGAGGCTTTGGCCTTGCAATTTGAGCTTGAATTCTCACTCATTGCATGCATGGAGTCAATTGCAATGGGTTTGGTGTGGTACTTGGATAGTGGTGTTTCCTTTCAAATAATGGGAGACAAGGAAATTTTCAGTAGCTTGGAGGAGAAGCACCTCCAGATGCATATCAAAATGGGTGATGACGGATGGTACTGTGATACCGGGATTGTTACTATTACCTTTCATAGGCATTCAAGTAAACCCTTTCAATTAAAATATGTAATGCATATACCAGGCTTAAAGAAAAAATTGGTCTTGGTTGCAATGTTGGAAAATAGAGGCTATGATGTTGTTTTCAGTGAAGGTAAGGCTTTCCTGTGACACAAAACAACTAGACAATCCAAGAAGATTTGGATTCGAGTTAAGAATCTCTATAAACTAGATGTAGATGGCTACGCAACAATGTTGGGAAAGGCAGACAAAGTGGTGAGCTAGGATAAGGGTGAGTTATGGCGCAGGAGATTGGGATATCTACACCATGGAGCCTTGAAAGTCATGTAGCAGATTTCTATAGGACTTCCAATGGGAACACTTTCTCAGTTAGACACATGTAAGGGGTGTACCATGGGGAAGTATGCAAAGGCCACCTTTCATGAGAAGGAGATTTGAGCTTCGGAAATCTTTGAGAGAGTTCACTCAGACGTGTGTGGACCATTCACTACTTCTTTGGCAACAAAACATAAGAACTATGTGATATTTTTTGATGAATTTTCTCGTAAGTGCTGGATCTACTTCATGTAGAAGAAAGACTAGATATTCTCAAAGTTTCTTGAGTTTAAAACACTAGTGGAGAAGGACACGGGGAAGCAAGTGAAGGCTCTTAGGAGCGATAATGGTGGTGAGTACATCTCTAACAAATTCAAGAACTTTTGCAGAAAAGAAGGAATTTGAAGAGAACTAATAGCACCTCATAACCCATAGCAGAATGGGGTTGCTGAAAGAAAGAAAAGAACGATTGTGGGTGCAGCACGAGCAATGTTGCATGATCAGGTCCTATCATTGCATCTGTGGGTGGAGGCATGCAACGCAATGGTATATGTGTAGAACTATTGTCCTTATAGGATACTTGGCATGAGTACACCAGAAGAAGATTTTACTTGTAAGAAACCTAATGTTTCACAATTTTAAGATTTTTGGCTCATCTGTTTATGTGCATGTGACCAAAGATGCTAGGAAGAAGCTTTAACCAACAACTGAGATTGGGATACTTTTGGGGTACACTAAAACCCCCCAAAACTGTCGGGTGTATTTCCCAAACAACAGAATGAATGTTGTGCGACGGGATATAAAATTTGATGAGGAGAAAGCCATGATGTTGTCCCTTGAGAGGGAGTTGGACTTGCATGCATATGCAGAATTGTTGGTTCCCAAGAATGAACCTCAAGATGTGGATCAGCCACATGTAGAGGATCATGGAGTGGAGGAAAACACTCATGTAGAGCCATCCATCAGAAATGGTAGAAGGAACACCACAGAAGCTGATAGATTGAGACTTGATGCAACAAAGAATGTAGGAGCCCCTACTTCACTGCACAAACAGAGACAGTCTCCTGATAGGTTTACTGGATACATGGCTCTTATGAGAAAATGTATTGTGACTGAACCATATTCCTTTGAGGAAGCAATGAAACAACCAAATTGGGTTGATGCTATGGAAGAGGAGTATGATTCCATTGTAAAGAACAATGCATGGGAGGTAGTACCATGACTGGTTGACATATCAGTGATCGGATCCAGATGTATCCACAAGGTAAAGAAAGCTGCTGATGGGAGTGTGGAGAAGTACAAGGCCAGATTTTTGGCCCAGGGATTATCACAGATTGAGGAGATTGACTATGAAGAAACCTTTGCACCAGTCGCAAGGTATTCTTCCATTAGATCTATCCTTGCACTCTCAGCACAGATGGGGTGGTGCATTCATCAGATGGATGTGAAAAATTATTTTCTCAATGGAGTCATTGAGGAGGAAGTGTACATAGAGCAGCTAGAAGGTTTCAAAATATTTGATAGTGAGTCACATGTGTGTCAACTCAAGAGAGCACTGTATGGGTTGAAGCAAGCACGTCATGCTTGGTATACTCAAATTGACAGCTATTTCACCGGGTTGGGCTTCACCAAAAGTGAAGTAGATGCAAACCTGTACTAGATTGTGGTTGATGGTAAGCTTTTTATTATTGTACTTTATGTAGATGATATAATCTTGACAGGTGATGAGCAACTGATACTTTCTTGCAAAGAGGACCTTGCAAGAGAATTAGAAATGAAGGACATGAGATATTTCCTTGCCTTGGAAATATGGCAGTGAGATGGTGAATTTTTTGTTTCTCAAGGAAAGTATGCCAAAGAGATACTGGGTAAGTTTCACATGGAGAGTTGTAAACCCATGGAGACTCCTCTTCCAGGAAATTGGAGGAAGGAGGATGACAATTCAAGAGAAGTAGTGGATGTTATCGTCTACAGGTAGTTAGTGGGTTCACTAATGTATTTGGCAAACACGAGACCAAACATTTGCTACATAGTTAACCAGCTCAGTCAAGCTATGGTTAAGCCTACCAAGCTCTTTTGGAAGGCGGAGAAGCATGTCTTGAGGTATCTCAGAGGCACATCAGAGTATGGTTTATGGTACATACAAACAAAGGGAGTGAAGCTTCAAGGCTTCACGAATGTAGATTGGGTAGGCAGTCCATCAGATAGAAAGAGCACATCAGGAGGGGTATTTAGCATTGGATCGACAATAATTTCTTGGTACAACAGGAAGTAGTGATCCATGGAACTCAGTTCAACCGAAGCAGAGTACATGGCAGCGAGTAAAGTTGCATGTGAGGCCATATATATGATAAATATCTTGGTTGGTTTGTTTGGTTCTCAGATGGATCCAACAATGATATGTTGTGATAACAAGAGTTGCATTAAACTCTCGGTTAATCCTTTGTTTCATGATAGGTCCAAGAACATTGATATATGGTACCACCATCTTAGAGATTGTGTTCAAAGACACATACTGTTACTTCAGTACATTCCAATGGAAGATCAGGATGCAGATATTCTGATGAAGGTGATCACTAGGAGAAAATTCGAATACCATAGAGGTAGGATCCAGGTGAAGAATAATCCCTTTCTTGTTGAGAGGGAGTGTTGAAGTTCAACAATAAATTGCAGAACCTACACTAGTGTGGGACCAAGAGGTCCAAGCAGCACCTACACTAGTGTGGGAACACAAGTCTTAGTAGTACCTACACTGGTGTGGGTTAAATTTGGTGCATGTCTATTTTAATTATCCCTTAATTAAAACGGACAATAAAATGTAATATTATCTAAAAAATAATTGTAATAGTTAACTAAGTGTTATAAACTCAGTTAGCTCATGAATTTTGAGTTGAGGGTAGTTGGTAGGACATGCTGAGTGATTCTCTGAGTTGTTGAGTCCAACTTGCAGTTAGTGCATTAGTTAATGCGTATTGTAATCAGTTAACTCAGTCTAGGTGAGTTAAACTTAGTTGTGCTAGTTGTAACTGTTCGATACACTAGTGGAAGATCAAGTGAATTAAATATTATTTAATTCACAATCAGTGATCTCACATGCAAATGAGGATTTACTATTATTAGCTGCATGCATGTTAGTTTCAGCGGACACCCATTTGAGACTAAGGTGAAAGGGATGTTAACTATCAATTGTAGGATTATTGGGTTGCACCCATGTAACCAAACACCCATTGGATTACCCATGATCCTTGTGCAATTTAGGAAGGCCAAAATTCCTATTCTTTAGGGATTTAATCCATCAGGAATTGTGCAAGCAACGCAAGATTTTCAGAGGCTGAAAATTGGCTAAGTGTTGGTTAGTTTTGACTAGGAATTGTGAGACAGATAGCTGAGTGTTGGAGACTCTTGTGAGAAGAGGACATTGTATTTGTTTGATATATCCATGTTGAATATACAATAGAAGATACTGGGGTTTTGAGTAGCAAGATTTCCCCGGGAAACTATCTATGTTGTGGTTTGATTTGATTCTTGATTTTCTTCATGTAATTGGAAATTGTGTTTAATTTCCGCAATTGATTTGTAGAAGTGATTCAGTATCTAGCTTTAGTACATTGTTAGATCAGTTTGAATCCATGATATACATATATGTTGTATAATTTATACAGAAGCTTGGTTCCAAACAATCATTGGCATACAAAATTCTTCCATCATTCGATAGCTCATGGCATCATATCAGTTAAAGAAACAAGTTTCTCATGCTTTGGCATATCTTAAAATTTACTTCTTAAATATGAGTATGAGCATATTTGGTATTTTGTTACGCACATGTCTTCATTTAAATTATGCATACACTTGAAGAGATGCTCTCTTTTAAAGTATTGTAGGAGAATAAATAAATAAATAATAAAGATGAAAATAAGTCTAACTGTGAAGCCAGGAAACTGACACAGTTAGATAAGGACTTGCTTGAAAATCGGTTTAGTAGAGGGAAAATTCCTCGAAAATCTCTACATTATTTTTTTAATCCTTTGCAAATTCTTCAAAAAAAATTATGTTCTCGTCTTATAAATTATGGGATGCATTAAGGCCCTCTTGTTTGTGAGTCTTGACCCATCGACATCAACACATTATTTGGGTTCATGGATAGATACTTCTTTCAATACCTTGAGGTATGCATTCATCAATGGTGTTGAGATTCAACAAGATGATGAGATTACTGAAAAGAGTCACCTTCACTAAGTGGGCCTGCAGGCTATTTGGCGCAAAGTCTATTTTTAGACATGTTGATCATATTCTATGAGTTGTAGGATGCTATTTGTGGATGGTTGGTCAAGTTGGAAAAATATATGGACTTTTATTTTTAGACATTTTGGGCAGAGTCTATTTTTAGACTACCAGTCTAAAAATAGATATGTTGAATATTATTAGCTCTTAATAATATTTGGACTCTAAACATTATCTTATTCTCTTGGAGCACTTCAGTTAAGTGCAAAGATGTGGCACAATAGCTGACAGAAGGAATTAAGCTATTCCTGAGGGTTTACTGGAGCTATTGCATGGAGGACTTCAGTTAGAACTCATGTGACAGAGTTTGGTGGAGTTGGAGAAGTAGTTGGTGGAGTTGTATTTAGTTTAACTCAATTAGACTTAATTGAGCTAGTTGTATCTAGTCTAACTGATTGATACACTAGTGAGAGTGGAGTGAATTAATTAGTTAATTAATTCAAAAATAATAAATCATTAATCAACTGAACAATACATCAGTTAACTACAATGCATGGCAGTTTCAGTGGAGACCAGTGGAGAGATAGGTGAAAGAGCAAGTGTGACTATAGTTATGCATTGATTGCATCCAACAATAAGTGGAGTTGCCAATGAGGATTGCATGAGAAAGGCTGGAGAAATTCAATTTCATTTAGAGCCATTCTTCAGCAGGGATTGTGCAGTAGAGGCAGGTTAGCAGGTGGAAAATATCGGCGCATGGATTTGCAAGATCGGGCCTGATTAGTGTGTAGCGATTGTATTGTACTAAGAGCTTGATATGATCAACTTTGTATGAGGATTGTTACATGATATCTATGACATATATTATATACATATAGTTGGGGTTTTCATATTCAGGCTTTCCCGTTAAACAACTGTGTTAATGTGTGTGAATTTTTATTGTTTCATCTGTGCATTGCAATCTTGATTTAATTTCCGCAGATGATCAATAGTGGAATATATTCTGCATTTTTCATGAAGTTAAAATAGTGTGAGATCAGAAGAATATTGGACATATAACACATAATTTATATAATTTCTACATGGTATAAAAGCAGTATTTATCATTGGAGGAGATTGCAATTATTGAAGCGGTTGAGTTTTGTGCTGGTGGAATTCGAATTTGCTGCAGTGTTTTCTTGGTGTCGAAGTTGAGCATTCATTGAAATGTCTTTCAACAGATTGCGATTGGAGTATGCCCTTGATGGGAGTTAAAATTACATAGCATGGAAGGACAGGATGGAGGTGGTGCTGGATGATAATGGGTTGAAGAAGTTCATCGATAGCGATGTTCCTAAACCGGGTTCTAGCGATGCAGCCACACTTGACACATGGAAAAAGAAGGTAGCAAAGTGTCGAAGGATTCTGTTGGAAGGTGTGAAGGACCACATTGTGTCCAGCCTTCATGGTAAAGCCACTCCATTATTAATGTGGAAGGATTTGATAGACTTGTTCCAAAGCAGAAGTGACCAGAGGAAGTTGGCACTTAAAGACAAGCTCAGAAAAATAAAAATGGAGAAAGGCGACAGTATACCAAAATACCTCACAAAGTTTGTCCACTACAAGGATGAGCTGGGAAGTGTGGGGGTTACTGTTGATGAAGAAGACTTGGTGAGCTTGGCTCTCCTTGGGCTTCCGAAGAGTTGGCATAGCTACAAAGACTTTGTCAATGGACGGGAGAAAGTGCGAGGACGGGAGCGACTTTGGTTGGATCTTGTGCAGGAGGAGATAAGGCGGGGTACCAGGGATGGATATTCATCCAAGAATGAAGAGGAAGAAAATTGCACTTTGGCTGCCAAAGCAAGGAAAGGGAAGGGGAAGAAAAATCCTTATCAATCCGGTGCTAAAGGCAAGAAGCAGGATTTGTCCAAGGTGAAGTGTTTTAACTGTCACCAGCACGGGCATTTTGCCACTAATTTTCCACAGAAGAAGAAGAATAAGCAGGCTGTTGGATCTGCAGCTAGAGAGGCCTTAGCCTCGCAGTTTGAGCTAGATTTTTCTTTGATCGCATGCTTGGTTTCAAGTGTGATGGAATTGGTGTGGTTTCTTGACAGTGGTGCGTCTTTACATATGACTGGAGACAAAGATTTGTTTAGTGATCTGGAGGAAAAGGATCTTGGAGTGCACATCAAGATGGGCGATGATGGTAGATATAGTGTGACTGGTATCGAGACCATTTCCTTTGACAGGGAGTCCGATAAACCTTTCATCTTGAAGGATGTCATGTATGTTCCAGGATTGAAGAAGAATCTGATCTCTGTGGCTATATTGGAAGACAAGGGTTATGATGTTGTTTTCAGTGAGGGAAAAACCTTCCTTCGGCATAAAAAAACTAGTCAAAACAGGAGGATAGGGATTTGAGTTAAGAATCTTTATTAATTGCAGGTAGATGGCTGCACAGCAATGGCATGAAAAGCAGAAGGGGTTGTGAGCTGGGATGGGGGCGAATTGTGGCACAGGAGATTGAGCCATCTTCACCATGGCGCTTTGAAAATTTTGCAGCATATTTATACCGAGCTTCCCAAAGGTACACTTGTGTAGTCAGATCAGTGCAAGGGATGTACTTTGGGAAAATTTGTGAAGACCAATTTTCATGAGAAGGATAGTTGCGCCTCGACGATCCTTGAGAGAATTCACACAGATGTGTGTGGACCTTTCTTGGTTGCTTCAACAACAAAGCACAGGTATTATGTGATATTTGTTGATGACTTTTCTCGTAAGTGCTGGTTCTTCTTCATGCAAAAGAAGAGCGAGAAATACTCAAAGTTCTGTGAGTTCAAGGCGCTGGTTGAGAAAGAGTTGGGGAAGCAGGTGAAAGCTCTAAGGAGCGATAATGGTGGTACATACATCTCTAGTGAATTCAAAGACTTCTGCAGCAAAGAAGGAATTCGAAGAGAACTCATAGCACCTCATAACCCACAGCGGAATGGGGTCGCAGAGAGGAAGAATAGAACGATCATGGGTGCTGCATGGGCGATGTTGCATGATCAGGGCCTTCCCATACACTTGTGGGCTGAGGCATAACACTGCGGTTTATGTGAAAAACCATTGTCCTCATAGAGTACTTGGCATGAGTACACCCGAAGAGGCATTTTCTGGTAACAAGCCTGATATTTCTCATTTGAATATTTTTGGCTCACCTGTTTACATTCATGTGACGAAGGATGCCAGGAAGAAGCTGGAGCTGACCACAGAGGTTGGGATATTTTTGGGGTACACAGAAACACCCCACAACAATCGTGTTTATTTGCCAGACAGTCGGATGACTGTCGTGCGACGGGATATCAAATTTCATGAGGAGAAAGCTATGAAGTTGTCGCTTGAGAGGAAGCTACACTTGCATGCAGAGGAGGAGATAATTGTTCCTAAGGATAAGCCTCAGGATGTGGATCAACCACAAGAGGAGGTTCATGGAGTGGAAGAAACCACTCATGCAGTGCCAAACATAAGAGGGCAGAAGCGCAATACAGAAGCTGAGCGACTGAATCTTGATGCAACACAGAATGTAGGAGCTCCTACATCACAGCATAGATAGAGACAGTCACCTGACTGATTTACTGGATACAAGTGTCTTGTGACGGAGCCATCCTCTTTCGAGGAAGCTATGGAGGATCCTGCATGGCTAGATGCCATGGTGGAAGAGTATGATTCGATTATCAGAAATAGTGCATCAGAGATTGTCCCAAGGCTGGAAGGGAAATTAGTGGTAGGTTCGAGATGGATCTACAAAGTGAATAAAGCTGCTAACGGGATCATTGAGAAGTATAAGGCAATATTTGTTGCCCGGGGCTTCTCACAGATCGAGGGGATCGACTATGAAGAAAACTTTGCACCTGTCGCAAGGTATTCTTCCATACGGACCACCCTTGCTCTCTCAGCACAGATGGGTTGTCACATTAATCAAATGGATGTGAAGACTGTGTTCCTCAACGGAGTCATTGAGGAGGAGGTGTACATTGAGCAGCCTGAAGGATTTGAAATATTCAGCAGTGAGTCGCATGTGTACAAGTCGCATGTGTACGGGCTCAAAAGAGCAAGCATTGTATGGACAAATGACACCTCGTGCTTGGTACACATGGATAGACAATTATTTCACTGGACTTTGTTTCGCCAAGAGTGAGGAGGATCCAAACCTATACCAGATTGTGGTGGAGGGTAAGCTTTTGATCATTGTGCTTTATGTAGATGATTTAATACTAATGGGTGATGAACTGTTGATACACTCATGCAAGGTAGATCTTGCAAAGGAGTTCGAGATGAAGGACTTGGGCC
Organism: Pinus albicaulis; assembly: GCA_034641835.2. NCBI lineage: Eukaryota > Viridiplantae > Streptophyta > Pinopsida > Pinales > Pinaceae > Pinus > Pinus albicaulis. The sequence goes on from CM076583.1 coordinate 932,554,767, forward strand.
TCCTTCATTATTTCCTGGGATTGGAAATTTGGCAGCAGAAAGGTGAACTGTTTGTGTCTCAAGGCAAGTATGCCCGGGAGATACTGGAGAAGTTTCACATGCAAGGCTACAAGCCTATCGACACTCCTCTTCCTGGTGGTTGGAGGAAAGAGGATGCTACATTGGCAGAGGTAGTGGATGCCATTGTTTATCGACAGTTGGTTGGTTCACTCATATATTTAGTCAATACACGATCGAACATATGCTATGCTATGAACCAACCTTCACAAGCGATGGTGAAGCCTACCAAGCTCTTTTGGAAGGCAGGCAAGCATGTCCTGAGGTATCTCAGGGGCACATCTGGGTATGGATTGTGGTACATACAGTCGAATGAGGTGAAGCTACATGGCTTCATGAATGAAGATTGGGCAGGAAGCCCAACGGACAGAAAGAGCACATCTGGAGGGATTTTCAGTACCGGATCTACAGCAGTTTCTTGGTACAGTAGGAAAAAAATATCCGTGGCACTCAGTTCAGCAGAGGCCGAGTACATGGCAGCAAGTTTGGCTGCATGCGAGGCTATATGGATGAGGAAGATCTTGGTCGGTTTGTTCGGTTCTCATTTAGATCCTACTGTGATATATTGTGATAATCAGAGTTGCATTAAACTCTCGGTTAATCCAGTATTTCATGATAGATCTCAACATATTGACATCCGGTACCATCATATCAGAGATTGTGTGCAGCGGAAGATCATGTTGCTTTCTTACATTCCTACGGAGGATCAGGATGCAGATATTCTGACAAAGGCTCTCACTAGGAGAAAATTCGAATACCATAGAGACAGGATCGGGGTGGCAGATAATCCCTATCTTGTTGAGAGGGAGTGTTGAGATTCAACAAGATGATGAGCTTAGTGAAAAGAGTCACCTTCACTAAGTAGGTCTGCAGGCTATTTTTGGCGCAAAGTTTATTTTTAGACATGTCGATCATATTCTATGAGTTGTAGGATGCTATTTGTGGATGGTTGGTCAAGTTGGAAAAATAGATGGACTTCTATTTTTAGACATCTTGGGCGGAATCTATTTTTAGATTTCCAGTCTAAAAATAGATATGTCGAATATTATTAGCTCTTAATAATATTTGGACTCTAAACATTATCTTATTCTCTTGGAGCACTTTAGTTAAGTGCACAGATGTGGCACAACAACTGAAAAAAGGAATTAAGATATTCCTGAGGGTTTACTAGAGCTATTGCATGGAGGACTTCCGTTAGAACTCATGAGACAGAGTTTGGTGGAGTTGGAGAAGTAGTTGGTGGAGTTGTATTTAGTTTAACTCAATTAGACTCAATTGAGCTAGTTGTATCTAGTCTAACTGATTGATACACTAGTGAGAGTGGAGTGAATTAATTAGTTAATTAATTCACAAAAAATAACTCATTAATCAATTGAACAATACATCAGTTAACTACAGTGCATGGAAGTTTCAGTGGAGACCAGTGGAGATATAGGTGAAAGAGCAAGTGTGACTATCAGTTGTGACTATAGTGATGCATTGATTGCATCCAACACTCAGTGGAGATGCCAATGAGGATTGCGTGAGCAAGGCTGGAGAAATTCAAGTTCATTCAGAGCCATTCTTCAGCAGGGATTGCGTAGTAGAGGCAGGCTAGCAGGTGGAAAATATCGGTGCATGGATTTGCAATATCGGGCCTGATTAGTGTGTAGCAATTGTATTGTACTGAGAGCTTGATATGATTAGATTTGTATGAGGATTGTTACATGATCTCTATGGCATATATTATATACATATAGTTGGGGTTTTCAGCTTCAAGCTTTCCCGTTAAACAATTGTGTTAATGTGTGTGAATTTTTATTGTTTCATGTGTGCATTTCAATCTTGATTTAATTTCTGTAGATGATCAATGGTGGAATAGATTATGTATTTTGCATGAAGTTAAAATAGTGTGAGATCAGGAGAATCTTGGACATATAACACATAAGTTATATAATTTCTACAAATGGCAGGTTCTCTCACTGACGATAATGGGAATGCATTAATGTCCCCATATTGTCAAATCTTGTAAGTGACTCGACCTCAACATATTTATTCATCCCTATCAAGATGTGATGGTGTGACTTGAAGTTCATTAACATCAATGGTGAGTTATCTCACATCGGTTAACAACATGCATTAATGATAGGTAATCCAGTGATCTCTTTCCATGCTCGACTCCAACACATTCTTTTGCATGGTAGAGAGTTTCACCTTGGTGTTAGGGTCCTATAATAATAGGATTCATAATTTTGAATTGACTATTGTAAATCTTGCAATATTATACCTTTTCTTTCTCCTAATGTTTTCCCATATTTAAAAGATGAAAATAGGGTATGTCCTAAAAGAACAATCAAAGGACAAAATAAAATATTATAAAAAAAGAATATTAAATATGAACCCCACCAAAATAGATCATGAAAGTGTTGCATGTTTAAATGCCACTCCTTTTAGTTTATTTTTGCAAATAAGATTGTGTGCAGCTTGTTCAAAATGCCACAATCCATGATAATCAAACAATTTAATCTTGATTATTCATGTTTTCAATTTCAAAAGTATGATTAGATAATGAATAATGATTTGGCCAAACTCTTTAATCTTGGCAGATCCGTAGTTAGGTAGAGAAATAAACAAGCTCATTAGTTTAATATGAGCCATCGGACATCATAAGGTTAGAAGTAGATAGTTTGATTGCTTAAATAAATAAAGGGTCACCAAGCTTAAATGTGCCCAAGAAAAGGAATAAAAATGCTAGCATAAAGAAGGGTAGGCAGAAACACTTTTTGCAAGTCATTGGAAAGCATCAAATTGGTTTGTTTCTTATTTCTAATATCCTACTAATTGCCCCCTTCTTAAAATTACAGAAAGACCCTTCCCTATTAATTTTCCCCTTGCTAATATCTCTTTTCTCTTTTGGAAATTGTTCCCTTGTAAAAACCCTTTTCCATAAACTAACTCCCCCTTTTCCTAGCTACCTCCTAATGTAGTTCTAATACCCCACTCTTATATTCCCCAAAACCTTTTAACCTATAGTTTCTATTTTTCATTAATTTCCCACTATATATGTACATCTCGACTCCTTGTTACAATTTAACATATAGTTTATATAGTTTAATAAACCCCCCAAACTTTTATTTAACTCCACCATATATTATATTCCACTTTAATGTTAAATCCCCATATACATATTTTACAACCCCATATATTATTTTTAAACATATAGTTTTTAATACTCATCCCGCTTTATACATTTCATTAAGCCATATTTATTAATCCTGATCCCTTCATTAATTAAGTCCATTCATATATAAATTTTATTTTTAACCCTCACTTTATTTACATTCATACCCCTCTATCTATTAACACCCCGGGTCTCACCTCTTTGAACCCCACAATCCCATCAGCCGTCCGATGATTTCCCATAGATCCAACGACCCTTATACCATTTCGCAACCCCCAACCATCTGACGTTTAAAACACCAAGAGATTGAAAAATGGGTTGTTTTTCCCATGCCTCCCCTGCCACGTGGAAATCTTATGCTGTATCACATTCCTTCAAACAAAACTACCCAATCACTTTTTCATATGCGAAAAACCACTTTTTGCAGTGCGATGAAACCACTGAAACCAGTTCCGTGCTATTTAAATAAACCACTTGCCAATTCCTGCAATATGAAATAAAATCATCATTCCACTTTGGCATTGTACGATAAACCAAAAATTGTTTCAAAACCCTGCAATTGGGTTATTTTCACGGATTTTCGAATAAAACCAAAGCCATTGCCAGCCTGAGATAAATTATACAATTCGGACTCCTTCCAAATGGTGTCCCTGTTCCTCGAAAACATTTTCACCTCTCAGCAGACCTCTATTTCATTAACTATTGTTTTGTTTTGCAGGTGGTTAGCATACCAGAATATGGGATAGACAATTTTTGATACTAGTTCCAAGAATTTGAGTATTCTAGAATTTTGAGATACAAATTCAAAAGTCTTATTTAACAGAATATTACGTGCAAAAACAGAGTAGGAGGAATCATTTACACAAAGGCAATAAATGGTAAAACAGAGATGAAATCATTTTCACCAGCAAACAATGAAAGATTCATACCATAAGCTCTCTAGGACATATTTTACTCCTTGTTACTTATGTCTTATTATAAAAAGTAAAAGTGAAAAGATGACAGAACATTCTGGTTAAAGGAAAAATAGAGTAACAAGTAAACAAAGAAGTAGTAGAGTTTAAAGACAATTATCAGATGACAAGGTAGAATGAAAGAGAAAATAGCGTGAAGAGCAGAGAAAAAGAAAACGTGAGAGACAGGCTAGGAAAAGATCAAAGAAACAAACATATGACAACAAATATGATAAAACAAGGACACCTTTCATTTAGTTGAAAGGTGTCACTACATTTCATCTTCTAGATATTTTATTTCCTATAATAAATCCTGATTAGTTAAACATGATATTTTTGTATTAGTTTATTATAAATACTTCATAATTTGAAGTATTTAGTGTGGATGAATTGCTGAACATTTCTATAGTTGTACTATTATGGAACCTGAAGGTGATTGTACCAATTTCAAGTTAGCAGCCTGGATTAAAGCAATAAAGAGATTATATTACATGATTCATGTGTTGGGTCATTACAGTGAAGTACTTTCTACTTGTTCAATTGTTTCTTTCTAAAGTTTTCACATGATCATATGTTTTCTTTATCTAAATGATATAACTGGAATGTTATTACAAAATATGTTTAATTACACTCTGTCTTGAACTGTTTATCATTTATATGTTTTTCTTTTGATATCTAGATAAAAAAATTATTAATTACTCCCTTATTTCGATTAACCTCTGTCTTATCATTCATTACCTAGATTTGAGAACTCTTAGTTGCTCTCTTATACCAATTGAAATAATTTTCATTATCAGCATAATGATTTGAATTTACTCAACTATCTTGCCCTGTGAATACTTCCCTTTAGAACCTTGATCCTGCCTCTGCTGCTTGACACTTTGACTCCATTATCCCGATGGAATAAAAAAATACATCTATCCATCTGAGTAAGCGATTTCACCACCAAACCAAATTCAAAATCAAATCCCAAGTTACCCTACATAACTAGCCTAAAATCAAATACAATCAACAAAGATAAATCATATAGAGAGAGCCCTCTCTGAGCGTTAGGAAGGCTAGATTCTAATATCAACAGTAGGTTTGTGGTTACCTCGGTGAGTTCATTTTTAACATTGAGAAATCATTGGGTGATAACATATTGGCGAGCATACTGGGGATCAAACTAATATTTTCCTTCAGAAAAATTATACAAGAATCCAATCTGATCTATGACGGTGGATAGTGATCAGACACACAAAGGTTAAAATCATCCACCTAGTACTCCAACTCCAAATCAATTTCAAAATCAAGACTCCACTGGAGAAATGAACTTGGAAGAACATCATGGGAATATAAAGTTTTCAACTTGGATCTTAGTCCAAGACATTATGTTCTTTCTTATCAATAAATTTTTTCAATGTATATTGTATTTTAGTAATGATCTCAGACTAATATTTGATTACTTTCCTTTGAAAATTGTAAATATAAAATCTCCTTATCCATTTGATCGGCTTTCGTCTAAAAATTATAATGATCACATTCCAATTGATAAGTCTCAAGTAATCAATAATGATCTTACAATTCCCGTACATATTCTTGTACCTTGTAAAGTTCCTGATAGATATAAGCCCCTCATATTACCTCCTATACTTCATGATATCCCTGATAACTATTATAAAAATATTCCTAATTTTGATGGAGAAAATGGTAATCTCAATGCAGAAAAACATATTCAAGGTTTTGAGAATTATCTAGATCTATTTGAGATTGATGAGGATGATGTTATAATCAGAATTTTTACTCTTTCTTTGCAGATTAAAGTAAAAAGTTGATTCAAGAATATCCCTATTGAAAGCATCTCAAATTTCCAACAATTTGTCAAAATTTTCTTTGATAGATGGATAATCAAAGTCAATATTTTTATAATCATAGAAGAATACAATCAGTTGAAAAGACAACCAAATGAGTTAATACAACAATTTTCTGATAGATTTAATCAAGTTTATTATTCAATGCTATCAAATATCAGACCTATTCATGATTAAGCTCTCTTGCATTTTCCAAAAGAATTTGATCCAAAAATAGAATTTCAGTTAAGAGAAAGGAATCCAGTAACACTTGAATAGATGCAGAACATTGCAGTTGATGTAGAATTCAATTTTCTAATTAAAAGAGAGAAGTTGAAAGCAGAAGAGGAGAATAACAACATTGCAGAGCACTAGACATTTTCAGAAGTAGAACTTGACATTTTGGCAAGTGAAATAGAGGAAATGATTCAAAGACTCACAATGAAAGATGGATTTTCATTCAAGATCACCATGACCCATTTATTGCAGAAAAAGAAGATATTGTTGGCCATAAACATGTTCCTAATAATTCCAACTACTATAGATCAGAAAATGGATTTAGAAATCAATATGTGGAAGAGAAATCTACTGATCTAATGTGTATGTTTGATGATATTCCTTATTTTATTGATTTTCCTAAGTATGATCAGTATGATGATAATTATAACCTCCAAATTCAAGCTAATATTACAGAGCAATTGGAAGATAGTTTGTGGGATGATGAAAGTCATTTTCAGCAGCCAGAATATAGTGAGCAATCAATACAGATCAACTATGAGAGTGAACAAGAAAGTGCAGAAAATTTTGAGATAAGTGAAGGAGCTTTGCCTCTTTGTTTTGCTTTAAAGTAATAAAAAATCAGTAGTCCTTAGGTATTGATATTGACAACAAAGAAGATAATGAATTTCTTGACCAGGATTCCTCAGTTTCACAATTACATTCATCAAATTTCATTAAAATACCTGATCAGATGACACAGGAAAATCCTATACCACTATGTTTTGAATCATTTCAGTTTTTAAAGAATATTTGGTATAATATCTTTAAAGCAAAGGATGAGCAGCCTACAGAAATTTATGAAGTATCATTAAATTCCATATCCAATAGATTACAACCTCTTTACAATTTTTTCATGATCCAATAGCAGATATGTTGGATAATGAATGCATTCAAAGCCTTTCTTCATTTACTGACTATAAGATTCAGAATCAAGATGATAAAAGTTTTCTCATACATACATTTCATTAGAAGAGATATCATTACAAAGTTTATCTAAAAGTTTGAAGGGAGATAAAAGTAAAAATAACAGTTTAGTTTCATGGTATGGAGGCCATACAGAACATATGTACAATTGGTTATATTAGTTGAATAATAGTGTACATACCTTGGAATTTCCTTTTGTACAGTTTATTGAGTCAACAAAGGAAATTAAAACTTTCCTTATCTTCACATCTGTTGACAAGTTTCTAATAGGCTGCAAAACTACAGTTTTAATAATCAACAAGCAAATGCAACAAACCAAATCAATGTATATAATGCTTGAATGGTTGCATTGGCATTTTCATTTTACCTAACGAGCAGTTGGACAGCTGATTATAGTAATCAAGTAGGATTCCAATTTGATTGAATTCAGTTTTCAGCAACAATTTTATTTAAGTTTCATCAAGTGTTGAAATAATTCATTAAGATTTAAAACCAAGGAGAATACCAAAAAGTCTTAATGATCTAGTATTTTGGTTTGAAGGTTACAACAATTTTTTAGTTTCTGATCATATTTCAGTTTGCAGAAAAAGGGTGTGATTTCAGTTCAAGATTTTCAGTCACAGAGATTATACAACACATCATGTGCATGCTTGGGATTAGCCCAATGGATCAGGTTACTAGTCGACGGTGTTCTTGAAATCTCACAAGGAGATGCCATCCCCATGTGAAGTCACTGTTAGGGTCCTATAATAATAGGATTCATAATTTGAATTAACTATTGTAAACCTTGCAATATTGTACATAAATTTTCTTTCTGCTAATGTTTTCCCATATTTAAAAGATGAAAAGAGGGTATGTCGTGAAAGAACAATCAAAGGACAAAAGAAAAGAATATAAAAAAAGAATATTAAATATGAATCCCACCAAAATAGATCATGAAAGTGTTGCACGTTTAAATGCCAATCCTTTTAGTTTATTTTTGCAAATAAGATTGTGTGCAGCTTGTCCAAAATTCCACAATCCATGATAATCAAACAATTTAATCTTGATTATTCATGTTTACAATTTCATAAGTATGGTTAGATAGCGAATAAAGATCTAGCCAAACTCTTTAATCTTGGCAGATCCGTATTTAGGTAGAGAAATGAACAAGCTCATTAGTTTAATCTGAGCCGTCAGACGTCATAAGGTTAGAAGTAGATAGTTTTCTTACTTAAAGAAATAAAGGGTCAGCAAGCTTAAATGCGCCCAAGAAAAGGAATAAAAATGCTAGGATAAATAAGGGTAGACAGAAACACTTTTTGCAAGTCATTGGAAAGAATCAAATTAGTTTGTTTCTTATCCTACTAATTGCCCCATTCTTAAAATTCCAGAAAATCCCTTCCCTATTCATTTTCCCCTTGCTAATATCCCTTTTCTCTTTTGGAAATCATTCCCTTATAAAAACCATTTTCCCTCAAATAACTCCCCCTTTTCCTAGCTACCTCCTAATATAGTTCTAATACCCCACTCTTATATTCCCCAAAACCTTTTAACCTATAGTTTCTATTTTTCATTAATTTCCCGCTATATATGTACATCTCGACTCCCTGTTACTATTTAAAATATAGTTTATATAGTTTAATAAACCCCCCACACTTTTATTTAACTCTACCATATATTATATTCCACTTTAATTTTAAATCCCCGTATACATATTTTACAACCCCATATATTATTTTTAAACATATAGTTTTTAATACTCATCCCACTTTATACATTTCAGTAACCCATACTTATTAATCCTGATCCCTTCATAAATTAAGTCCATTCATATATAAATTTTATAGTTAACCCTCACTTTATTTACATTCATATCCCTCCGTCTATTAACACCCCGGGTCTCATCTCTTTGAACCCCGCAATCCTGTTAGCCGTCCGATGATCGCCCATAGATCCAACGACCCTTATACCATTTTGCAACCCCCGACCATTCGACATTCAAAACACCAAGATCTTGAAAAATGGGTGGTTTTGCCCATGCCTCCCCTGCCACATGGCAATCTTACACTGTATCACATTCCTTAAAAAAAAACCGCCCAATCGCTTTTTCATATGCGAAAAACCACTTTTGGCAGTGCGATGAAACCACTGAAACCAGTTCCGCTCTATTTAAATAAACCACTTGCCAATTCCTGCAATATGCAGCAAACCATCATTCCACTCTGGCACTGTACGATAAACCAAAAATTGTTTCAAAACCATGCAATTGGGTTATTTCCACAGATTTTCGAATAAAACCAAAGCCATTGCCAGCCTGAGATAATTTCTGCAATTCAGACTCCTTCCAAATGGTGTCCCTATTCCCCAGAAACGTTTTCACCTCTTAGAAAACCTATATTTCATTAACTATTGTTTTGTTTTGCAAGTGGTTAGCATACCAGAAGATGGGATAAACAATTTTTGATACTTGTTCCAAGAATTTTTTTATTCCATAATTTTGAGATACAAATTCAAAAGTCTTATTTAACAGAAGATTACATGCAACAACAGAGCAGGAGAAATCATTTACACAGAGGCAATATATGGTAAAACATAGATGAAATCATTTTTACCAGCAAACAATGAAAGATTCATATCATAAGCTCTCTAGGGCATATTTTACTCCTTTTTACTTATGTCCTATTATAAAAAGTAAAAGTGAAAAGATGACATAATAGTCTGGTTAAAGGAAAAACATAGTAATAAGTAAACAGAGAAGTAGTAGAGTTTAAAGACAATTATCAGATGACAAGGAAGAATTAAAGAGAAACTAGCATGAAAAGCAGAGAAACAAACAACATGAGAGACAAGCTAGCAAAAGATCAAAGATACAAACATATGACAACAAATCAGATAAAATAGGGACACCTTTCAATTAGTTGAAAGGTGTCACCACATTTCATCTTCTAGATATTTTATTTCCTATAATAAATCCTGATTTGTTAAACATGATATTTTTTGTATTATTTTATTATAAATACTTCATAATTTGAAGTACTTAGTGTGGATGAATTGCTGAACATTTCTATAGTTGTACTATTATGGAACCTGAAGGTGATTGTACCAATTACAAGTCAGCACACTGGATTAAAGCAATAAAGATATTATATTACATGATTCATGTGTTGGGTCATTACAGTGAAGTACTTTATACTTGTTCAATTGTTTCTTTCTGAAGTTTTCACATGATCATATGTTTGCATAATCTAAATGATATAACTGGAATGTTATTACAGAATATGTTTAATTACACTCTGTCTTGAACTGTTTATCATTTATATGTTTTTCTTCTAATATCCAGATAAATAAATTCTTAATTGCTCCCTTATTTCGATTGACCTCTGTCTTATCATTCATTATCTGGATTTGAGAACCCTTAGTTGCTCTCTTATCTTGATTGAAATAATTTTCATTATTAGCCTAATGATCTGAAGTTACTCAACTATCTTTCCCTGTGAATACTTCCCTTTAGAACCTTGAGCTTGCCTCTGTTGCTTGATACTTTGACTCCATTAGCCCAGTGGAATAAAAACCTACATCTATCCATCTGAGTAAGCGATTTCACCACTAAACCAAATTCAAAATCAAATCCCAAGTTACCCTACATAACTAGCCTAAAATCAAATACAATCAACAAAGATAAATCATATAGAGAGAGCCCTCTCTGAGCGTTAGGAAGGCTAGATCCTAATATCAACAGTAGGTTTGTGGTTACCTTGGTGAGTTCATTTTTAACATTGAGAAATCACTGGGTGATAACATATTGGCGAGCATACTGGGGATCGAACTAATATTTTCCTTCAGAAAAATTATACAAGAATCCAATCTGATCTATGATGGTGGATAGTGATCAGACACATAAAGGTTAAAATCATCCACCTGGTACTCCAACTCCAAATCAATTTCAAAATCAAGACTCCACTGGAGAAATGAACTTGGAAGAACATCATGGGAATATCAAGTTTTCAACTTGGATCTTAGTCCAAGACATTATGTTCTTTCTTATCAATAAATTTTTTCAATGTATATTGTATTTCAGTAATGATCTCAGACTAATATTTGATTACTTTCCTTTGAAAATTGTAAATATAAAATCTCCTTATCCATTTGATCAGCTTTCGTCTAAAAATTATAATGATCACATTCCAATTGATAAGTCTCAAGTAATCAATAATGATCTTACAATTCCCGTACATATTCTTGTACCTTGTAAAGTTCCTGATAGATATAAGCCCCTCATATTACCTCCTATACTTTATGATATCCCTAATAACTATTATAAAAATATTCCTAATTTTGACGGAGAAAATGGTAATCTCACTGCAGAAAAACATATTCAAGGTTTTGAGAATTATCTAGATCTATTTGAGATTGATGAAGATGATGTTAGAATCAGACTTTTTACTCTTTCTTTGCAGAGTAAAGTAAACAAGTTGATTCAAGAATCTCCCTATTGAAAGCATCTCAAATTTCCAAAAATTTGTCAAAATTTTCCTTGATAGATGGATAATCAAAGTCAATCTTTTTATAATCATAGAAGAATACAATCAGTTGAAAAGACAACCAAATGAGTCAATACAACAATTTTCTGATAGATCTAATAAAGTTTATTATTCAATGCTATCAAATATCAGACCTCCTCATGATTAAACTCTCTTGCATTATCCAAAAGCATTTGATCCAGAAATAGAATTTCAGTTAAGAGAAAGGAATCCATTAACACTTGAATAGATGCAAAACATTGCAGTTGATGTAGAATTCAATTTTCTAATTAAAAGAGAGAAGTTGAAAGCAGAAGAGGAGAATAACATCATTGCAGAGCGCCTGACATTTTCAGAAGTAGAACTTGACATTTTGGGAAGTAAAATAGAGGAAATGATTCAAAGAATCACAATGAAAGATGGATTTTTCTTTCAAGATCACCATGACCCATTTATTGCAGAAAAAGAAGAGATTGTTGGCCATAAACATGTTCTTGATAATTCCAACTACTATATATTAGAAAATGGATTTATAAATCAATATGTGGAAGAGAAATCTACTGATTTTCCTCCATCCGATCTTTCCATGCAACATAATTCGAACTGCCTTCAAGAGCATATTCGAGTCGCAAACTGTTGAAAAACATTTTCAACTCTGGCACCAAGAGAACAATCTGCTGCAAAATTCGAATTCCAAGCTCAAAAACTCAACTGCTTCTGGATCTGTGAGAACAAATTATTTCTAGCACAGAGATTGAATGTATGGGCATTTACTGGATATATCACCTTTCAGAGAAAGGATGGATCCAAAGGCTACCTGGCCCGATACAGACTCTGTCTACTGAAATAATATTGTAATCACTGCAATAGATCCCGATGATTAATTCACTCTGATACCATGTAGAAATTTGCTGAATAATGAAGATTTATCCATTGAGATTATCCTGATCATACATTAATTCGAATTCATGTATAACACATAACCTCTTCTACAATCAATCATCAATTTGCGGAAATAGAAACAGTCGCATGCGCACATAAACACAATATGTAATGGGGAAAGCTTATAGCTAAAAACCACCAGCTATTTGTATATTATAATAGAGGAGAACATGTAACAGTCTCAGTACAATACTCCTCACAAGTACTCAGTACTGTCTCCAAAAGTTACACACAAACTAGCTTAGTTTTGAACAAGTCACAGGTTCAAAACTCATCCACTAATTGCCTGCCTCTATTGCGCAATCCAAGTTGGTTCAATGAGAGATCCAAGTTCGAATCTCCTTGGCTTCAACTGTGCAATCATCATTGGCAATATCCTCCAATGCTTGTGCAAATCTCATGCACAACTGCTGTCGCAACTAATAGCAAACTCACCCTTTCATCTACCTCTTCCACTGGTCTCCACTGAACTGTCCATGCACTGTAGTGAACTGATGTGTTCTTGAGTTGAATAATGAGTTAAAAATTAGTGAATTAAATAATATTTAATTCACTCCACTCATTACTAGTGTATTAGCCAGTTAAACTAAACACAACTAGTTCAACTAAGTTAAACCGAACACAACTCCACCAACTATCTCATCAACTCCACCAAACTCCGCCACTTGAGTTCTAACTAAAGTCAACCATGCATGAGCTCACCAAACCCTTAGGAATAGCGTAATTCCTTCTGTCAGGTGCATGGGCCACATCCGTAGCTCCAACTAAAGTGTTGTAAGAGAATAAACTGAAGTTTAGAGTCCAAATATTATTAAGGGCTAATAATATTTGACTGACCTATTTTTAGACAGGCAGTCTAAAAATAGACTTCGACTTGTATGTCTAAAAATAGAGGTCCATCTATTTTTACCAACTCGACCAATCATCCAAGAATAGCATACTGCAACTCCTAGACCATGCTCCATATGTCTAAAAATAGGCATAGTCTAAAAATAGACTTTGCGCCAAAAATAGCCTGCGGACCCACTTAGTGAAGGCGACTTCATTTCACTAAGCTCCATCATCTTGTTGCATTTTCAACACTCCCTCTCAACAAGATATGGATTATCTGCAACCCCTATCCTGCCTCTGTGGAATTCGAATTTGCTCCTGGTGAGCGCCTTCGTCAAGATGTCAGCATCCTGATCCTCCGTGGGAACATATGAAAGTAACATGATTCTCCGCTGAACACGGTCCTAGATATTATAATTACGATGTAAGTGTGGTTTATTGTGTCATGAAATGTTGGATTAGTGAGAGTTTAATGCAACTACGAGATTTATCACAGTAAATCACGGTGGGCTCCAAACCCAAGTGTAACTTGAACAATCAACGGGATCTTCCTCATCAAATAGCCTATTTTACCTTAAACTTGCTGCCACTGTGTAGCCTCTGTTGAAACAGGTGCCCTGGATGCAAGAGTGCTTTGTGCCGAGCTAGCGGAAAATTTGGCTGAAAATACCTCCCGGATGTGCTCTTGGTTCGTTGGGCTCTGCCCAATTTGCATCGATGAAGCCAGGAAGCCGGCTCCATCCTCTGTACGTACCTGTGGAGCCATACCCGATGTGCCACTAATATAGCGCAATACATGCTTGCCTTCCTTCCAAAAGAGCTTGGTAGGCTTAACCATAGTTTGCGAAAGCTGTTTAACTGCATAGCATATATCGGGTTGTGTATTGACCAGATACATAAGCGACCCCACCAACTGTCGATAGACAGTGGCATCCACTACCTACGCTGAAGTAGCATCCTCCTTCCTCCAACCACCAGGAAGAGGAGTGTCAACAGGCTTGCAGCCTTGCATGTTGAACCTCTCCAGAATCTCCCGGGCATACTTGCCCTGAGAAACAAGCAGTCCTCCGCTGCGTTGCCAAATCTCCAATCCCAAGAAATAATGAAGGATGCCCAAGTCCTTCATCTCAAACTCTCGTGCAAGATCCTCCTTGCATGAAAGTATCAACTGCTCATCGCCAGTCAAAATCGGATCATCTACATACAGTACGATGATCAACAGCTTCCCCTCCACCACAATCTGGTACAGGTTTGGATCCGCCTCACTCTTGGAGAATCCAAGCCCGGTGAAGTAGCTGTCTATCCGAGTGTACCAAGCACGAGGTGCTTACTTCAGCCCGTACAGTGCTCTCTTGAGTCGGCAAACATGCGACTCACTGCTGAAGATCTCAAAACCTTCAGGCTGCTCTATGTACACCTCCTCCTCAATAACTCCATTGAGGAACACAGTCTTCACATCCATCTGATGAATGTGCCACCCCATCTGCGCTGAGAGAGCAAGGATCGTACGTATGGAAGAGTACCTTGCGATAGGTGCAAAGGTCTCCTCATAGTCAATCCTCTCGATCTATGAGAAGCCACGGGCGACAAATCTCGCCTTGTACTTCTCCACACTCCCGTCAGCCGCCTGCTTCACTTTGTAGATCCATCGCGAACCCACCACTGATTTCCCTTTCGGTCTTGGGACAATCTCCCATGCACTGTTTCTGACGATCGAATCATATTCTTCGATCATGGCATCTACCCATGCGGGTTCCTCCACAGCTTCCTCAAAAGAGGATGGCTCCGTCACGACACATTGACTCATAAGATCCATGTATCCAGTGTACCGATCCGGTGACTGCCTCTGTCTGCGCTGTGTTGTAGGTGGTCCTACAACCTTCTCTGCATCTTGAGCCAGTCGCTCAACTTCTGTAGTGCGCTTGCGCCCTCTGATGGTTGGCGCTGCATGAGTGGTCTCTTCCACTCCATGAATCTCATCTTGTGGCTGATCCACATCCTGAGACTCATCCTTAGGAGCTAACAGCTCCTCATCTGCATGCAAGTGTGGCTCCCTCTCAAGCGAACACTGCATGGCTTTCTCCTCCTGAAATTTTATATCCCGTCGCACAACAGTCTTGCGACTGTCTGGCACATACACCCGATAGTTGTGGGGTGTATCAGTGTACCCCACAAATATTCCAACTTCAGCAGTTGGATCCAGCTTCCTTCTCGCATCCTTCGTCACATGCATGTAGACAGGAGATCCGAAAATCCGCAAATGGGAAATATCAGGCCTCTTGCCCGAATAAGCCTCCTCTGGTGTACTCATGCCAAGAACCTTGTGAGGACAACGGTTCTGCACATACACTGCTGTATTGCATGCCTCAGCCCACAAGTGAAAGGGTAGGCCCTGATCATGCAACATCGCCCGTGCAGCACCCACGATCGTTCTGTTCTTCCGCTCAGCCACCCCGTTCTGCTGTGGGTTATGGGGTGCGATGAGCTCTCTCCGAATCCCTTCTGCACTGCAAAATTCCTTGAATTCAGCCGAGATGAATTCACCACCATTGTCGCTCCTGAGAGCCTTCACCTTCTTCCCCGATTCCTTCTCGACCAGTGCTTTGAACTCACAGAACTTAGAGTATGTCTCGCTCTTCTTCTGCATGAAGAAGATCCAGCACTTCCGAGAGAAATCATCAACAAAGATCACGTAGTACTTGTGCTTTGCTATCGAAGCTACTGAGAAAGGACCACACACGTCTGTGTGAACTCTCTCAAGGATCGTCATGGCGCGACTATCCTTCTCGTGAAAGGTGGCTTTCACAAACTTCCCTAAGGTACACCCCTTGCACTGATCTGACTGCGCAAGGGTGCCCTTAGGAAGCCCAGTAGAAATCTGCTGCAGGATCTTCAAAGCTCCATTGTGAAGGTGGCCCATTCTCCTGTGCCACAGTTTGCCCTCATCATCCCGGCTCACCACTTCTCCCGCCTTGCATGCCATTGCTGCGCAGCCATCTACTTGCAACTGATAAAGGTTCTTGACTCGAACCCCTATCTTCCGGGTCTCTCCAGTTGTCTTACTGCGCAGGAAAGCCTTTCCTTCGCTAAAGACCACATCATACCCCTTGTCTTCCAACATCGCCACAGAGATCATATTCTTCATCAATCCTGGAACATGCAATGCCTTCACTTGTCCCGAAGGGATTCACAAAATCTCAAAGGAAATGGTGCGATACCGTGCTCTTCGTATCTACCATCATCGCCCATCTCGATGTGCACTCCAAGATCTTTTTCCTCCAGATAAAGCAGATCTAGATCTAGGTCATGTGAAATGATGCCTTTGTCCAAGAACCATGCGATCCCCATCGGACAAACCAAACATAAGTCATTGAAAAATCTGAACCGAATTGAGAAGCCAATGCCTCTCCCCATTCTATGAGATCCGGCCCGACCTTCTTATTTCTTCTGCAACGGACAATTTGTGGCATAATGTAAAGTGCGGTGACAGTGAAAACAACCACCTTGAACATGTCTTGCTTCTTGCCTTGCACTGATTGAGAAGCCTTCTTGCTCTTCCCCTTCTTTGCTTTGGGTAGCAAAGTGCGATTTCTTCATTAGCTCCCTTTGATGAAGATCCATCTCGAGTAGTCCTCCTTATCTCCTCCTGCATGAGATCCGCCAAAAGGCGCTCCCATCCCGGCAGCTTCTCCCGACCATTGACACTATCTTGATATGAGTGCCAAGCCTTCGGAAGACCAAGGAGAGCCAGGTCGACCATGTGCTCGTCTTCGACAGTCACCCCCACACTTCCCAGCTCATCTCTGCACTGAGTGAACTTCGTGAGGTATTTGGCGATACTGTCGCCTTTCTCCATCTTAATGTTTCTGAGCTTATCCTTGAGCGCCAGCTTCCTTTGGTCGCTCTTACTCTGGAATAGATCTGTCAATGCTTTCCACATCAAATATGGAGAAGCTTTTCCATGCAGCTGGATACAATGTGATCCTTTACGCCCTCCAACAGAATCCTTCGACATTTCGCCATCTTCTTTTGCCAAGCTTCAACTTCAGCAGGATCAGCAGGCTTTTGGACATTCGTATCTACGAACTCCTTCAGCCCATTATCTTCTAATAATGCCTCCATCCGATCTTTCCATGCAACATAATTCGAACTTCCTTCAAGAGAATATTCGAGTCGCAAACCGTTGAAAGACATTTTCAACTCCGGCACCAAGAGAACAATCTGCTGCAAAATTTGAATTCCAAGCTAAAAAACTCAACTGCTTCTGGATCTGTGAGAAAAAATTATTTCTAGCACAGAGATCGACTGTATGGGCATTTACTGGATATATCACCTTTCAGAGAAAGGATGGATCCAGAGGCTACGGCCCATTTTTCACTTAGCTACCGAAATAATAGTAGCATTCCATTGCAATAGATCCAGATGATTAATTGACTCGATAACATGTGAAATTTCTTGAATAATGAAGATTTATCTAACAGGATTATCCTGATCAGCCACATTAATTCTAGTTCATGCTTATAACACATATATTCAATCAATCATCAATTTACGGAAATGGGCGAGTCATGCGCATAAAATATGTAATGGGGAAAGCTTATAGCTGAAAACCCCCAGCTATTTGTATATTATAATAGAAGAGAACATGTAACATTCTCAGTACAATACTCCTCACAAGTACTCAGTACTATCTCCAGAAGTTACACACAAACTAGCTTAGTTTTGAATAGGTCACAGGTTCAAAACTCATCCACTAATTGCCTGTCTCTATTGCGCAATCCAAGTTGGTTTAAATAGAGATCCAAGTTCGAATCTCCTTGACTCCAACCATGCAATCATCATTGGCAATCTCCTCCAATGCTTGTGCAAATCTCATGCACAACTAATAGCAAACTCACCCTTTCATCTACCTCTTCCACTGGTTTCCACTGAATTGTCCATGCACTGTAGTGAACTGATGTGTTCTTGAGTTGAATAATGAGTTAATAATTAGTGAATTAAATAATATTTAATTCACTCCACTCATTACTAGTGTATTAGCTAGTTAAACTAAACACAACTAGTTCAACTAAGTTAAACCGAACACAACTCCACCAATTGTCTCATCAACTCCACCAAACTCTGCCACTTGAGTTCTAACTGAAGTCAACCATGCATGAGCTCACCAAACCCCTAGGAATAGCGTAATTCCTTCTGTCAGGTGCATGGGCCACATACGTAGCTCCAACTGAAGTGCTGCAAGAGGATAAACTAAAGTTTATAGTCCAAATATTATTAAGGGCTAATAATATTTGACTGACCTATTTTTAGACAGGCAGTCTAAAAATAGACTTCGACCTGTATGTCTAAAAATAGAGGTCCATCTATTTTTACCAACTCGACCAATCATCCAAGAATAGCATACTACAACTCCTAGACCATTCTCCATATGTCTAAAAATAGACGTAGTCTAAAAATAGACTTTGCGCCAAAAATAGCCTGCAGACCCACTTAGTGAAGGCGACTTCATTTCACTAAGCTCCATCATCTTGTTGCATTTTCAACACCTTCCAAAAGGACCAACATTTCCGCTGATTAGTTTTGCTGCTCCTTTAAAAAATAACATCATTTTTGCTGTTCCTTTTCAAAAGGAACGATAGTTTTGTTGTTCCTTTCAAAAGGAACAACACCTTTGCCGCCTGTTTTTGCTGTTCCTTTCCAAAGGACCAGCATTTCCTTCTTGTTTTTGTTGTTCCTTTCAAAAGGAACAACATGCTTTTGCCGACTGTTCTTGCTGTTCCTTTCCAAAGGAACAACATTTCCGCTAATTGTTTTTTCTGTTCCTTTTGAAAGGAACAACATTCTTGCTGATTGTTTTTGCTGTTCCTTTCAAAAGGAACATCATTTTCGCAGATTTTTTTTTCTGTTCCTTTCCAAAGGAACAACACTTTTTGAGTGCATTTTTCTTATTTTTTAAACAACATCTCTAGTACCTTTTGTGAATTCTTCATGACTCTGTGAAAGATAAACATACAATTTATGCAATGATACACAATTTAGAGGTTATTAGAATCAGCTAATCAAGAGAAATTGTCATTTTTAAGAAATTCTTTTGTAGTGATAAGAAAAAGGAAAGGACACAACCATCTATATCCCTTTGCTGTCTTTATTTTCACTAAAATTAATATGATCGATTATCTTTATCATGTTGGTTCTTCCCTAAAAACTTCATAACTCTCTTTTATTTTTATTTATTGAATAAGAATAAGGACATACTTTCTCTATTGAGATGTTCAGACTTCTTCCACCATCCCTACTCTTAAGGAGTGTTGAGCCATCCTCTATACATAAATATGGAAGTGCTACATGAAAAAAGAAGAAAAAATCTCTATATGATTACTAACAATTCTATGATATGACAGATGGAGGATAGGGGGTCTCATCAAGAGCCAGCCTACCATGATCATAAGGGAGTAGTGAAGTGGCATTCCCATTATGGCCACCACACTAGGGATATGATCCAATGGAAAAATCAGAAAAATAAAAATTCCTTGGAACATGAGGTCTCATCACGAGCCAGCCTGCCCACCTTTCACTCCTTCCTGGTGAATGGAATTGTGATTCATCTAGTTCCCAAGCCCGCACAATGGCCTCCATCATGACATCACACAGAACTTACCTAGGCATAAATAAAGGATAATGGTTCCAAGGGTGAGATAACAACTTTGTCAAGGTTATAGACACCTGTAGGCAACAGAGCTCTGCTGATGGTATTGGAGTCATATTTTTCACAAATCAATAGTAATGATAAACCCTTTTCTTATATCTTTATCTAATATAAAATGAGAGTATGCTCCTAAACCCTTTGTTCGGAAATTTATTTATAAATTGATCATAATGGTTTATGTGGATAATGACCACATAAGTATTTTTTCACATCAGCTGTCATTTTCTTCGAATCATTACATAAACATTTCTATATTTACTCACGATTTCAAAATATTCATTGATTTCAGTAATGCGATAATTTTTTGATCATATCATAAGTATGTATGCCTTTCCATGCTGTACAATCTCTATGCAGTAGACTTCTCTTCTATTTTACTGATTTGCCACAATATTCATACTGCATTTCTACAGAATTTTTTTATGACTGAACTTTTGGCATACATCTTATCTGTTAGTCATTAAAATTAACACTGTGGATTCAATAAAATTGCATGGAGAATCGTGATTTGTTTATAGGAGAACAACAAGCATGGGGGCAAATTCTATTCGCAGCACAACCACACTATTGCAACTAACAGCAAATAGTCGCGAACGCGCACAATTCTTCAGACATGATGTGCTTGCATGGCTTCCACCTTTTGCATCACTTTTAGTATCCACTCAGCCTACATCAGCTTCAACAAAGGCCAGTCCCTACATGTCATTCCACATTTTTTCGGACGTAACACTTGAGGCAAAATAGCATAATTTTTATTTATTTATTATGAATTTAGGAGAATTTCATGAAAATTCTTTGAGCATTATTTATCATCATTCATTCCACATCTTTACCACTTCCCATTTTTCAGAGACAACTCATCTTTCAGTTTGGGGGAGTGTTGCTTTCCTTCATTTATTTCTTATGACCATGTCAGTAGTATTCTTTATCATCCATTAATATTCTTATTCAGTCTCAACACCTCCCTTATTCCATGTTGTTTTACAACAAGCATAGATTTCAACAGATTGTAGCAACCACCTCTCTTTGTTTTCTAGCATTGCATGAGGACATGATAATTCTTCAGTTTGGGGGAGGAATTGCTACACATGATGGAATTTTTATACTTTCTTTCTCGTTTAAGGCATACAATTTCATTTTTATACAATGCAGAAATTAATTTGCATATATCTTTAAAACTATGAACTGAATTCTTGTGATTTCTGGATAACAAAGAGGTATTATTAAAATACACAAACCCAGATAATTTTACGCTAAATTAGTTCATAAAATTTCAAAAATTATGCACTATCACCTATAGCCATATTGTTTATATCTCATGATCCATGCATCGAGACGATCTGATTTTTGAGAAAATGGTTAATGAAGTTTGCTGTTACTTATGTCACATTTTTTCTACAACTTCATATACATATAGTTGAATTTCAACTGTAAATATTGTCATGCCTTCATCAAGATTGCTAAAATTGAATTATTTGAGGGAAAATTCATTTGTTCCATCCATTTCATGAGTGGGGATGAACAAATTTTTTGCTTGGTTAACACATAGGTTTTTTTCTTTGGGTTGCATGAGGACGTGCAATATATTTAGTTCTGGGTTGCATGAGAGCATGCAATATATTTAGTTTGGGGGTATGTTGGGCTGTGAATACGACCACTTTTTAACACTCATTTCATCAATTTATACTCTTCTTTATCATGTAATTTTATCACAATTTATCATATAAATCTATTTTATAATTATTTATGCTCTTATGGATAAATATTATTTATTCTCCTTTATTTTTAATAAATTGATGATTATTATGCATAATTTTATCAATGATGATTTATTAATATATTTTGTAACAACACTCACCATTTTAGCCTCCAAGATATTTGCTAGATTGCAGATTTGATCTCCAGCACATCATTCAATACTCCAACTCAGAAATTCGCTGGAATAAGAAGTGACAGTTTTGCAGTTGATATTCTGGACAAATGGAGAAGAATCTAGAAAATCCGGAACATGGGTTTCGTCCAGAACGAACCAAATTAATTTATTCAAGAAAGATTTGCCCAAATTCGTCCTGTATTTAGAGAAACAAAAGGTTCTTTGAGCATGATTTTCTCATATTTACTGTTGCAACCGTCCTCCAAATTATTTCAACTGCAAATCCAAATTTGACTTGCTCTTGTTGAGAGATTGATAGAAATATATCTTCTTGTTGATCAATTGGTTAGGTACAATCCAATTTTGTTATGAGAGATCACATTTACTATTTAATTTCTCCTCTTTGTGATTATAAAAGGAGACGTTTGTAAAAGAGAAGGGGGATGATTATTGAATTTCTTTTGTAACTCCATAATTCCTTGACTCTCGTGATTGAAGAGCAACTGATGTAAATGCTATTTATGTTTGATTAATACAAGAACATGTTTCTGTTTCATTTCTTAACTCTGGAGTAAAGCCCAACGACGTTTCACCGGTGGCTGAGGGCCCGACCCTGGTGGATCGATTCGCTGTTTGTATCTCTATCTTTTCATTATTGTTGTGAGATAGTTCATATTTTCTTTTATTACAGTTTGCAAGTTAATTGGTTTGCTGTTTAATTGCTTATGGATATTGGCATGTTACATTGATGAATTGCATCATTGTTCCATTCTAACAAGAATCCTCATGCCTGTATCATTTATCTTGTTACGCTTTAACAGAGCTTTGTTGTTCAGCATTTGATTCCATTTGTTGTTCTGTTCTTATTGCTGTTCAAATATCTCAATTACAGGTTGCTGTTCAATGGGATTTGTTGTTCCATACACTTTGCTATTCGATTCATTAGTTATTATTTGCTGTTCGATTCTTTTAAGTTACAGTTTGCTACTCATTTACATTGCTGTTCAATTCCAGTGCGCTGTTCATTTCCAATTAATTAGTTTACAGATTGCAAAGAGTTTGGTTTTAAAGAGTTTTCCTAGTTTACTTTCAATAGTAGCTTTAGTTCAATTTCTATTTCCTTTTAATTGCTTTAAAGCAGGACTGTCAACTGTAGAGAACACTGATTATTGCTTTCTTGTTCCCAGATTGATTGTCTTGTTCCAGTTTGATTTCAATTGCATCAATTTCTAGAGGAATGAGTTATTGCTACTGTATCCTCGATTGATGTTAGCTGAGTGAATAGTTGGATTTAAGAGCATTTGAGTTTATGTTGTTGTAGTTATACTTCTTTTTCAAGCATCCATTTACTTTTGTATTTGAAGCACTATACTACATCTTGCAAGGCATTACTCTTGGATTGAATTGGAGCCTCAGACAGAGTACACTCTTGAAATAAAAAATCGTATTTGGATTGATAATTAATGTAGGATAAATAGGCGTTAAAAAGAAACCTTTTATACCTCAACAACATATTTTACAACCCCATATATTATTTTTAAACATATAGTTTTTAATACTCATCCTGCTTTATACATTTCATTAACACATACTTATTGATCCCGATCCCTTCATATATTAAGTCCATTCATATATAAATTTTATATTTAACCCTCACTTTAGTTACATTCATACCCCTCTGTCTATTAACACCCTAGGTCTCACCTCTTTGAACCCTGCAATCCTATCAACCGTCTGATAATCGCCCATAGATCCAAAAACCTTTATACCATTTTGCAAACCTCGACCATCCGACGTGTCGGCGAGGAAAAAAGTCTTGCGTGCAAGACCTGGGTTCAGGGATTGGGAAAACAAGGGAGTCCGCTGTAGTCTAGCACCATGTCGGCATTTTCACCCTACTCCGAAGAGTATAGAGTCTCATCCGAGGCGTGCCGCAACCACATGAAGGAGGGGAACAGACCAATATCAGCAGATGGATCCGCAACTCGAAGCTAATGCAGAATCATACGCATACATAACACCGTATATAGAATATCTCTCATAACATCATGCAGATAATAAGCAATTAAAATTTTAAAGTACTACAAGAATCATGCAAAACATTCAAGACATACAATATACTAGCAACCTTCAGATAGATTAATAACCTTTCAGCAGAAACAAGTGTTACATCGCTCAACATAATGAGCT
Organism: Pinus albicaulis; assembly: GCA_034641835.2. Lineage (NCBI taxonomy): Eukaryota > Viridiplantae > Streptophyta > Pinopsida > Pinales > Pinaceae > Pinus > Pinus albicaulis. The sequence continues at coordinate 932,579,013 of CM076583.1, forward strand.
TCCAGACTCAATTAAAAAGTTCACACAAGACAGAGAGATATACTACAACAATAACAGATCTATGGAGACATAGGAAATACAATGATGTCGAGACCAGGACAGAGCTCTCCTATGGCATCTACTCCTCGACCTCGTTCTGCTCTAACCTTGCTCTTTTTTCTTTCTCTTCTGCTCTATGTGTCCCCTTTTTCTACTGGGTGACAGCCTATTTATTCACCAGCCAGTGCACTATTAGTTTCTCTTGTGTTATCACTTGGCTGCTTTTGGCTTCTTCCTGTTGAACAGGAGTTCCACTGTCTATCCTTTGCCACATCTTTCCTTCATCTGCACTTGTCTGTGCCAACCTCATCACTTATCTCCTGCTCCTTCGCAACCTCGGTAGCTCCACTGCCTACTGTTCTTACGCCTTCCATGTGACGATCCGCAACCCAAAATATGTCTCCATGCAAAATTCAAAAAAATGGCCCCAACAAGCCCCGACCACAGTCTCTTGACTCATCCTGAGTCAATCGCAGATCACCGTCTCCACCTCCATGGCTCCGCTTGTTCCCGTCTCTTGTTCCACCGGCCATCCCTCCTCTGGTTGCTCAAATAAGGGCCCTAACTCAGGGACCTTTGCAAGGGCAGTGACCTTGAGTTCCTAGAAGGAAGCTACAACCTTCTTCCACTCCTGTAGAATTGGTTCAGTGGCGGCTGCGATTCGAGTGACAGCTTCCTCTCCTCCTTCAGTAGGGACCTTGCTAAAGACGGTTGAGACGTGTGTACTGGCTTGAGCGACCAGTTGCTGCATCGTCTGAGCACTTTCCATGACAGGCTTCCTGAGCTCCCGGAGGGCCTGCTTTTCCATTGCTAAACTGGCCTCTGTCTATTAAATCTGGACTTCCAGGCTATCTGCTGCTGCATATAACGTATCAAGGCTGATTGGGTCTATTACATTCTGAATCTCTTGGTTGATTTGTTGAAGCTATAGAGACAAGGGTTGGGTCTTAAGAGTCAGGGCCATCGTATGTTATTGTAGACCCTTCAGTAGGTCATATGCTTCCCGGGCTGCAGTACTCAAGTCTTCCTACGCTCTCTCAACCTGTTCCTGTCTTGCTGTTATCTGGTTGGCATAAGTGACCTGGGGGTATGGCAGAGCTGGGCGAGCCGCTAGAGCTGCTTTGAGCTCAGTGTTCTCATACTGAAGGTTGTCCCATGCTACCTTGACGTGGATAGCTTGTTCACCCAAAACATCTTCTGGGGCATCCATTGGTGGTACCTGGGTGTCGTAGGCCGCTACAGTGGGCCAGATGTCTCGAAATATTTGTGTCACTTGCACAACTTCTTGATGCAAGGCCCCCTTTTCGGTTCACAGCTGATCACGCTCTTCAGTAAGCGCGACGAGTTGTTGATGCTGCTGTTCACATATCTGTTGAAGTTCGACGTAGAGCCCATCAACCACTTGTGCTGCCTACTGTATGAAGTGGAACAGTTGGGACATCCCCCATGTTTCCATGCCTTCTATTCCTAATGTACCCTGCTTTGGCAGTCTCGCCTGCAAGGGTTGCCCATTGGCTACTGACTTGGCTGAATTTTCTGTTAGTGACAGCGGTGGGGTTGGATCCTTGGCCTGGTTGCTAGAATCGCTCATGTTGATGTCGGGCCGTGATTCGGGTGCTGCTCTTGTGTCTGGCGAGGTCGAGTGAGCTAGCTTTTCTGGGGTCTACACTTGGTCAGCTCTATCTTTTATAGCTTGCTCTGCCTGGTTGATAAGTTTAGTAAATGTGACTTGGGGGGCTAGGGTTTGGCTAACCACGGGTATGTCTATAGTACCTGAGTTAACTTCAGTCCTCAGGTCCCCACTAGTCCTCTCTCTACTGATGGTGGGGTCGGACACAATGGCAGATGAAGTGGATGGGGCGGAGGTGTTGGGTTCCCCAAATGAGGTGAATTGTGGCAATTGGTAATTGCGGGTGGTGGGAGTATGAATGTTCAGGAAGTTAAGTGGAACAAATGGGTTGGGGAGTGGAAGCTCGCTAGTTCCTGGGGTCTCCATGAGGGGTTCTTCTCTGATCAGGACTCCCCGACTGCTCTGTCATGGCTAATCCTCACCAGTGAGGTCAACCACAGAGCTGGAGACTTCCACATTAGGTTTCTTTGCTTTTGGTGCTGTGCCTGGCTTTTCAAATTTCGACTTTTGCACCAGCATTGTGGGCACTGGGGATGGTGTAGTAAACACAATATTAGGCAGTGGGGTGAAAATAGGAGTCGTGATGGGGAGTGAGGCGGACTGGGAGGCTTGGAATTTAGGCGACTCATTGGTTATCCTTTGAATAGTACGATTGAGATTATGTACCTTGTCATTTAGCCGATCGATGACTAGATTCAGCTGCAGTCCCATCACCCTGGCTGTTGTTTGCTCTGGTGTCTCTCCTAGTAGCGGCACAACCATCATTCCTGCGAAGTCATAGACGTATTCCCCCTCTCGGGCCTCCATCTGTACTCCTGGCCATCCACAGACTTCCGAGTGGAAGGTGTTTTCATCAATGTGCATCTTTAGGGGCTTCATTTAAAAAGGCATCGCCAGCATACCTTTTGGCCTGAGGAGAGTGTGGTTGTGTGTGACCCTGAACCAGACCTGCTCACTGTATTTGTCCAGTAGAACCCCTGGTATTCGCTGCTGGCTCGTGATTACGTCTACCATCATACCATACCAAACCCGAGTTCCCTCCTCATTAGCCTCCTTCGAACTTGGGTCACTGGATACCCTCCAGGGAGTGTATTTCATTGCTAGTGGCTGGCTGTCTAGTATCTCAGCTGGTATCCACCTGCCGGGGAAGGACCATTTCCACATGGCGAAGGCCATGATCAAGTACCTGTATATGAATCCCATCACTTTCTGATAGTTGTCCTCGCATGCATCGAACAACTCATGGAGAATGAATGAGCAACAATTGAGCTGTGTTCCTTGGATACAGTGCTCTGCCACCGAGATGGTGTCTAGAGTGCACTCTCCCTTCGTATAGTGCCTCATCGTTTTGCTAGCGATAAGGTAGCATGCAAATTTAACATTGGGTTGAGAAACTAGGTCTATCCTGGCCCCCTTGCCTCCACACCATCTACCATACTTGGCATATAGGTTATGCTCTCTGTCCTTAATAGTCCGCTTTGATACTTTTTGGAATGCGGTCGAGACTTCCTGACATTCTTGTGATAATCTTGTCAACCGGTGAATATATTCTGCGCGTATGGGGATCTCCTTCCCCAACCACAATGAGCCATTCTGAATCCGGCTGAGTAAGATTTTTTTACACTGCATGGTAGCGCTCGTGTTGCCAAATACCAGCAAGTATCTTAGATTCAGTAGTGTTGATTGTTGGAGGCCCCTGAAGTCTAGCCGTGTTATTGATGCATGATTCCCAAATTTTGTCAGATAATCCTCCATATATATTTGCCGCTTCATGGCCAGGAATTCGAACCAGTCTGTGAGTTCCGAGTTTATAGAAGTTGCACTATCGTATTTCCCAACTAGTGACTCCAGTTTTGCAATTATTTTGTCTATCTCAGGCTCGAAAACTGATGGGATTATTCTAGCCATCTTCGCTATGCGCTGGTACACCTGTATCATTGCTTCACCTCTGCGTCCTTGGCTCTCTACCTCTTGCAACCTTCCCTGTTCTTCTGCACTCACGAACTTCCTTACTCCTTGAGATGTTTCTAACTCAGAAATCTCCGACATTCTTGCTCTTTTCCGCATGCAGGCTATGTAATTAAACAACACGAGTGAGGTTGATGAGACCCCATAACTAATTAATTTTTTGTTGGCTTCATCCGTGGCAATAATCATGTGATTAGTTGCCTGCTGAGGTGTGTTCTGACATCTGCTGACGGTGGTGTGGGAAAATGGGTGGACGCAATGGCTGAGGTTAATTCTAATTATGGAAAAGTCATTACTGTAAGGTTGCTTCTAATTATGGAAATTTATTTTGCAAATCTTGGCGATCCTACGGACTAACACAAGTACTGGACGAAATGATGGGGACTGACACTTGACACATTTTCTTATCCTACGTGGATGGCATGTTAGACACGCCCCTCCTCGACCACAATCGGTTGCGTTTCGGTCTCCGCAACCCAGCTGTTATTGACGACCTATGCATGGACAATTAACCCTACCTACGCTCGTCTCGGGTGTGAGAGAGTTATTCAACTATTCTATTCTACTGACTTCTCTCGGTTGCGAGAGTTATTGACAGAAAAATAGAGAAACTTAGTCATGGTAGGGCTTCAGGTGTGCGCCATTCACCCAGTCAGGTAAAATAGTACCGTCCAGTTGAGCCAACTGAACCACTCCGGAATCCTTGATTTCGACGACGTAGTATGGTCCCAACCAGTGCATCTACAACTTCCCTGGAAATTTTTGAAACCCGCTATCATATAGCAGAACCTTTCTGCCAAACTAGAATGTTTTTCTCTTAATGTTGCGATCATGCCACGCCTTCTACCTGTCTTTCTGAACTTTTTGATGAAACTCGGCAAGGAACCTTGCCTCGTCAAGTTCTTGTAATTCGTGTAGGCATTCCTGTAGTGATTCCTCCTCCGAGAACTTTAGGGACGTGGTAATGATGAGGCTTAGTATGGTGAAATTGGCTGGAATCACATCTTCATGGCCATACACCAGCTGGAAAGGTGTTTGATTCGTCAAGCGCTTCACGGTTGTTCGGTAGGCCCACATGGTGGCTGACAGACATTCATCCCAATCATCCCTTTGTGCATTGCAGATCTTCGTTAAGCCTTTTCGAGGATTTTGTTAATCGCTTCGATAGTGCCATTGGCCTGTGGGTGGTACGGGCTGCTTTTGTGATGTTGTATCATAAAGGTGTCCAACAACGATTTTATCGTTTTGTTAATGAAGTGTGTACCTTGATCACCGGTTAAGCTCCTTGGGTAGCCAAATCTGTTAAGGATGTTTTCGAAGATAAACTGGGCTGCAGTTTCTGCCATACAATCCCTCACTGCCGCTGCTTCGACCCATATGGTTAGGTAGTCCGTGGCAGTGATGATGTACCGAGCCTTTGAATTTCTGGCTACAAGTGCTATGGGGCCTACGAAGTCGACATCCCACTTCTCAAATGTTTGTAATAAATTCACCGAGTGCAGCGGGAGTTCGTCTCTGTGAGAGGGCTTCCTTGTCCTCTGACAAACATCGCATTTCTTGACAAAGAATTTACTGTTGGCATGGACAGTTGGCCACCATAGTCCAGCCTGTAGCACTTTCCTGGCTGTGGGTTTTTCTCCCACGTGTCCTCCCGCGATGCCGCTATGGCATTCCCATAGAACAGCTTCGCGTTCATGGTCGAGGACACACCTTCGTAGAATCTCGTCAAGCCCCAACTTATACAACTGCCCTGCCGGTTGGTATTCAGTAGCTCGGATGACAAGGTGTCATTTTTGGACTGGGGTATAGTGCTGTGGACACTGCCCCGTAGTGAGGTATGTTGCGATTTCGGCCAAATAATCCGGAATGGCTTCTACCCGGAAAAGATCAGCTTCAGGCAACTGATCATCTAGACAGCCCTCATTTTCTCCTGTCTCCAATTGGGATAAGTGATCGGGCCCGACATTCAGCCTCCCAGGTTTGACAATCACTTTGAAGGTGAACTCTTGAAAGAGTAGGAGCCATTGGAAAATCCATCCTTCCAGAACTGGCTTATTGACTAGATATTTCAATGCAGAGTGATCAGTGAAGAATTTGAACTTACCTCCTAGGAGGTAGTGGTGGAACTTCTGGAGCGAGTACACCATTTCTAGTGCCTCCCTTTCCGTGGTGGTGTAATTCTGCTCCACATTAGATAGCTTACGGCTGGAAAAGTACACTGGGTGGTCGACGATCGTCTCCCCTGGTTGCGCTAAGACAACCCCAAGTGCAATACCGGAAGCATCAATATGCACATGGAAATGCTTATCCCAATCTGGGTGTACCAGAATGGGCACAATTGCCAGCTTCTCCTTTAAAGCGTCAAGAGCTAATCTGCAGTTATCCGTCCACTGGAACACCTCATATTTCCATAGTAACTTCTCCAAAGGAGCAGTTATCTTCACATAGTTTCTGATGAACCTCTTGTAATAGCCCGTGTGCCCCAGTAGTGATCTCAACTGCGTCACGGTTTTGGTGCTTCCATGTTGACGATTACTACTACCTTTGCAGGGTCAACACAGACTCCTTGCCAACACACCACGTGTCCTAGGAGTGTTCCAAATGGAACTGCAAAGATGCATTTCTTCAGGTTCAACAAGATCTGCAGTTGCTAACACTGGCCGAACATTATGCGTAGCAGGGTGGCGTGATCCTTCAGCAAGCTATAGACTGTCCAGTCGTCCATGTAGACTTCCAGGAACTTATGAATATATTTCTGGAAGGCAGCTATGACAATCCTAGAAAACACGACAGGTGCGTTCTTCAACCCAAAGGGAATCACGTGATATGCAAAGGACCCCCACTCTGTTGTGAACGTCGTCTTCGTCTTGTCCTCTTCTGCGATGCGCACCAGATGATATCTTGAGAACCCATCAGTGAAGGAGTATGCCTCATTCCCCGCAACATTATCTAGTACTTTGTCGCTGAATGGGGTGGGGAATGGCTCATGGATGCATGCATTTTTCAAACTTCAGTAGTCCACACAGACGCAGATTTCTGATTTGTCCTTCTTATTTTGAATGAATATGGGAATCACCCACTTTACTTCTTCCACAGGGAAAATCAGGCCTGCCTTCAGCATTTTTTCGATCTCTATTTTGAATTTCTCCTTTATCTGCAGGTTCAGCTGGTAAGGCCAATGCTTCACTGGCCTGGTGTCTAGCTTCAATATAATCCTCATCTCTCCGAGATCCCCTTTGATCCCTTTCAAATCTGCAACAGACGAAGGGAATAGGTCTTCATATTCCTTGAGGAGACTAAAAATTTCCTTCGTCGCCTCCTCATCCCAGTAGTCCCCAGCGGTAGCCAGTTTTCCTTTTTCCTCCATGCCGATGTTTAGCTTTTTAGTCCTCAGTGGAAGTAGGTGTATTCCTTCGGTGGTAGGCTCTTCTTTGATATTCCGCTCTCCTTTCGTCTCTTCAAAGTATAGGTGCCTTAGATCCTCCAGAATATCATCTTCTGGCTCGCTGTCAATCCTTTGGCAAGCCAACTTGTGTCTGCCATCGGGTTTCAACACCAATGGCCTCCCGTCTGTGCTCTGATCGGGGAAAAACAATATTCCTTTTATGGCCTATAATGCTTGGGATATCGGGTCTGTCTTCCCCTTAAATGAGAAGCACTGAACAAATTTATCTGCAACCTCTGGCCAAGAACTGGTCCCCTTCTTCCTCTCTTCTTCTAAGTACCAGGCTTGCAGAATGGTATCCAAGGAGTGGACAAATTGATGTATCCACAGCTCCTCCGGATATCCCACACTTCGCCACTGCTCCTGACACAATTTTAGATGGTCTTTAGGATTAGAATTTCCTTGGTATTGGCGCTTGCTTCGAGGCCCTTCGTCTTCCTTTAACCGTGCCCTCAAAGTCGCCGCAACACAACTCCACCGAGACAGGGAGTTGCGGTGATTTTTCCACCACCTGGCTGAGGTGGAATATAATGCTACGTCCATGAGAGGTATTATTTTCTCCTCTGGTACCTTATCTTCTACCTTTGCAATGAAGGTATTTACTAATTGCATGTTGGACAAGGTGGGGTATTCCCTTATCTCAGCCCCAATCCAATGGATCCTTGCAATATTGGTGCATCTCCTTGTGCTGGTCTCATACCCGCCTTGCTGCCAGTCCTCCCAAGTGATTTCTGAGCCCAGCTCCAAGCTCTGGATGCTTCGACAGCTTACAGAGCCGGTTGCTTTTGGGTTAATGTAATCCTTCCTCTTCCCTACTGTTATCTGATAGAGGTTTTCCAACAACTGAGCATCTTCCCTGTTATCTACTATCTCTGTATATCTCAGACCTTGATACGAGTCTAGAGGCTAAGTGACTCTAACTTCCCCATCTTCAAAAATCATTAACTCCTTCTTGAGATCAATGATGGCATAGTTTTTAAAAGCCTAGTCGATCCCTAGCAATGCAGGGTACAGATCTTTGTCTCCCATAATATCTATTACCTCAAATTCTGTGTAGGTCTTTACCCCTGTGATGTCTACCTCGACTCCTTTGAGTTTTCTGATTGGCACAATGCAGTGCTGGTTTTCCATCTTGAGTTGGATCGGCGAATAAGTCAGCCGTGGTCAGCCCAAAGCTTCCCAAGTCTTCCGAGGCAGGATATTGACATCAGATCCCAAATCGAGCATGGTGTCCCTGATCTGAAATCCCACAACCTGCGTGTATAATTGGAACTCTTTTCCCATTCGTATTTTGTTCCGCTTTACTCGCTCTACGTACTGGGGTGTTGTTTCTGGGGATTTCCTCACTTCTGTGTTCCCCTGCAACACTTCCTCCAGGGTATGCTTGAGCTGTTCCCGCATCGGAGCATTGTCAACAATTTTGAGAAATAGGTGAAGCCATTCCTCAATTAGAGCCCCTATAGCGCTCTGTTCTCCAGTATCTTTCTTCATAGGTAACTCAATACCTTTGTCTCCCCCCAGCTGGTCAAAATTTTCTACAGCCTCCTAAAAATATTTATTCTGCATTTCCGGCCTAATCAGTTGTTTTGGGGATGTTGGCCGGATCACCCTCATCGAATCCTGCTCACGTGCATCTTCCCCCGTTTTCTTTCCTCCTCGCGTAACTATGGCTACATTTTTCATTGCCGGAGTCACTGTCCCTCTTGGTTCTGCGTTCGCCATATTCGTGCCTCTATGCCTTGCTCTTTCCTCCCACTTCTTGATAATTTCAGGACAGTCCTCTGTCACGTGTGAGTTCATGCGGCACTGGGAACACCACGACTTTCTGGGTAGGGGACATTCTCTGGCCACATGTCCCTCTTGATCACAATTGTAGCATCTTAGCGGACCCCGTCCTCTTGTACGGCCCCCCCTCATGCCGCCTCCTTTGCCTCTAGGAGCCTCATTCACCCTGTAGGAGGGCCGATCTAATTGGTTTTCTAGTGCATCTAGAGCTCTGCACTGTTCGGTGCCGTGAGTCATCGAAGTGCAGAACTCACAGTACACATTGTTCATAACATTGGAGTACTTCTGTAAAATTGGACACATCCAAGGTTGATGGCCCAATATTCGGAAAATTTAACGTAAACACGACAGTGGTGATTTA